>VZSF01008212.1:0-377590 GCA_013398295.1 Chionis minor
ATTCTATGATTCTATGATACTGCCTGAGCATTTCTACGACTGTTAATAATGGAAGGAGTACCAAATGAAGAAATAAAAAACGCACGCCAATATTAAGTCCCACATTGATTGAATTACAGTTGGTAATTTTCTAAAACTCAAATCAAGAACTCTTTGTATGATTAGGTTACTTCCTAAAGTATTATGCTTAAAAATATTTGTACTTACTAAAGAGAGAGGTCCTTATGCATATAAGATATACACAGTTGCAGTTTTGACAAAAAGCTGTTTTGCCTGCTATTGACCCAGGACAAAATCAGAGACATTGAAGGTGCTGAAATAAATTTTTCCCTGAAACCTGATGTTATTGGAACCTGTGCTGATGAGCAGATGTGAGGTACCTGAGTGTGGTTTCCAAACATCAGCGAGTCAGGGCAACTGATTCAAAGATAGCTTTTATTCTCACAAGAAATAATCACACTTATTCCAGTATCAAACTGTTTATAAGTGTGCCTATAGCTTGTGGGAGAGTAGCAGAGACAAAAATCCTGTGTTAGCTGGCTAGCTGGTTAGCTGCTTAAAAGTTTAAGTTTTATACAGAGATAATGTATTTTTGATTCCCTTTTTGGATATTGAGTGTGTAAACAGGATTATGGTATTCATGTTTAATTGTACTGGTTTTGATACGTCAGGAAGGATATTACGAAAAATAAGTACGAAAATGCAGAGAATCCTAGTGTAATTTTGCATTGCGTTTTGCAGGACTTTCAGAGAAAGAGGATCAAAGAAAGAGGAGAGAGTATGCTGTGAGGAAAGGAATAAAGCCTGATGTTGTGCTGTCTGAGCTCCCTCTCGTTGTGCTGTCACATAGAGCAGTACCTCTGAGCAGGAGAGAAAGAGAAGGATCCGCAGCGTTAGGATCTAAGATTGTTAAGGGTGAGGATGGTTGTGAATTTGCAGTCTGGAATAAGCCTCTACTACTCGAACATTATCTGGAGATTTCCAGTCCTCAGAGGACAATTATGCTCACATGCATTTTCCCTGCGTCTCATAAATTTCCTTTCTTAAACTTTCAAATCCAGTGGATAGGTGGAGTAAGGTTTGACCGGCTCTCTGGAGTATCACTGTACTGAGTGGAGCATCTTGTTGGAGCCTGCCAGAAATCTCAGTGAGGCTTTTCTGCTGCTCCGGCCCCTTCAGCACAGCAGCTAACAGGAGGTGTGTTCATGGCTTAATGAAGAGCTCTTTGATAACAAAAATTACCCTGTAGGCAACATCTGTTAAATGGCAAAGGTGATATAAAGCAGAGTGAAACAAGGTGTTTGTAGACAAAATCAGTGTTTCAGGCTACCCTGTGTCTGCTGCAGGGGATTATGCTTGTCATCACCAGTGGGCAGCTCGGTCTCTAAGGGCTATAGAGGTCTGGCTGTTGACTGGCAAATAGCAACTTGCACAATTGCCTTCTATTTATACCCTCTGTTTCTGATGTCTTATATTGCCATGCAGCTGTTAAAATTCTTTTCTACCTGTAAAGCTTCCTTTACCTGTCATTTTTGTGTCAACTCTCCCTTCTGGAACTACCTCTCCTGTTTCGGTAAGGGGGTAACCCTTCTATCAGCTTTCCCCTGAAACTGTTTTTTCTTGCTCTCCACCAGTGAACTCTTGCGCCTCTCTGCTCCTGCCCTTATGCTTTATCTTTACAAATTGGATCAGAAACACTTAGGGCAAAAAGAATTATAAGCTTTGGGGGGAAAAATAAAAGATAAAATAATTCCATATGCCTTGACATGAGTCTGACCTTTGTATAGAAAGGCATTTGCCAACTTTGACTGTGAGGCTTATGGGCAGTAGTTGCACTGAAGTGGTAGCAAGACTTAAAATGACAACACTTGTGTTCATCTGTAAGGTCTGTTTCATAGAATAACAGATAACTAGCCAAAGCATTTGCCCACAGGTAATGCCAAACAAGCACTTAAATAATTTTGCAGGTCAGGCAATAATAAATTAAATGGCTTCATGTTAATGCAAAGAGCCTTCAGGATAGCCAGAAACTGCTTGACTGAACACTGGGAAGTTGTTAGGTATAAGCTATGTCTAAGACAGATCCATCACTTTTTATTGTAGAATTTTATGGTAGGTATATATCTTATGTTCAGCCTTTATAGTAGTATTGCAAAGTTTCAATAATATTATGCTTTTACACCATAGTAAACATTTTTAATGCATGACAAGTCTTTACTTTCTGCACCTCCTACAAAATATAATGTTTATTTGGTTTGCTGCATGCTTATAAGTTAAAAATTAAACTTCAGTCCATTTCTGCCTTTTTACCAATTGACTTTGTAAAAGCTACTATGTATGTCCAGTCCCATAATATTTTATGTGGTTTTATTTTGTCTTTCCTACCTTATAAAGCAATTTTAGCTCCTGTTCACTATGTAAAAGATTGAATAACTGAACTCTGCAAACCCCAGTTGAAAAGTAGTCTACTGAGAAAAACAATCATTCCCAGGCCAAAACCGGGCAACTGGAAGATGATGAGAACACTGGATAATATATTTAGTTTCTAATTAAAAAAGGAAATTCCTGATAAAGAGTGAAAAATAGGCCTTTTGTAGCTGTAAGGCAGTACTTCATAAAAATGATCTATTAGTGTGGAAGTCCTGGGCCTAATGAAATGTGCTCAGTCCATAAAGCTTCTAAGATTTGTAAAATAGTACTTGTATATATCTGTTTCATAAAGTCAAAATTTAAAACATGCTGGCTATGTTTGGTTATAAACATTTTTTTAAAAAAATGAAGTCTTTCAACGCATAGCGCATTTAGAGACCAGTCAGGCTGGGAAATGTCTTGAAAGTTCAGCTCAGAGTCAGTATTAATTATTAAACATAAGGACTGCTCTAAGTTGCAGTAATTCTACTGAGAGGTGGGGTCTTCTTAGTTTGAATTCTGTACAAATATAATTAAGAATTGTCCTTTTCCAAAAAGTTAATGTCTAACTTTGGCAAAAGCTCTGTTCCCTGTCTTCTTAGTAAGTTTTTGCTTGTTTTTAGGTTTGGGGTGTTTTTTTTAATGTTTTGAATTCCTAATGATATCAATTTAAATGCAAAGGGCTATTTAAATCTTTTCAGTCAGTTGGTCCCATGTGCATCTTAGTGAATGTTCTTTCCTTTCATCTTTTAGGGGAACTTGTTTTAGGCCTCAAATGAGGCTGCCGTAAATGCAGTATTAAAATTCTGAATGTGAAACCCTGTACATTATGCGATACTATTGCTGTCTGGTCCCATAGCACCATGTACCCATACGGCCAGGGAAAGTGAGGGATTCATCTCCTTCACATGTCATCATTCATATCTGTAAATGTCATAAATTTATGTTCTTATTCCTGAAATCCTTATGTTCCTGCTGAGATCTAGATTCCTCCATTGACTGATCATTTGGCTTCCTTAAGAAATTACTTTTAAAATAACTGATCACAGAAACAATATCCTGAACCCACTGCTAGCAAAATGGGCTATAAAGCTCCTCATATTGCCACAGAATGCTTCCCTAATTGCCTGTATTTTGTATCAGGGCAACTCTCCAATTCAAGGTAGCTGCTTTGTTAAAACCATGTTCTACCATGGCAGGTAGCACCAATACTCATCCCTGCTTCTCTTCTGAAATAGCTGAGCATATTTACAAGTTGTAGCTGAGAAGCAGTCAAAGGGTAAAGTATCAAAGTCTGTGGGGTTTGGTTTTTTTTCCATTTATGTGGGTAATATTAGATACAAGAAGTACCTACTGGACAGGTTTTTGCATGCGTATATAGTGCCTTTAATTCTGTAAGGAAAGAATATTAAAAATATTGTATTTGGAAGAACTCATAAACTGCTATGTCAGTTCAACTAAATGGTGTTTTTAAAGCTATGATTAGGTGGCAGTCCTATTCAGTTAATAATTTTTTTCTTCTAGCAATGTCTGGGTCTTTCTCCACTTTTATGCTCTGCAGTTTAATACCTTAAATAATATTTCAACAACCCATATGATGGTGTATGGCAAGGTGTTTAAGCTAGTGCAACATTAGTACAACAGCTAAGCATTTATGCTATACTACCATTGTAACATAATCTAATACCTCTGCATTGCATTGCATTAGCTTTAGTATCTCTAATACAATGAAGAGATACAGGGTATAGATATACTTATAAAGGCACAATTTAAAAAATAAATTAAAAAATTTATGATGATGACCTGAAGAGCCATCATCCAAAGAACTAATTAATGAGGAAAACAAATTGTAAGAAAAAGAGGAATTTAAAGCCTAGAAACAATGTCCTAGTTTGCAGCTCATAATATCTTGGAAGAGAAGCTTATTTCTTTCCCTTTTGTTTCACTTCAAGCTTACTAATTTGTTGGGCTACTAGCAGTATGTCCAAAGCAATTTTAGCAAGTGACAGTAGGTTTGGTTTCTGGCTGTATTAGTGAGCGTGGAGTTTTTGGTTGTTGTGCAATAAGCAGCTTGTTGTTATCTGAAAGAAAAGTTTGGAAGCTTACGCAGGCTTAATTAAAATCAATGAAGGATTTAAAAGTGAACACTGAAATTATTGCTAGAGAAATATAATTAACAAAGTAAATTGCATCCTAAAAAGGTTCCAGATCAGCCCATGGGGACCCAGTGCCAGTCCTCGCTGATGAGGAGGAAAGAAATATTCTGTGGGAGCTGAAAGAAGGCAGCAGCAAAAAGACTGGAACCATCCCACTGATGGCACAGCCTTATGTTAAGAAGCAGCTATTTAGTCGCTTAGTTTTACATGTTACCGGCAACATTATTAAAAAATAAATAGAATTCGTCTTTCTTCTTGCTATTGAAGAGTACCTGCTTTGTTGTATCCAAAGCTACTGACTGTCCATAATTTCTATTTCTACCTGTGTGTCTGAAGAAAGACTGCTAGAGAGTATGAAAAGCACATGAATCAGCCATGTAAGCCTTTTTATGTTTATTACTTCAGATAAAGTATTCTAATTTATCTATTTGGGATCTGTCAATGTCAGAGGAAATGTCTGCCCCTGGAATTTCGTTAGCATCTTTGACAGTATTAGGGAATATAGATTTTCTTAATATGTCAACTGTGCTGCAATGTGGATGTGATGACTGTCCCCCTCTGACTCTTGGAGAGTCTTAAGAAAAGCACATGCTGCTACGTGGTTTGCATGCTCAACAGTTGGAAAACAGAGTGCGTGCAACTGTTGTCTGAGTCGCATTATGAAAAATCACTTGTCCGTTGCCAGCTTCTTCATTATAACATCATTCCTTCCTTGGCAACAACCTTGTCTCAAGCCAGTCCTTGCTAAATTCATTACCCTTGCAGATTTTTCAGATTGATACCGGTTTGTTTTCTGAAACCAAGGCCATTGAAATACACAGGTTCCCATGGATCTTTGTCGGTTTTGAATTGGGACCTAAATTTCTTCACTTGCTTCTCACTCCTCCTTACAATCTTGTCCTTGGCTCCATTCACATCCTTTCCCTCTTCTTTTTGCCAGTGTTGTCATTTGGCTGTGACATCCCAGCCTTGAAGCTTTTTCATGCATATGCTTGTTCCTGAGGAGATGGTTCCAGGTATGAGAAGTGGAAAAGAAGCATTTAGGACTAAATAATATTTTGCTTCTCAAATAAATCTTAGGAAAGTATTCATCAGAGGTGGCTTTTTTTTCCTTGCTACATCTTGAACTGGTAATTTTGTAACAAAGCTTTGATTTAATGATAAGAACATGTCATGAAAAATTGAACAAATAGTATGTAGTTTTTGTTATTTTCATGGAAATTTTACCTCAAAACTAGTTATAGTTTCATTCTTCAAGTAGAGTCAGCACTTTTATGCTCAGATGGTTATTGGGGGGAAAAAAAATATGTTTTTCAGCTCAGTGCTGTTCATTGCCTCAAATAAGTACTACCTGAAATAACTTGTTGCCAGAGGATGTGGAATAAGTGTGTGGGTGCGTGAGCAAGTGGGGATGTGTAGTCTGTATTCATAGTGCTATAACCACAGCTAGAGGCTTGCTTTGCGACACTGATTCACTATAAAAAAAAAAAAAATGCTGCTAAATGTGACATGCGAATAGCAACTGAGGAAGAATTCTGCTGTGCTCACTTTCTTCCTCTGGTCTTGTGGAGATGGTTAGAGTTAATAATAATTTCTTATCATAGAATCATAGAATGTTTCAGGTTGGAAGGGACCCTAAAGATCATCTAGTTCCAACCACCCTGCCATGGGCAAGGACACCTCCCACTAGACCAAGTTCAAAGCCTTGTCCAACCTGGCCTTGAACACTTCCAGGGATGGGGCCTCCACAACTTCTCTGGCCAACCTGTTCCAGTGTCTCACCACCCTCACAGTAAAGAGTTTCTCCCTACTATCTGTTCTAAATCTACCCTCTTCCAGTTTGAAGCCATTACCCCTCGTATTATCACTACATGCCCTTTTAAAAAGTCCCTCTCCTGCTTTCCTGTAGGCCCCTTTCAGATACTGGAAGGCTGCTATAAGGTCTCCCCAGAGCCTTCTCTTCACCAGGCTGAACAAACCCAACTCTCTCAGCCTGTCCTCATAGCAGAGGTGCTCTAATCCTCTGATCATCTTCGTGGCCCTCCTCTGGACCCTCTCCAACACATCCACATCCTTCTTGTGCTGAGGACTACAAAGCTGGACACAGTACTCCAGGTAGGGTCTCACCGGAGCAGAGTAGAGGGGCAGAATTACCTGCCTTGACCTCTGGCCACGCTTCATTTGATGCAGCCCAGGATGTGGTTGGCTTTCTGGGTTGCAAGTGCACATTACTGGCTCATGTTGAGCTTCCTATCCACCCATACCCCCAAGTCCCTCTCCTCAGGGCTGCTCTCGATCCGTTCTCTGCCCAGCCTGTATTTGTGCTTGGGATTCTTCTGTGCCACACATACATAAGCACAAAAATATATACAAATCAGAGAAAGTTGTGTAGAGCCATAAAATTAATTAAGTTCCAGTAAAAAAAGCAATCCTAGAAGAAGACATCTGCATTGGCACAGACCAGTAGTTCATACATTTGCATGTTAACGTGTTTTGACAAATAACACACTTTCTGACAAAAAAAGTTAAAAAAAAAACAAACAATCCAGGCAACTTTATGAGGCAGTAGCATGCGCCCCTCTCTGAACATGTCTTTGTTGCTACATCTGTGATCTGGGAAGGGCTAACACCACCACTATTGGCCCAAGGGGCAAAGACAGCCTTCTCTGATGTCACAGAGGGACCAACAATCCTATAGAGATAGGATTTAATCATGAAAAGAGGTAAGTTACAAAGTGGCATCTCTGCAGCTTTTCAAAAATTTTTTGGATGACACTCTCAGTCATATGATTCAATTTTAGGTAACCCTGCAACATGCAGGGACTTCAACTCAATGATCCTTATGGGTCCCTTCCAACTTGAGATACTGTATAATTGTGTGTCATTTAGTCTATTTATTTTGAACAGCTGCTTCATGTTCCAGCATGCTGCAGTGTCTATTCTAGACAGGGCTTTATTTTAGAACTACTATGACTCACCTATAATACAGTAATAATTTCACGTTATGTGTGTCATTTTGATAGTCACGTTCAAATAAGCTCCTAGTTAAGCCTGGAAAAGCAGTTTGTCGTGTCTTTCTAGTGTGCCTACAGGAAATTATAAGGTAGCCACGATCACTAGCATGTGGTTCATGCTCTGTCTCACTGACCAGTCGAGATCCCAGCTCTTAAAAAGCAGGGAATGAATAGACAAGGAGTTAGAGCCATCAGTGCAAATGCTGCTTCTCCTTTAAGTGTTAGTGAGTTCAAAGCTGCTTTGTATTGCCGGAGACAACATTGGTATAACTTAGCGGGCAGGGTCTGCCCTGCAATTCCTGTTAGAAGTGTTTTAACTTCACCCATTACAGTACTACAAAATCCATTCAAGCTGAAGTATAGCCTATAACTCCGCTTTTAACCAACCTGAAAAAAGAAAGCCAGACCTTGTAAAACTACATCGTGACCCTTGATGCCTGGGGCCACTTAGCTTGAAAAACCCTTTTGTAGCTATTTGCTGGAGTAGAAATGGTGATTTTTGATTTCAAGCTGCTTCACGTGCCTGTCTGGTACGTGCCTGCACAGCTGAGAGCAGAGAGACTCTAAAGGCTGTTGAAGAGAACTTGAATGGTGGCTGTTTTAAGAATCAAAGGACTTAACTGGATTGCTAAAAATAAGCGTGGTATTATGCTGTTGTTTCTTCAAAGAAATAAATTCTTATTAATCAATGAGTTTATTAATTGGAGTAAGCTATGTGCATAATTGTTATATTCTGAGATGAGTGGCATTAGATGTGTGATATCATATATCTCACTGGTTGGTTGTAGTGAAGCCAAATAAAAGAAGGTGTTATTTGGCAATGGCTTAATAGTGTGATAAAAGCCAATTTCTATAAGCCAATTCTTTTTTACTGCAGTTTATGTTCTGCTTTCATTCCTTGCCTTATGTGGGGGAGGCATGAAATATAAAGGAATAAAAATAATATATGGAGTGTTGGCTAAGATTGTTAAATTCTATCTCTCTCAATCCAGTAAGCCAAAATGAAGACTTTAGTTCTTTTGACTAGATTTCTGTGAAGTGTGGTTAGGAGGCATTATACATATTAATACATTTTACTTTTGGATTCCTATCCCCTAATTTCTGTCTCTCTAACAAAACGCATTACAACCAATATATAAGGCCAAAATTACCTTTTTTAACTGATGTTTATTCCCTGAGGGCTGTTCTGTAAGGCATTAGACATGAAGGCTTTTGAGCCTCCTTACTGATCAGAGCAATTATTATGTGAACTGCACACCTAACCAGAGAGGTGTTAGGACAGCAGTGACATTATTCTCCACAGTTATAAAGTTCTACCTCCATATTTTCAGGGAAAAAAGTCTTTGGGCCTTCTTTGAAAAAAGTTTTGTTCTTAGCCATCCTACTGCATTATTGGCTTCTTTTAAATAGTAACGTGAGAGGGAAAGGATTCTTTTCCTTGGAGGACACATGTTTGTGTTGCCCATAAACAGCTAGCCAGCAGCTTAATTAGATTCCTAAAAATTTCTCTTTAAGCAGAACTTCTGAGTTTTTATAAATTTTTTTTTCATGCTTCTGCAGTTATAGATTTTATGACTATTTTATTTGTTAATTCCAACTTCTGGTATGAACATGGGCTTCTGATAACACAGAGATGAGAAAGTTGTCCATTCAACTGTGAAAATGTCCAAGGATTAATATCTGGCATTACTTCGTATGTATCACTCAACAAATAACGAAAAAGTTTGGTGGAGCAACTTGCATCCTCTGGTACTTCTCAGAACTCGGAGTGCTTTAAAATCTAGCCCTAGATCTCCAACTGAAAAATGCATTTATTCCAATTTTTATAAATACATTTTTCATCTGTTTCCGTTGTGGGGGAGGGAACAGAACAGGTGTTTATGAGGTATACAAATGGTTTTATCATACATGAAGAGTAACTCAAGTCTTTCTTATCAAGCACTCTGGACATTTGAAAGGAGTACTGGGGTCATTTCATTGTTTCAGATGGAGTTTATTCTAGCATCACTACCGTTTATTGAGAAAACACAATTTTACTGGGACCTCAAATGGAGCACAAGTAATACCTATCCATAAATGTACATCTTGAAAGATGGTCACCAATAGATTGCAGCAGAATTATTCTCAGTTGTTACAATAGGCGTAATTGCATTTCATGCAAACTAAAAAACAATGGTAAAATGTGGGGTTTCTTTAGTAAATGGTGTATTTGGTTTACTGTGAAATAAAAAAGTAGAAAAACTTAAAAAATAAAATCCATGTGATGGGCAGTTTCTAGGTTGGAGACATAGTTTCATGTATATGTTTTATTGACAGAAACCTAACCTATTTCTATCACATAATCTTGTTAAGGCTAGGGAGATGGGAAGGATCAGAATTTTCAGGAATCTCATATGACGTGTTTTCACAAGTGTAGAAAGTACTTATCTTTCAGGCAAAAATGCAGTACTGGCTAGGCAGTCAAGAAGATTCTCAAATATCTCTGAGGATGAAATGGAGTTGTGAAGTATAGCAGTGTTGGCATTTTGTTTTCTTTTAAATTTAGTAATTTTGGCAGTCAGTATAGATATTGAAGGTCAGCTCCACTCACAAAAGCACTTTAAACTTATCAAATATTTGAAAACTAATAAAGGCATGGGGGTTTTATTCCATTTTTCCCATTTAGATGTCTATTTTTTTCTAATACATTTACAGGTTGGGGCTTTTAACTTATAGTCATCTTATCAGGATGCCACAGTCAGGTAGGTTTTGCCTGGCTTTGTTTCCAGGTGATGTCTTGTGAAATGAAATAGAAGCATCATTATCAACTTGCAGCTCCTTTTGGGTCCCTCAGATTGTGCCGTGTTTGCCGTTGTGCAGCTTATATAAAACTGTTCCCAGGGAAAGGCCTTTTCAGCCTTGCTCCTTGAGATGAGTGATCACTAATGAGGACTCATAGTAGCTTTTGTCCCTTCCACAGCAGCTTGGGAGGTGTGGTCTTGATGTAGTTGACATGAAATTGCCCATGTAATAGAGACACTTTTTGGACTTGCAAATGTAATAAGTGTAGACATCTATGAACCATATTAAAATTGTTCTTCTTCTTTTACATAGATAAAAAAATGTTCCTTTTAGAAAAACTAGTGCAGTTCTTAAGATGGAAAAGGAAGGACTGAGGACTCCGATTCTCCAGCTCCAAAACACAGAGCTACTGTCCTGTGCTACCAGAGGCTTGGCATTGACAAGGCATGGTTCAAATTTGAGAACCTTCTGAACTGAATTCTCTGCCTGTTGATGACTCCTGCTGTATGACGGGTAGTTGGATGGTCAGAGGGTACTGTATGTGACTTTTTGTTGGGAGCATAGTTCTCTTCATCTGTTCTTCAGCACTGCTTTAGCATTGCCCTCAGCAGTCAGTTGCCTTCCATGGACATGTCAGAAGCTTGCCTACTGCAAGAGCGAACACTAGCACAGGGTTGGTAGGCAGCTTTCCAGTGCATTTTCACTAATGCATAGTCTGATGTGCCCATTAATTGTATTGCAACTTAACAGCAATTCTGTAGGAGGACGATGGTTGTGTTGCAACAATTAAGCTATGAATTTTGATAATACGGCAAATAACTTTGTCACCTCAGTACATTAATGTAAAATTGGGACAGTGCAAAAAAAGATTCTGTTTAGCAAGCAGTCAACTTGTCCTTTAAGCCAGCAGGCACTGAAAGTGTATTTATTGGACAGTAATGTTAAACAGGTGGTCTCCAAAGATAACAATGTACCAGAAGCTTCAGTCAAAAGAAAATGTAAGGAGTAGCAGAGAGGAGAGCTCATTTTGAATAGGTTTACAGAGATCTTGTCATCTCGTCATTATTTTCTGTGGGAGAGTAGCACTCCTATTAATATTTTGACTTCAAATGATCGAATTTCATTCCGTCAGTATGTTTGGCAGTATTTTTTTTTTTTTTGTGACTGTCAGTCTTTTAAGCTAATGTCCCTAGCTTCCACACAACTGGAACTGCGCACTTAATAATATTATGATTTTGAGTCATAGATCAAAAGGTGGGTCAAAGGACAAATATTTTGTCCTTACATGTTTATGTGCATGTAAGTATTCTCGTGCATTCTTTGGTCTCATATTTTGCAGTAATGGGATGAGTCCTGGCATGACAGAAAGTCACATAACTGCATAACTTGGCGGAACCCCATCCCCACAGGCGAGCCAGCACAAAAGCCCCAACCAGCTCAGCCAGCATCTCTTGTGCGTTGATACCCAGAAAATGGAGAGCCCTTCACAGTTCCTAAAGGTGAAGAACTAGGTGGCTTCAGGATGTCCTGAAAAGTCTACTCGGCCTTAATATTTAATGGCCACCCATTTGTCAGGAAAGAGGCAATAGCCGATTCAGGCAGATAGCCTGTGTCCAGACATAGCTTATGGGAACTTCTGTACTAAGCATAGTATTGAAATGTGCCCTTATAGGGCCACAGTAAGATTATAAAATCACAAATAATTTCATTGATTTGGGTAAATTTTTTGCCAGAGGGAAAGAAAAAGGAAAAAAAAAAAAAAAAACAAACCACACATCTGTTTCTGGGAATGTGGGGAAATGCATCTCATCGTGCATATCCTTGTATATGGTTTTTTATATGATATCAGGATTATGAAAAGTGTGAGTTACTTGTTTAAATTGCTATAAAGTCATGGTAATCAGCTGTATAAATACATCTATAAGAGCCTTACAATAGTGGATATATGACTAGACAGAAAAAAGGGTCACGTTACTAGATTGCTGCATGTCATAAAACTGTGATGAAAACTTTCTGAGTTTTCTGGTGAAAGAGGGGTTTTTTTCTATTCAGTTTCCAGCAATAATACTGCATTTTAGTTGTACCTATAATGCTGTTTGTGTTCTTTGATGATCCTGGAGATTTTCTTCTTCATGATCATGGATGTTTAGTGTTTTTTGTTCTCTGGAAGTAGGAGGAAAGGGAATTGATCAAGCCATCAGCTTTTAAAAAACTGCCCTTTTTTTCTCTGTTGAATTTTGTGGCATGAGTATCTCTGGCTTGTACTTGCTTTGTCTCCATTAGTTTCTTTGCAATATACATTAGATTTCAATTTCAGGCAGATGAATCAATTAATACATTCTTGATCTTATTTCCTTCACCTCTGGCTGTATCAAGTCTTTTTGTCCTGTTGACAGTCTCAGAGCTTCAACATGATTTGTCTCCTCTCCTGTCTCTAGGCAATTCATTTTCTTGCTTTTATTTTGGCTTCTTCTGTATATTGTTTTTATTTAACAGTGCTCCCATTCAGGAGCCCATTTCTGCCTATAATTCAGCATCTTCTCAAGCTCTAAAACAAAGGTTGAAACAGAACCTTTTAGCTGAAACCTCGACATTTTCTCCTCAAAATCCTTAGGAGATTTGTTATTGACTTTGGCAAGAGTGGGAATCAATCTATGATGCAGTTTAGCCTCATTCACCTATTGTGTCTCGTCATTAACTGGGACTGAAAGCTGTTGGATGGCAGAGCAATTCAGTTTATGGCATGTTTATGCTAAACGTTCACAGAAAAAGACTGAACCTCTGATTGTGGACTCTGTGTGGGAGAGCCATATAAATAACCATAGAAATGTTGAACACTTCAGATTGAGAAGAGCCTTCAGACAGCACTGTGTCCAATCCTGTGCTCCACACAGCGGGCTAATAACTTAGTCTTGTCTGAAATAATTATTCCTTCAATGTATTTAAAATATACAAAGCAGGGAGGTAGATATTTAATTTAAAATAAGTATTAGAATTGAAATAAAATTTGGAATTAGGTACTTAAAATTTATTTTAAGTATTTCCAGTAATATTAAGGAGGTAGAACCATAGAATATGCTTAAAACAGGGACCAAGGAAAACTCACTAATACACTGACCTGCGAAAAAGAATTTTGCAACATGAAATAAGCAAACCATGGGCTGCCTGTAGGCACCTCTGCTTCATAAATATTCATCTGACCTTCCGGTTCAGCTGTAGTCAGAGGGTAAAAGCCCTTTTAGACTCAGTGAAGCAAGGGAGAATCACAGTCATGGGAGACAAAGGCCCATTACATTTCTGTTACTGTTTGTCCCACTTAATTTCCGTAGGATTGCAGGACCTTCTTTAACCATTAAATTAATCTTCATGTTATTAGCCTAATTCACTATTTTCATCTTAATCAGATGTTACGTGGTCCTTAGATAAAATTAAAGAGCTGAGGACAGCTGTATGGAGCTGTTTTCGTAAACACGTGAATTTTCAGATGATTTGTTTTGATTTTTCTAAAAAGAAACAAAATTAACTACTGCCACTTATTCCAGGTATTCTGAGCATATGTTGAATGTTCCTTAGCACAGAAAGAATTGAAGCCTGACTGCTTCCCTGATTGACTGCATGAAAGAAAACGTGACTGCATGAAAGCAAACGTAACTGCATGAAGCATTTTTCCTTTCACCTGCTCAAGAAAATGAATGATTTAAAAGCACTCACCTAAAAACCCATTTTGTGTCACAACACCTATAAGCAGGTTCTAGCCCAGTGGTTTCACTGCAATAAACCTGAGGAAGAAACAAATAAAAGGTTACCTCTCTAATGAATGAGTGGAGAAACTTTAAGGAGACATTGAGTAGAAGAATCTCATTATAAGAGCTGATTGATATCCATGGAAACCTTCTCAACCTTGTAAGAAGGTTGAGAAAATAAATAGCCACAAGAAAAATTACTGAATAGGACTCAGTACATTGTTATCAGTTAACTGTATGAGTAAAATGAAGGAGCATTTAGATTTGGCGCCTCCTGTAACCCATCAACAAAATGAACATGGTGTATGTATGAATTTGTAATGCAATGTGCATTTTTTTTGTGGGAAGTTTCCATGGTAACGCAGCAGAAAATCGATAAAAGAGTTGTGGTGTGATCTAAATAGTACCTCACCTCCAGCTAAAGTTTGAAGCAGTAAGAAAACAGTATAGTTATCAGCAAACCACAGACAGTTTGTGTAATTCAGCCGGCCACTTAATTTTATTCATGGATAACTCTAACTTCATCCTGTATGACTGCCCTATTCTATAACTCTAGTTTCTCCAACAGTACAATTTAAGAACGAAACTGTGCCCCATGGAGCAGGTGATAACAACTTCAGTAGTTGGGTAGTAAATACAAAGGACCATGGCAGGATTAGTTTCTCAAGTCTGCTAGTGTTTTAATGACTTTCATCTCCATTAAATAGTCTGTTTCCTAGTATATCAGCTTGATGTCATTAAACTGCTGAGGTTGGAAAGATAATTCTTGAAATGCTCATTTACAGAATGATGCTTTTTCAGGCAGAATTTTGTATTAGACTGAAAATTAACGTCCATGTCACAAAATATGTATATAATATCTTTGCATGCATTTGCCCTCTGTTAGTCATAGAGAAAATAATTTTTAAACATAAAAGAATCACAGAGGGGTTGAGGTTGGAAGGGACCTCTAGAGATCATCGGGTCCAACCCCTGCCTCAAGCAGGGCCACCTAGAGCCAGTTGCCCAGAACAGTGTCCAGACAGCTTTTGAATATCTCCAGAGATGGAGACTCCATAATCCCTGTGGGCCACCTGTGCCAGTGCAGAATTACCCTCACAGTAAAAACATGCTTTCAGATGTGTTTCAGTTTGTGCCCATTGCTTCTGGTCTTGTCACTGGGCACCACTGAGAAGAGCCTGCCTCCATCTCCATCTTCTTTGCACATTCCCTTCAGGTATTTATATACCTTGATGAAATCCACCCTGAGCCTTGTGTTCTCTAGGTTAAACAGTCCCTTAATCATCTTCACTGGACTGTTCTCGCTGGTGAGTCCTTCACTGAACTCTCACCAGTAGCTCCATCTCTCTGTTGTGTCCAGGAGCCCAGACCTGAACACAGCGCTATGGATGTGTCCCCTCCACCCCTCTGTTGCTGGCTCATGTTCAACTTGGTGTCCACCAGAACTCACAGGTCTTTTTCTGCAAAGCTTCTTTCCAGCTGATCGCCCCACAGTGTATACTCTTAAAACAAAACAAAACAAAAAAAACCCCACAAAAAACCAAACACGAAGTCTGAGCTACAACCAATATTCAGATTACTCAGTATCTCATAAGTGCTGGAGTTATGTGTCTCTATGTTAGTGTCATCTAACCTTAAAAAAATAGCTTGCTAAACTGGATTAGTTAAACAGGATGGTCTTCTACTTCAGCTGAGAAAAGTCTAAAATGGTCAAAATCAGTTACTCCATTTGAGTCATACTACCTGTGATTTTGGATCAGCAATAAAATTTATGTTTAAGATCAAATTTCAATGTAAATGGTGTGCTATAAATCTAGCTGCAGACTCTTGTTGTTTTAGAACTTGAAGGAAAGACATCTGACAACATCCAGCTGTGATGGGAGGGATCTCACAAAGCTTTGCTTCAACTATTGGTGCTTTCTTGCTATCAGCAAAGGTAGTGCATTCATCTGACTTTCATCAGCTAATTTTCTGAAACAAAGTGCAAAAAACAACTGGCAGCAGAATATTATAGTATATCTATATACTTCAGTGGCTCTCATTACACTGATTTTGTGCACATGCTTTTATGACAGTGGAATTAGAAAGACTAAAAATTAAAAGCCATGTAATTAAAAAGCCACAAAAGTTCAGAATGGCCTTTTTTTTTAATTGAAGAAAGAAAAATTTTTGCTTTGTGCTTGTAAAAGGTTTTTGTTGGTGAGTTTTTTTAATGTTTTCAAATGGTTATGCCTTTATCAAAAAACTTTAGCTTTGTAATATAGCTATATCTCAACACAGTCTGACTTGATTCAGTTTGATTACATTTGGAAAGGGATTCCTTGTCTGAGGTCCTGCTACTGGGGTAGAGGTATCACTTTAGTTATATATACTAGAGACTTTGTTATGCAGCACTAATGTAAAGAAAAGAAAAGGAAAAAAATAAATAAATAAAAAAGGAGTACAGAGCTAGCAGGCTCTTAACTTATAACATTTGGTCTCAGGTGAGGATGTAGTATGTCACACCGAGCAAAGATCGTTTCCAAACAAACTAAAGCTCCAGGAATAGGTTACTTAAAACTGGATTCTCCTTAGCCATGTAATGAAAGAAAAGCTTGACACACCAGAAGTAGTATGTAGACCCAGGAGAGCTTTGTATGAGACTGTTTATAACAGGGTAAACATAAGGTAGTGCCTGAATGTGAGAGTATGAATTCTTAATGTCCCATCAACCCCCTTCCCTGGAAAGTCTAATGACAACGTGGCAGGAAGGTTTCTTATGCAGCTTGATAACAAATATCTTACCCACTAGGACACAATTTTTCTTCCTATTTATCTGCTGTTTCAGAAGTCACAGTCACTGCCTGAAGTAAATCTTTATAGCAGAGCATTGTAGCACGCCAGCGCGTTTTCACTTTGCTCCCAGTATAGGAATTCACTCACTTAAGAGGCTGTTGATGAGAAACCAAGATCAGGTCATACCTGATGAGCTAAAGGAATATATTACCAGCAGACCTTCACTCCGAGAAATGGGATAAAAGAGTGAGTTACACCTGCCGAAGGTAAATGATTTATCTCAACCCTGTGAAGTTCTCAGATCTCTGGTAGCAAAGACTGTAAATGTGCCAATAAATAAAACGAAGCAGTCCTTTGTTGAAATGCAGTGTCAAAATACACGAGATGGAAGATGTCATCAGCAGGAGACTTAGCGGAACAGGAGAATGCACTGCAATTGGATGTGTCTTTGGGGCAGCAGCTAAAAGCAGGTTATGTGAGCTAGTAGTCCTCTGGTGTTCTAGCAGCCTTTGGTAGCAGGCTTGGTACAAGAGGAGAAATAGGCATTAATTGTTGTAGAAAAATATTAGATTAAAAACCCCACTGTATTATAATACTGCCAAAAATTTTGTGAAGTATGCAGGCTGCATAACACAGATAATTAGTTAAAATCAAGAGAGTTGCTGGTTTAGGTACAAAATCCCTTGCCCTACTCTTTCTGCAAAAGTCCCTCAGATAGAAATATGTAGTTAAAATTAAGAACTGAAGTTCATAAAGTATGAAAATTCTTGCAGAAAGTCAGTAGCAGAAAAGGGTGAAATTCTAACCTGGACATCGGAAAGCCTGTTTCATGGGGAAAGACAAAAATTATTGAAAATATTCAGCCTCGAGAGAGAAAAGAGGACTTGATTGCAGAGTTTAAGTATTTAAAAGACCAATGCAAGTGCCTCGGGAAAGACCTGCTCAGATTAAGGAGGATGGCAAAGAAATAGACTTGGAATTGTGATGTTTTGACATCTGACAGTAACAGGAAAATTTATCTCTGAGCACAAACGGATCAGTAGCAGTGAAAAGTCAAGATGAAATATTCAATATATGCAACTCAGTAGTGTGTGGTACCCTGCAAAGGGCTAAATCTGCAACGTTGGTATCTTAAATTCCTTTCATCAACACTAAAAGGAAGGAAAAGCAGGAAGTACTTTGGTAAATCCTGCCAACTTTTATTAAGGTATCAGAAGATTAGCTGAGTACTTTCTTTTCTGGCACCTCATTCAGAAAACATCTGGCTGACTGTGCATAAGATTAAAGGGTGTAGATCCAGTGAAGAGTTCAACCCAAGAACTGCATGGATTAGATGAGTCAAGTATTACTTTTGCCCTGTGTTCTGTCTGTGCAGTCAATTTTGCTAAAAGTGGATACTGTCTATTATGAATAAGAAACGGTGTACATGCATATGCAGAGTTTCCCAAGAAGTCCCTACGAACACAGCATGAACAAGTTGCTTTTACATATGAAATTTAGATAGAATTATGGAAAGGGCACTTTTCCTCTGCAGTATCAAAGTGTGAGTTTTGTGTGCTCTGTCAAGATAGCTGCTGCTTCTCAAAAGGACGTATCCATCAGGTCAAAAGTTGTTTGCTGAGTTTGGCTGAAGTACGCTATGTGGTAGTCACATTTTGTCCTCTGCACCTCAGAAAAAAAAAAAAAGGAACACAGTTTCATTTGCGCTTCACCCAAGAAGTGCTCCTACTAGCTGATACTGGTACTTACTCTACAATGTATGAGTTTTCCTAGCTTACTAATTTGCAGGTCAAGTGAAAGGGCACAACTCACACATCGTATAAGAGGATGAAACGTGAAAAACCAAGCAAATGACACATTCCCAAGTGAAAGGTTAAGTGTGGCTGAAAACAAATTGTCACTGCAGAAATGTTTTTCCCTGCGCATCTATACTTTGAAAGTGAGATATGTTGTACTGAAGAGAAAATGTGCAAATAAGGGATGTTTCAGTAGAAATGGTGCTGCACTGTTTACTGTCTGTGGACTTCTGGTATCCTGATCTTCACAAAAGCACCCATGTTTAAAAGCCATTAACAAGGGAGAAACAGAAGTAGAAACCAAAGCAATAGTAATAGACACAAATGTATGAACCTGTAGCACCCACATACAGACAGACTAGTGCAGTCTGTATGAAAAATAACCAACTAGGAAAGTGAGATGAAATAAGGGAAAATATTTGTCATCTTTAATTCTAGAAAGACAAGTAGCACCATCCCTCTGCCCAAATTATCCTGCCACCTTTATTGGCTTTTCTGTATTAATTCTTTTAAATGTGCTCTCTGCTTGTTCATGTTAATAAATACGTAGAGAGAAAGAAAGTATATATTAGTGGCATTATAGAGTTCCTGTCTAGCTAGCAATAGTATAAGCATGACGGAAAAAAGGTCTTTACAAGATGTAGATCTAAAATGTTGATCTAAGCTTTATAGCTCTTCAATTAAGTACAGTGGGCAAAATATTATTTTTGTTACTGTGATTTTTAAAGCAGCAATAAACTTTGTGCAATAAAACCTTTCCTCTCTCCGAAGGTGAAAGGAAAGATGGAACAGGAGACATGGCAGGAGAGATGGAGCACTCTTTCAATTAAGACACATATTTACTTACATAGTCAATGGAATAAAAGAGGGAATTCAGAGCAGCTAATTTAGCCTTCTCAGATACATACATCTCAACCTCTGCAATAGGAGTGCCTCTTCAGAGCAGGCCCCTTCCCCCTCTGCAATCTGGAACGGTGCTGTGACAGCAGCCAGTGCCAAGTGTGCACGGATTTCCTCTCCTGTGCTTAGGTGAATGTATGATTTCCATCTGCCAGAGGTGTAAATACAACTTTTTTCTTGTGGTTGGATGGAAGGCCTGGAAGTAACCTGAGGAAGAAAAGTCCTTAGGCATGGCTGAATTCTTCTTCTTTTCTACGAGGCTGTTGAACAAAATGGGAAACACTGTCCATGGCATTCAGCCACTTCTGCTTGCAGGAGATACTTGGCTGCCAAGAAGACTGCATGTGAATGTCTCATCAGGGCTGAAGGGCCACCCTGAATCAGTGCTCCCCTATATTCACACAGACCTTTAAGGTAGTAACTGAAGTGTGTAGGAGTTTAAATCTAGTTTCCAGTGCTATATTCCATGTGTGGATGAATGGTAGCTGTAGACTGTTCTTGAGTGCTATGGTAATATTGGCAGGAGCTGTAGGCTCCTGCCTACAGGCAGGCATTATACTTTGTTAAAAAACTCCATAGGTGGAAAACCAGACTTGCTGTCAAAACCGCTAGCCCTTTTGTACACCGTAAGCACCCTAAACATTGACTGAACTCAATACATATTGATGGTCCTTCAAACCTTTGCAGACAATAGCCCTTAAATACTTTTATAGTTTGCTAAATGTGAAAGCCATCTCTGCAACTGGTAGAATATTCTGCCCTTTAGGGCTTTTCATTTGATTGTGTTACAAGCCTTTGCCGAATAACTGAAGCATTACATTTAGTCACAAAATGCATGGATTGCTTATAGGCTTCACTGTAAATACTGGGTATTTATTTTATGAAACACGATTTTCATTAGTATATTAAAAACTGCATTAAAATTTATTTTTGATACTAAACATAAATTGAATAGTTGAGTTCCCTTTTGGTGATTGCATTTGATGGATTCATCAGTCTTATTTTGATAGGTATTTTTAATGCAGCTTGGTCCTTCTACTGTTTCTATAGTTTATGTGAGTGACTAGCATTAAAGAGGCATGCCTGCATTTTTTCTATTGCAAAATGGCTTGGCATTCATTTAAAGCAAATTTATAAGCCATTGTTTTTGACATGGTGGGGTTTAATGAGTTTTCAAAAGCTGAAACAAAGTATGAGTCTATGATTTCTTAGGAAACAATGTGTTTCTTGACAGAGAAACATATCTAAGGAAAGGCAGATTTATGATCCTTTCTAAGTTTTCTGGTTAAGTGTTTTTAAGTATCTTGTTATACTCATAATATTCCTTTTTTCTTTACCGGCTTATTTTGTGGCTGATCTTATGTTAAACACTCAGGTCCAGAATTTTCATACCATGGGATTGCTGAATCTGTGTATTTGCAAATGAGAAGAAAATCTGCCTCTAGGGCATGTCTCTTCTGCTGTCAGAAGCATCTTTCTGACTGTTGGAAGAGGCTTTTTAGCTGTCTCAGACCTGCAGGCACACAATTTCAGTTCAGGAAGAGGTCATTCGGTCATCCTAGAACTGAAAAAAAAAGTAAAGTCTAACTAGCAGATTTACACTTATTTTACACTTGCAGAAGTGAAAATTTTTGTTAGATGCAACTTAGGCCAAAAAATTTTAGAAGTTTGATTAGCCCAGTTAGAGTCTCAGATAGAAACTGAAAGCTCAATTTTCAAAGTAACCTTAATCATACTGACTTGTCTGAGGCTGGACTCAGACTCAAAGACTTTGAACTGGCATAAGACTGCACAGCCAACAAAGAAACAGTTTCATTCGCCGCTGACCCTGCCTGCTACCTTTAGGGCACTGTCCTTACGATAGCAGAAGTGCTTGTGCTACAATACAGTGGAGTAACGAAGCTTTTCTTTTGGTATTTTTGCTGGCTTAGTTTTCGATCCCTTGGTGGGTAGGGATGTGAAAGCAGGGAGAGTGGCTGAGGACAGTGCGTTGCATGAGGATGTGGGTTTACATCACCTTGGTGTGTTCGTTAAACTTAAGCTAAAGAACTAAGAAGCTGAATTTCAGGAAATGTGAGTCTAGTCTTGGAGGCAAAAAGGCTGTGACTTGAAGATCATTAGTGCCAGATCAGTGACAACCTCTCTCAAGGTTAAAATCACATAGTGGACGTTTATTTTGGTGTAAGCCAAGGGTCTGGTGCCAGCCAGCTGTACTGTATGCAAAGGGAAGGCATCCCTGTGCTGTAATGAGGATTTCACAGCAGTTTCTCCAAGAAGGTAGGAAGGGGAAAGCTTTCACTTCTGGTACCAAGCATCATTTTAGCATCAGCCTCAGAGAAAGGCAGCAGCCGTGGTGCTCTAAAGACTGCTATTTGCATTTAGACACTGCCAGAGCAGTTCTGTTTCAGCCTTTCCCGTGGGCATCTGCAGGAGGAAGAGGAGCAGCGACAGCACGGATCTGTACGTAGTTGCACTCATACTAGCTTATGCCTGTATGAAGCTTCCCTGCCTTGAGAGCTTCACTGGTCTTAATTGGCATTTTACATTGCTTGAGCACACACAGACAGAATCAATGTAAGTGACACCAGTCACATTGGTAGAAATCCTCAGCAGTGATTTTTTTTGAGATGTTGCCCATTCTCCATAATACTGGAGTTTGTGTGAAGAGTAACAGGCTATAAAGTTCACCTGCAAATAGAGGAAGATGGGCAGCGAAGAGAGAATTTAGGGACAGAAATATGACTGTTCTCAAAAATCCCTGTTGAACTTGCCTCTTACGCAGTGTTTCAGGTGACAGGAGGAAAGAGTTGACGACCATTTGGAAACTGCCTTTCCCTGAGTCAAATAGCCTAGTGCAAAAGAGGCAACAGGCACCAGGGAAGTTCAGGAGGTGATATGTCTTAGCCCTCTGGTCCCATATCACTGTGTAATAGCTGTGGAGGTGATCATAGTGGGTTTGATTTGATTGCTTTCTCAGTGTGTTAGTCCTGTTGATCGGACATGTCCCAACCATTATTTTATCTGCCAAGAAAAAAAAAATAATCATTCTGTCACATTGTATGCCAGTGTAAATCACACTCAAAGTTTTCCTTCTGTCACTTTGATCGATGTAGGAAGTTGCATGGCATCCTTATCTTCCACAACTCCTTCCTGACTGATACTGTACAAGAAAGTCAGGATACACATGATGCTACGTCTGTTAAGATCCACAAAGTCACTGTGCTGCTCTTGATCATTTGTGGTGTTGCCTTCCTCATCAGCAGTCACTGAGCTCAGAAAGCTGTGCTCTGGTAATCACTACAACTTCACTACTCACTGCTGTACTGGTTGACCTATGTCAGCAGAGTACAGATGAAGTTGGTCTGACCCCTTATCAGGATCCCGTTTTTCTGAAGTGTCTTGTTTGCATGATTAAAAGGGAACAGATAGTACCGAGGTGGGAAGGCAATAGCCAAACACAGGATTGCAGTACCCTTTGTACTAGCTATCGCTTCTTTACATTTCCAGATGAATCAAATCACTAGGGGAGCCTTTACATAGACTCAGTTACAAAATCTTGGTTACTGCTAGCTATGACTTGCACTACATGTACACACGGTATGAGTAGTAATAGAGGGTACAAGCTGGTTCCTCCTTGCTTCGTTTTACCAAACATATTTCTGGTCAGAACAAATTATGATTGTTTTTATGTATTGGTATGTCCACAGTGAATTTTTAAAAATTGTAGCCATCAAGTATTGGCCTGATCAGTCAGGAGAGTATCCAGGGAAGATGTAAAACTATGTCCAGAAGAGTGGGCTCCCAGGCTAGGGACTCCTCTGGGAGCCCTCATGGCATGACAGATGCAGAGGCACAAACCCTTTGGTCCATAATGGGGCAAGGGAGCTGAGGGAAGTATCTTCTTGTGCGGTGGTGGCCCACTGAGTCCTGTGACTTTTGCAGAACAGCCAGATGTGGAAGAGGCCCTGGGTACTTGGCTAACACCCCAATTCTGCCTAGTGACTCCTTTCCCATGATAGTCATCATCCTCTGAGTCCTCTTTAAGCTACTGTCAAGCCTTTGCTCTGAAGTCTTGCCTGATATACCAGGGCTTCTTTCATGTTTTTTCCCCAGGGTGTAAGAATGCTATGTGGAGGTCTGGGATCAGAACATTTGTCTGCAGAATTTTTGCTTCACCGTATCTCCTGGTAATATCCAGACTTCTCACAGCTCTGGCTTTTCTGTCAAGAGGCAGAAAACTTTGTGCCTCTGTGTCCTTCAGGTTGATTGATACAGCTACTCACGGCTTCAGTGTGCTCCTCAACTTGCTTGTCTATATAGACAGCCCAGCTCTTCCCTGCAGCCATGTCTACTTTTCCCAATCTTGTTATTGTCTTCAGTGCATGGATTGTTTATCAATTAAATCTGTGAAAGTAGCAGCTTTTGAGGTATAAAATTTGGACAAGAGTAAAAGTAATGAGTTCCCTAATGAAGCCATGGCAGCCATGACAGCAGCCAGAAGGATGTCGAGTCATACACTTTCAAGAGAAATAAATAGAACCTGCATTTTTTTGTACAAGCTAAATGAAGTAAAAAAATTAATAGGGTCTCCATTTTTCCTCTGCTACCATTCATGACCTCCAACAATGGAAACAACTGTGAGTGCAGGTGGTAGCTGCAAGCAGTTTTGTTCCTGCATCTGCCTGTGCATGCTTCCTGAATTTAATCTTTCAGGAACTTAATTTCTTAAAAAAAATAACAGACTGTGTGAACAAGACTATATTTTGCCTTCTGAGGTTTCATGGGAAGCAAGATTTTCTTCTTGCTTCTTGATGGTTTAATCTGTACTCTCCATTTTATTATTCATTCAAAAGGAAGTGGATAAAATGCACATGGAAAAACTGTCACTCTTCTATAGCTGTCATGTGATGGGAAGAGAAGCCTATTGTGTCTTATGCAGCATACAGACATTTTCCACCACAGTGTGATGAAACAGCATTACCCTCATCGCAGCTAATGTCTATCTAAGGATTTATACATTAAGAGTAGTCTTCTAACTTTCCTGCCATAACTTTTATCTTTTGGATGGGTGATGAGTCATGGGGATACAGTTATGCTTCACCAGCTCCTGATGCTGAAAGGAATGAGTATGTTTTCTTTGAGCAGAACTGAAATGGCTTTTTCTTAGCAAATACCATCCAGCCGCATGTGATTATTACATTTAGTAAGTTTAAACATAATTATGTTGTAACCTGCACTTTAGTTTAGGAGGTTTCTGTTCCCTGTAATTACATGGTATTTACCACAGATATCCTACTGCTGCTTGTAATTTACCATATGATTAAATGACCAACATTTATCATGAGAGTGAAGTGTGTGTTGCATGATATGTCTTCCGCAAAGTAGAACAATATTGTAACTTAAGATCTCAGCCCTTTTTAAATTAATTTTTGGGCTAGTTTAGTCTAAAGGAATTTTCTGTTCACTTCTTATGACTCTTCCTCCAATTGTCATATTTAAGCTCATCAGGTGATTGTTGGAAGACTCATACAAAAGACTTGCAATCTGAGCCATTCAATCAGAATTTTTTCCAGATCATGTAGCACGGCATACTGAATTTATGAAGGGTGATGCTTCCAGTCATTTGCAAACGTCTGAGACACGTGAGCCATGTGTGTTTTTGTCTGTATTATACCGAGCCATAGAAATGCAAACCCAGTTTCATGTTTGTGTGATTACACACTCTCATGCTTCAAGGCATTGGGATAAAATTCACTCATTTAAAAGCATCTGCCTAGCAGGGCCAATGCTAGTGTATGACAAAGTGTCCAGAGGTCCACAGGCAGGCTACACAGCACAGCATGTGTGTCCCACTGGTGACTCTACACTTCAACCTGTTAAAAATGTATTAACAAATAGAGCAATGAGGCTTGGCAGAACTGTATTTACTGAAGGGGTCAGCAGTGATTGCAGGCAAATCAGCTTCCTCCTGATGACTTTTTATGCCTATGACAAGTGAACTCCGAACAGCATAGCTACATGCCACCAACTGCCCAGCCATGGCCCATTTCCACATTCTGACTGCATGGAACAGATGGGTTATTACAGGTCTGAAGCCTTCAGAGGGAAAGATTAATTCCCTTGTGCTCCTAAATCTCTACATGCACAACTCCAACACAGGCTTGCCGCTGCCGAAGTTCGTTTTCTTTAAGGGGCAACCCACATTTTAAAAACATGATTTGAATTGTGGAACCAAAGACTTTTCCTGTTCTTTTCTTCTTTTTATGACCATAAGACAAATCATTTCACTCTTCTCTTTAGAGCCCTTATTCACACACACAAACACTATTTTTAAAGTTACAACCATACTGCTGTTACTTTTACTGCAGTCTATGTGTTAAAAGTCGAGGCTAGTATGGTTCCCAGGGCAGAAGTTTGTCATCAGCTGGTGCAAACTGATACTGAATATTTTTTTCCATTCATTCTTTTTGATCAGATTATTAAAACCTTGGACTTGGTGGAACTGTGATACATCACAGGTTCTGTCCTAACCAGAAGATATGGAAAAGCTTTTTCTCTGATTAAATGAATTAATCTGAAAAGGGGGCATAATTACCCAGTTTGACACTACAGATTTTCATGACACCTTTATGGGTTCTTTGCTAAGGTACTTTCTTAGAAAGAAAAATTAATCTTTCTGGATCTGAGTGAATATCTTCCTGTATTAACTGACACTGAGAATGACATTTTGCTCTTCCCATCCTCATCGTCTGTTACTAAATTGTATGTGAATATCTATATTTCTTATGAAGGTGTTTCGTATTGAAATTCTGTAAAAACTTAAAGTTAACAATTGAATGCTTTATCCAGGCAATATTTGCCTTTATCGAAGGGAAATTGGTCCATTTCCCCACTGGTTTGCAGTTTTGTTTGTGTGCTTTGAAGTACAGATGAATACAGAGCTTCCATGTAATGTAATTTGCTTTAATGTAAACTAATGCAGCAAGAGAGGAAGCATAAGGCAATTATTGGTGATACCAGAGCTAATGTGACCTCATTCCCAAATTCTAAGCACTGAGACTAATATATTCTGGTTTTTACCCGCTTAGATTTTTGCATGTTCTCCGTTGTGTTCTGCTTGTGTTGCTCTGAGCCAGATGTTTTCATAGATTCACTCCACAACTGAAGAGGGTGGCCCAAAATGATAGCGAGGTGATGAGTGGAGAAAGTAGGCAGAGAAAAGATGAGCCCAAAATTGGTGGCTTCAACTTCAGGATATGATGTGTCTATTACAATTCTGTTTTGAGTACAGGTTTCCCTGCTTGGTGTCCGTTCCTCTTCAGCTCACCAGCCCCCCCAACCCTCCCCTGCCCACCTCCCTCTAGTTCAGTAAGTTAGACCAGCAAACTGATCTTGGTCGAAAACGGGGGGGGGAGGGGTGGCTTGAGTTTTACTATTTTTTACTCAGAGTAGCGATTCCTCATCCAAAGCATTACCCCCAAGTAGTTCACGAAGCAGAGAAATAAATTGCGCAGTGAGGTCTGATGAGCAGTATATCCAGTTGCGGTCATCAGTGTTAAGTCACAGAAAGGGGCAGAACCATCTGCTTTTGCCTTACAATGGCTGCATTAGAGGAGTCTTGAGGGGGATGCAGAGTTGAGCTAGAGACCAGGGTAATATGTTTATCTACACCCAACCTTTAACTGAGAAATGTGTGAAGAACCTCTTTCTGAATAGACATGCATGACCTTGCTCCCCTGAAGCCCAAGCTGCACATGAACATCTACCAGCTTCTATCTTGTTGTTTTGAGCTGTGTGTTTGCTGCTGAGTAGTCCTGCTTGAGGCAAAGCCACACTGCCTACCCTCTGAACTCTGTGTCCAGCAAGAACAAATGTGGTGGGCAAACAAGGAACTGGAGAGCATGTAGCTATGGTAGGGTGTTGGTAGTAGAAGCATACACAGCTAAATTCCCTTCTGAAAACCTTAGTGCTGGCATGAAAAACTTCCTCATGCCATGCTATTTCAATCTTAGTTTTTATGTATATAGGTGAAATATAATTTAATGGCTTCTCTGAAACTTGTGTAATGATGCACACTAGCTCCTGCAGTCTTCCCTGATGTGCTTTGAGATGTTGTTTTACATGGATACATGTGAATATTATATGTATAGGATTAGCTTTAGTAGATTAGGGAGGATTAATAGAAGTAATATAATAGCATTATATAATGAGTGTGGAATTAATCTAATACCTAATAATCCCAAAATTATATTTCAAATAACACTGATTTACTACAGTAGGAACCAGGCATTCAGCAAAGTTTCTTTGTTATGCATGAATTTCAAGCAGACTTTTTAAAATTTGAACAATTATCTTTTCATCTTCTACAACATCGTTTTCTTTTTGTTGCAAACTTCTATATAATGCATGAAAACCCAGCTTGATGGCATTCAGTATTTTTCAAAATTATATTAATCTTTTCCTTGCTGAGTTTTTTTAAACTTCGGAAAATAATTATTTCATTATAATCCGAAAGTCTCTGATTTTTCATGAAATTCACGATTCACATGATTCACATTTCATGTGATTTATCCAGGTAAGAACTAGCTTTAAAAATTAGCATGAAGAGGAGAATAAACAGGGCAAGCAGAAAAGCTTGTGACAGTTGTTTTTATTAGACACTGTGGCAATAGAGGAGGAGAGAGACATAGCAGCAACAGAAAAATAAATATGTATTGGTACTACAAAAGTTTGATTCAAAGATGAACCGTTTTTTATTTAATGTTTTCAAAGATTGAAAGACCATTTTCCTCAGTTCCATCCAAACTTTTTTATGGATGACAGGAGCTGTTCCGGTATGAGGATATTTTACCCAACCAGTGGAAGAGACACTTATATCAGAAGTAGACTGCAAAATTAGATTTCCCCCCAACAGGTCTATTCAAGCCTCATCCCAGGATTTACCAGTGCCAAGGTTACTGCAATGACACAGATGCTAAGATATTCAGCCCAAGCGAGATAATCCTCCCACCAACCTCTTTTCTCTGGTTCCGGCCTGTCTAGGAACTGCACTGGTCTTTGTTTGGCCGGAGCTGAGAGGCACTTGGGAGCTATCACATGGCGGTATCTCACCAAGTAGATACAGTATTTCATGCCTCTGTCCAAGAATTTTCTCTGGGGAAGTGTGCGCCTGGTCAGACAGGAACTGATACAAGTCATTAGACTCTGAATAACCTTTGTGTTTGTTTCTTCTGAACTTGGGAGCATTCAGAATTCAGAGTCGTTAAAAGTTACAATTAAATTTGCAAGCTGTTTGCAGTTCATCACAGTGGCCTTACTTAAAAGTGCTTCTCTTGTTCCTGTGCTCTTCCTGGTTATATCTAACAGCCTCCTGACAAGGGATGTCTTGTGGCATACGAGAAGAAAAACCTCTACTGGAAGAGTTTTATGATACATAATCCCCTAAATCCCTTTGCTGAATTGAATAAGACAGTCATCAGAATGGCTTACATTCCACCAGGTCATATACTTTTCACAACGACCATGAGTAGCAGGGAAACTACAGCGAGCTGGGAAACTTATTGGCATTTACTCAATGACATACATTACACGTTCTCAATTTTTCCAGATAATGCTTTCAGTATTAACAAAGCAGCAGGGAAAAATAATGGTGAAAAAAACCATCTTCTGGCCTTTAAATATCTATATAAGATAACACAGAAGTACAGCCAAGAGTATGAGGATTCTGGCGGACTTTTCTTATTTCTCTCATGCACAGACACACAAGAAGTCCTTGTAAGGTTATGCAAATAAGAAACAGTGTTATACTTATGCCTTCTGGGGTTTGGCTTTCAGATAGCCCTCTTTTCAGGCTGAAAGAAGAAATGGATCGGTGCATTCAATCTAGTCAAGCAAAAGCAGAGCCAAAAAATATGTATAATCTGCCTCTAATTCATTTTCCCCAGAAGGCTGAAAAAAATTATAAAATAGAGTGAGAGATTGGTTCATTTTTACACTGATCTTGAAAGCCCATTAAGGTATTTAACTTTCATGGATTGTCTGAGGGATCTGGAGTTGCTGTTATCCTTTTGTTTAATTACACTGTAATCTTCATGCAATTACAGTGATGATAACATTCTTCCACAGACATAACAATAAATTAGCCATCTGGGGATAAATGACATTACTTAAAGCTTACTTCAGTGAAGTATCGAAGAAATAATAATATGGCTATATAGGACAGTGTTTGAAAGTAAATGACATTATCTGTTTCTAGAATTCAGCATTCCAGTATATTTTACAGGCTTGATAGCATAGCATATTCTTGAATTTGCTTCATCATGAAATAGTTGGTGGAGAAATATCAGGAAAAGCACAGGGAAAACACATTTTAGCATCTTTGAAAAATATACAGTGCAGAGTTTTGTGGTCTATGCTTTATACACCTATGCGGTATTTGTCAGCTTCACCAAATAAATATGTGTGCAACACTATTCCTGATATGTTTTATTTCCCCTGTGACACATCTCGCCATTTTTCCATCGAATGTAAAAGTGTCTTTGAGTCCCTTTGTACTTTAATTCTAGAAACGAGAAATTTATCAGGTTTTTACTGTTACTGCTGAAGAGAAAAAAAGAACGTAAGATGAAAACAAGTGGTATATCAGAAACAGAGAGATGGAGAACAAGAAACATCCTGAAAATAAAATGCAAGTCAACATTTTGAAGCTGTTCTCAGCAGCTCAAATTAAAATAATTACCAAAAAAATAGCATCCTAGTGGGCTTTCAACCAAAGAGAAAACTTGCAGCTCTGACCTTTCCCAATTGAAGTATCAGAAATGATCATAAATTGATGAAAAATATTTTTAAAATATACTTTGAAATGGAAAAAATGTGACAACTTTACAGACAGGGAGAGAATGTTACTGGTTAATAAAGCTCAAATACCCTTTTGCTGGTCAGGGAGCTGGTCTGTTTATTTTCAATTCATTTCTATGATGTTGGTTATAATTTTGCTAAGGTAAATTAAAAAAAAGAGTGGAATTAAACTGACCTGATAACTGCTTCAAGAACATTTTTATAGAGGGTCATTCCAAACAACTGTCTTCTAACCTAATGAGAAGGTGCACCTGAAGTAGTAATTTTTTATGACCCTGGAGAAGAGTAGCTGCACAAAAGGGCTGAATCTTTGCCTACCACTTAGAACATTTATATTTATTAAAAAGAAAGAGATGTGCAGGAATATATGTTAATGTATGTGGAAGAGTCTTTAATAGGAGGAGTCCAGTAGCACAAAACATAATTTATTTTCTGGTTAAAACAGAGCAGAGGTTTTTGCAAATGAGTTGTTTTGTGTGCTGCAATTGAAATGAGTTTACCTGAATGGCTGACAAATAAAAGGATGTCAGGATTTTATTAGGTGCTAATTTTTAATAAAGCTTTTTTTACAAAATTCTTTTCAAAGTGGATGACTCCATGAGAACCAGTTGCTTAAAAGGTGGTGGTTTCCAGTCATAGGACAATTTGGAATTTTCTGACACTTTGAAAACACAGATGCATATAATCTTGAGTTCTGCTTATGTTCTCTATCTTAAATTGATCTCAGATGATGGTTATATGTGCCTAAGTAACCACACTCCTAAAATTGTCTGGCCTTCCTGCTGGGGAAAGCTTGGTTGGTTGTGCTGAAGGGCACATGAGGCCATAGCATTGCCTAATGATAGCTGTGTTCTCCACTATCTTACTACAGAAAAAGTGCATTAAGGAATACCTGTTCACAAAGTGAAAGATTTTGATGGTTTGATTTTTGGTTTGTGGGTGTCTCTTTGTAGGTACATATTAGATTGTTGCTGGCAAATAAAAGAGATGTTAGATGGGGTGTCTGTGTGCTGGGCCCGTTGACCTGGGCTCACTGATAGCTCTGGACCAAGGTATTGGAGTGATCTGAGTGAGGGAGCTTATGAGACAGAGCGCACATGGCATAGGGTGGCCCTGGGCGCAGAGGCTGCAGTTCCCTTCCTCCCTTGGGCAAAGCTGTTGCTATACTCCAGTAATCTTTACAGAGGGCGCAGGTATGTTTCACTAGCTCATATTTCACAACCTAAATCTGTGTTTCCTAGCTATATATAGCAACAAACTATACTCCGATTCTCATATTTAATTTATTTGCAGCTTTCTATTTACAAACGGGAATATCCAGAAATTGCTGAAATGGTCTTTAAGGCTAATCTCATGCAGATATGCTAAGATGTTGCTGGGTAGAATTACATACAATAATATTTCTCAGAATGTGCTAAATCTGAGAATTATTAAAATTTTTTAAATTACTGTTAGAATCTCATTCTTACAGGGTGTTTATATAAATTCTCACATCCTACTTCTCAGTCCCTATCTGGCCTATTTTTCCTACTGTCCTGGCAAATAGTAATTTAACAAGAGAAAGGAACGCACCTAGTCAGCAAATCGGAGAACTCAGAGGAAGAATTTTTGATCCACTTTCCAAATTTTTTTTCTTTGGCAAGACAGTATCCATGGCAGCTGGAGACATCAAGGTGGCATAAGAACCAATTTTTGGATGTCAGGGGTTTTTATCCCTCATTAAGTTGTGAGCGACGTATCTTTGTCTTGGTCAGTGATGTCTTACTCTGACAGAAACCAGGCGTTAAACAGTTTGTGGCCCCACAGCTGGTTATGGTGGGTTTTTTAAACATGTCCAACATAAGTCTCTTATAATTTCTCTTCTACTATCTTCTTCACCAGGGATGGCGAATTAGATCCTCAGATGAGGTAGATAACGTATATGTCAGTGTTTCAACAATACATAATTGCTAGGTTGACGGTAAAGTTGTGAAAATTGTGGGGGGTAAAGTTGTGACAATTGTGGTAAATCTTAATCTGTACAGTACTGAATCTTAATCTGTACAATACTGTACTTGCGCTGACTCAGGTTTCCATCAAAAATGCACAGTGCACTGGGTCTAAGATAGTAAAGATGGAGTAGAAGCACTGCTACCCATTGAGGCAGCTTTGGGGTCGTATGAGATACCACCAAATGCCCTAGGGCAGATCCTTTCAGAAGGCTTTGATTATACTGAGACCAAAAGAGAAGCAGGCAAAGCCGGGAAGCTCCTGCCAGTTCCTCTGCAGTTTTCTCTCTTGGCTGCACAAACACAAAACAGTTTCCAGAGCATTTTGGAGGAAAATGAGCAGCAGAAGCCACGTACTCTCACCCTGCTCAAGTAAGAAAATGAAAAGGGAGAAATGAAAGAAATTATTCCTGTATGCAACAAGACATTCTGGGGGGCTTGTGAGAGTGTGTTGTTACATCTTTACAAAGCTTGCTGCATATGTGAATACACAAGCTGAAATTAAGGCTTTCCCTTGGGTGACCTGGGTTGGAGCCTACTCTCTTAGGGAAGCCACTTTCCTCTGGATCTATTTTTTGGAAGCTGCTCTGCTATTTCCCCTCTAGTTTATATGCTGCAAGGGTGCTCGAGTAAACCCACACTGGGCTGTGCACCCAAATGGCAGCTCTGCCTTTGCCCAGTGACAGTCGCTCTCATGCAAAACCTTTCATTGTTCAGCCGCTGCTGGCAGGTAGCTCCTTTTCCAGCTAAGTAACCACCACTTGTTGTATTATTAAGGGGTTTAACATAGGATTTTACCTAAAATTAGCTGCCTGATAAGAAAATGAGCGCGCTTTTTTTTTTTTCCCCAAAGCAGTCATTTTTTTCTACATTTAATATTTGGTATAATATGGTTAGATTTGTTCTTTGTTTTGAGCTCCGGGTTCTTGTGCCACTCCGTTTGTTTGGGTTTTTTTAAATGCATACTTTATGATTTGGTTTTAAATTCCAAATATCATCTTTTCAATTCTGTGATCTGGAATTAAGTAAGCTGTCTCAAGAAAAATGTACAGCATGTGTCTTTTGCTTCCCTATGAGTCAACATCTTTAGGCACATTGTATGGCAGAAAAAGCCTTCACTGGGGACTCACTGACACGCTTGGGATAACATCAGCTGATGTGGAAAGGGAGCAGTTAGTTACCTTTAACACACATCAGGCTTTGTAGATTATAAAAGCGATATTGATTTCTGTACCTGAAACATGAATGCTGCTGTACAAAAGGTACATGAGCCAACTTGTACACCAATGCCAAAACCACCTGAGAAGTAGAGTTGGTTTATGGAGCTTTGGTGGAACCTACCTGCCATTCAGTCAAACTCTCAAATTCTTCTGAACTATGAAAACAAGGGAAGGATAATTCCAGGGGTTTTTGAGGCGTGTGTCAAACTGCTTATTGGCAGCTATACAAAGTCAAATGTATTCCTTGGTATTTCAGGTTGAAAGAAATACTGTTTCAGGTGTTTATTTCCAATAATGATCGTTTTGGAGAATAAGCAAAATTTTATATGCTTTTTATGAAAGCAATGTCATGGCTATTTGAAGGCTATTATTTCATTGCTGTTATTTAGCACCACTAAATCTTTTCATTTTCAGCAGACACAATGATTTTTCTCTAGGTCATTTTCTTTTTGCCAGAACATTTTTCCCTTTGTAGAAGACAAAAGGTATTATACAGTGGGAGTGATCTGACCTTGGCAAGAGCTAGCAATTGCTGAGTACATTAAGTGCTCTGTTTCAGCTGCAACTTTCCACCTATCTTCTACTAGAAAAATCAGTAATCTAAAAATAAAAAAACCCCTCTTAACAAGATACCAGAAATTCCAGTCATCCAAGAAAATAATGTTATTGTTGCATATTAGTTAAAATTAGTTGCTATATAAAATAAAATATGAAATAGGTAGTATATAAAACAAGTGAAATATTAGGTTAAGTCTTAGGTTGTGTTAGGGCTCTGTGGCAAGGTTTTGGTAGCAGGGTGGCTGCCTCTGTAGAAGGAGGTGAGGGGTTGCCCTGTGTCAGACAGAGACGGATCCAGCCAGCTCCAGTTGACCCAGAAAGGGTCAGTTTTAAGAAAGGGTAAAAAATGTTGCACGGCAGTGTCAAGAGTGAGGGGAAAAGCATGACAAACAACCCTGTGAACACCAAGGTGAGAGAAGGAGGAGGGAGGAGGTCATCTAGGCACTGAAGCATCTGTAGAGGAGACCAGGCTGGAGCAGGTATTTCCCTGCAGCCTGTGGAAGTGCCCACACTGAAGCAGATATCCACGCTGCAGCCTATGGAGAACCCCACCCTGGAAATGTGGAAATGTCCTGAAGGAATTGTGGCCCTGGGAGGAAGCATGCTGGAGCAGGTTTATTCTGACGGACTGAAGCCCGTGGGAAGGACCTAAACCGGAGCAGAGAAAAATGTGAGGAGGAAGGAGCGGCTGAGATGAAGTGTTATGAACTGACTGCAACCCGCATTCCTCATCCCCCTGCACTGCTCAGTGGGGAGGAGGAGGTAGAAGGGTTGGGAAGGAAGGAGTGACATTGAACCTGGGGAAACAGGAGGGATTGGGGAAAGGTGTTGTTTTAATTTGTCTTGTTTCTCATTATCCAAACCTATTTTGTCTGGCAATGAATTAAATTAGTTTTCCCCAAGTCAATTCTGGTTTGCCCATGACAGCACTTGGTGAGTGTTCTCCCTGTCTGTATCTGGACCCACAAGCGTTTTCATTTTATTTTGTCCCGCTGTTCTGCTGAGGAAGGGGAGTGAAAGAGAAGAGGGCTGGGTGTCTGTCAGCTTGTGAAGGTCCACCCACCACATAGGTAAATCTGAACTGTCATAATAGCTTTGAAGAAGTACTGAGCATCTAAAATACATATTCTCAAAATAGAGACTACTCATCACAAGCACATAGAAGTACAATTCACTTATACCCTGTATTCAGTATAATGCTTTTAAGATATGACCAGTTGTTTCAGATATTTAAAAATAAATCACACTTGAAATTATAATCTGAAGTGTTTTTAGCTAAATGCTGAAGTGCAAAGACAGTTTATCGTAATATCACATATATAAAGCCAGGCTCAGGTTTATGTAACTTGGTCATTCAGGGTCTTAGAAGGGAGAAGATAGTAATCAACTTACATGTTTCATTTTCATGTTGCCTGCATATCCCATAACCTATGATATCTTTATAAACACACAGTAGCAACTTCAAAGGGCTTATTGTTTATGCTGCTTTCAACCTGTATTCCGTTATTCTGGACACTTGGCAAACATTGTGAAAAAACTTTTTAATTGGGACTGATTTTGTGCACAGCTAAGAGTAGAAAAAAGAAACCACAGAAAGCTTACGTGCAGATTGTTGTAATCTCGTTTGTTAAATCTTCTAAGTCAAACATGACAGTTATGAAGCATATTTTTGGATAAAATGCATATTTAAATCAAGTCAGGGTCCTGCAGCAAGTGGAACTGTGCTTTCATGTTGTAGTGGTTATATTTATAGTTTCCCCCTCTGTTTGTGTGAGTGTGCATTTGTACACTATGAGGACTAGGAGTATAACCTCCTTGATTTACAGGTGACTGTAGTATTAGTTCATCCCTAGTTTTAGTGAGATTTGTATATACATATAAGGCTTGGAAAATGCTCAGCACTCTTTCCTATTTGTCTTCATTCTAGTATTTAGGAGCATATTATGCTTCTAGGTATAGTATTTGTGGAGAGTTTTGGAAAAGAGCTCAACCAACTCCTCCAACAAAGGAGAGATTAAGTGGTTCAGGAAATTGCAGGTCTGAAAAATTCTTCCTTGACTAAATGAATCAACCATGGGCATTTACCACTGTCCGAAAATTAGGTCACAGATAGTATAAGCCAAATTTCTACGGAAGTCCATTCTGGAATAAGTTAATTTTACATTTGCTGCTTTCTTTAAGTTGTAGTGGCAATGATAAAATGTCCCTGCTCAACAGTGGCTTCAGCCTTTGAATCTCTGGGATGATTTGAAATGACTTTGTGTTTCTTTTCAAGTTGTTCCAACGCATGACTGGAGTTCTCATTAGAATGATCTTCATGCAAGGCTTGCCTGCTTCCCAGCTATCATCCACCTCCTGCTTTCCATTTTTGTCTAAAGTAAAGCTGCATCCGGCAAACACTTGGAAATACGCTCTGTGGTTACTAATTACCTGGGCCGATTTACTTAGTTATGTGTTCCAGCACAATTAAGTCCTTTCTTTTCCTATTGTATCTGCCTCATTATTAGTTATAATGGTGACATTTATACTGTAAATGGGATGAAAGCATGAAAGGGAAACTGTGTGTAAAGATAGGACCATTGTGCAAGGGATGAATAAGTACTGAAGTATTAAGGCTAATTGTAATAAATGAATATGGATTCAAAGGTCTTATTTATATTGTTTTCAAAATATTTTTGAGAAATGGTTTCAAGGTTATAGACCTATCCAAGATTGTGTTAAAATATGTGTACACATGACCATAGGGGTAATAAGCGGCACAAATATTCTATGAAATTATATGTATTTTAAATGTCTAAATAAGCATGAGGGAATACTTCTCAAGGGAATGACATTTTAGAAGCAGACAGCAATAAATAGGAAATAATGAAAATGCATTTCAGGGACTATACTTTGGCAGGACTGGTGGCTGTCCTAAAATGATGAGTAATAGTAAAATTACAGCCACAATTGTATATTCTGAAAGTTAAGGTTTATACATTACTTGTAAATATGTGTGGGTGGATTTTTTTTCAATTGGTGTTTCTCTCTCCCTAGCAATCAGCAAAAGAGAACAGTATTTAGATATTTATATGTAAGAATCTGCCTCNTAGTTTAGTCCTAAGACTTAATTTAGTAGTTAGGAGGTGTCCAGATACTAATATACTGTATAATTGGAATACATAGGTGTGTTCTAAATGAAGCAAAGGCACCTAGGTTCCTAGCTTACCGGTTTGTCAATGCCCAGATGTTTCCAACTGAATTATTTTGTTGGATTTTCTCCACACCTGGCTTTTTCTTAGGTCTCCTATCACCTCCACTTGAGTTGACTTTGTGGTATTTGACCTTATCTGCTAGCAGCCGTGCAAGAAAGTGATTCCAAGGAACCACCTTTTTTGTTTGTTTATAGCATTTTATGACTTTTAAAACTAGTTCCATGAACAGTTAGCAAGCATTTCCCAACATGTTTCAGGAGAGAACAGGGGTAGAAGGATGCCCAAAGCACTCCAGAAACTTGTTATTTTTTTTCATGCTCTCAGAGATTTCCTATATCATATCAAACGAGTCCTTTAACAAACCTGTCTCATCTCATGGTGGTTAGGATAGAGATACTGTTGTTAAGAAAGTGGGGTTGCACACCAGTAGCTTTTTAATATCATACATTAACTGGAGTTGGGCTGGAAAATGGTATTTCTACTTTGAGGGTAATTCCAGTTGTTCCGGTTTCTGTTTAGTTCTAGAATTTCACATTGTGTTTATAGATAGATTTATATCCTCCTTTGTCATGTGTTGTAATGCAATGATACTAAATGTGACAAGAAAGAATCTCTTGAGTTTGACACTAAAAGGGGTTGTGGAGGAAGAGAGACTCTCAGTATGATTGGAGAAGGAAAAGAAAACACAAACCAGCATAAATACTGTTGCAGTGGATACTATCATTTGCCAATAAAGAATTGAATTTCTGTGAACTGTCTTTCAAATAGTTTTTTTTTCTGTGAGAAAATTTTCAGCCAACTCTAATATTCTTGTTATTGGGGTGTTTTCTGTTGGAATATACTTCATTAAATCAATAGAAGGGAAAAAAGCAAACATGTCAGCATAAGGCACCATCTGGTAAATACTTTGAGAGCTATTATGCAAACCTTAGTTTTGAAGATTTATCTGTACTTCCAATCAACTTAAAGCTTCTCAGTTTTGACCAACAAAGCAAAAGCTAAAATAAAACTTAAGAAAATACTCTCTAAGCCAATGGGAGTTTTTAAATCAGGCTTTAGGTCGGAGCATCTAAAGAAGTTGTCTGCTTAGTCAGTTGTCAAACCTAAACAATGCAGGTTTATTTGTACATCACTTATTGTTTAAAATGGCAGGGGTTTCCTGCCATTAAAATACATAAAGTTTTGCTTGAAGAAAACTGCAGCATTACTGTGTGCACTGTAGATGTCTGTTCTTCCTTGAAGGAAGAACTCCAATTCCAAACTAGTAAGAGGTTTTGGGTGAGCACTTCTGATGGAAGAAGTCCACTGTTGACCTGAGGAGTACTGTGGTTTCAGGGATGAATAGGTTAAACTAATGAGACCTGACACTGCAGAGAATGTAGCAGAAATGCTGCCTGGCTTATAATCATGAAGAAAATCGTATCTGTTCCGCTCTTCATCTGATTTTTTTTTTTTTAAAGATTCTCACCTCTTCTTGTCTGAAACAGTCTCTTACTTTGTGTATCTAGAAATATGAAAAAGGGTTAGACTAACTTTTGAAGTGGTAACAGTTTACAAAAGCAAAAAAAACGCAGGTTTTTGAAAGGGATAGAAAGCACTATGGAATATGCATGGTGGAAAACGGCTCATTTTGATTATGCCACATATCTGCGTTTTGTCCATAACTGGAGTTATTCTTCCTTGAGTTTGCTCTGTTTTTATTTCTGTATGAAAACTTGCTTCTTGAAATAATTGTTCCATTGTTCATCTTGGATCTTGTTCTTCTGACAGCCGTCACAGACATTTTCCTGAAATTTTAGCTCTCACTTAATTCACTTAATTCTTAATTTCACTATAAAACTGGTGATGGTATTAATTTCTCTCAGATGACCCTTTAACACTCTGGCAATGCCTAGTTCAACCTGCCATTCTATTAAATCTTTTCAGAAGTTACTGAAATGGTCTCAATATTTTTTTTTTTATTGTAGGTTTCATATATACTGGAGAAGTTGTGCATCGAATGCTAACAGCTACACAATATATTGCACCCTTAATGGCAAATTTTGACCCCAGTGTATCAAGAAATTCAACAGTCAGATACTTTGATAATGGTATGTAGTAGTCCTTCATAAATGAATGTGTCTGTGTCCCTTGAGTCTTCATATTTTCCTAAGTAACTATTTTTGAAGGAAAAATCGAAGATTTTTTAAATTTTCTTTGGGGTTTTTTTGTTTGGTTTTTTTTTTCCCCACTCACAGGCTGTATAAAGCACATGGTTAGACATCATAAACAGTTCTTAATTTAGAACATGGTTAAAGAGCCATGAATGCTTTTTCCTAATTGGATATCTTCTGGATGTTAAGTACATAAACTCAAACTAGCAATGTAGTTTATCAGTGTTAGAAGGAAAAATCTGTCTTGTATAAAAGTGCAAGTTCCTGTTACTTCAAAATATATGCAGTAAATACTGTCCACCCACTAGCTAAAATGAAAATAGCATTTGTGGAATGCAATAGCAAGAATACACAGAAGCAGGGCAGGTATAAGGTTAATAAACCTGTCAATGACTGAGTGTGCATGGATTTCCAGGATTGGAATCCAATACACTCATCTACACCATGAGTTCTCAACAGTACAACAGTACAATCTCTTGTACAAGAGATTGAAAGGGTAAAACTGCAGTGTTCAACTTGAAGCTCTGTGACATATTTCAAAGGCCTTGAATGTGTGGATATTTGTCTCATGAAGTCAGTTATAATCAATATTTTGAAAACATGACCTACGTGATTAAAAGGCATCTGGTGTCTTACCTCGGGCCTTGAGAGATCAAATACAGTGGCAGTGACTGTCTATTCTGAATTTAAAACTTAGAGAGTTTAGTATGGTGACTTAATATCATGAGATCTATGATTCTTTTAAATCTTCCTGGATAAGCCTGTGCCATTATATGTATGTTTATTCATAGTGAATTTAAGCACGAATTACAAACATGTCCAAAATATGTTTCCAACCAGGTATATTAATTTTTATTCTTTAGATCAGGGGTCAAACTAAACTTTGCACCTACTCATAACTTTTCCTTTCAATCTAGTCATTGAGCTGACAGCTTATGGGTCAGGATTAAACACAGGGAACACAGGGGCAGGTGATGCTACACTGGGGGTCTGCTACAGGCCACCTGACCAGGATGACCAGAGTGGATGAGGCCCTTTATAGACAGGTAGGAGCAGCACCTCATTCACAGGCCCTGGTCTTCATGGGGGACTTCAACCACCCTGATATCTGGTGGAGTGACAACACAGCAGGGCACAAGCAATCCAGAAGTTCGTGGAATACCTTGATGACAATTTCCTTCTCCAAGTGGTAGAGGAGCCAATGAGGAGAGAAGCTATGCTGGACCTTGACCTTACCACCTTACCAACAAGGAGGGGCTATTGAGGAATGTCAAGCTCAAGCTTAGCCTTGGCTGCAGTGATCATGGAATGGTAGGGCATCAAGGAGGGTGTGTAGCAAGCTCACTAGCCCAGACTTCAGGAGAGCAGACTTTGGCTTCTTCAGGAGCGATGCATCCCCACAAAGAAGTCAAGCAAAAAAGCCAGGAGGCCTGCATGGATGAACAAGGAGCTCCTGGACACTCTCAAAAGCAAAAAGGAGGCCTACACAGCGAGGAAGCAAGAACAGATAGCCTGGGAGGAATACAGCAAAACTATCCAAGCAGCCAGGGACCAGCTTAGGAAAGCTAAAGCCCAGATAGATTTAAATCTGGCCAGGGACATCAAGGGCAACAAGAAGAGCTTCTCTAAGTATGTCACTGATAAAAAGAAGACTAGGGAAGATGTGGGCCCTCTCCAGAAGGAAACAGGAGACCTGGTCACACAGGATATGGAAAAGGCTGAGGTACTGAATGACTTTTTTGCCTCAGTCTTCACCAACAAGGGCTCTGTCCACACCACCCAAGTCACAGAAGGCAAAGGCAGGGACTGTGGGAATGAAGAACTGCCCACTGTAGAAGAAGATCAAGTATGAGACCATCTAAGGAACCTGAAGGTACACAAGTCCATGGAACCTGATGAAATCTGTCTGTGGGTCCTGAGGGACCTGGCAGATGAAGTTGCTAAGCTGCTTTCCATTGTATTTGAAAAGTCATCACAGCCCAGTGAAGTTCCCACTGATTGCAAAAAGGGAGACATAACCCCCATTTTCAAAAAGGGAAAAAAGGAAGACCCAGGGAACTACAGGCCAGTCAGTCTTGCCTATGTGCCTGGCAAGATCATAGAGCAGATCCTCCTGGAAACTCTGCTAAGGCACATGGAAAAAAAGGAGGTGATCGATGACAGCCAACATGGTTTCATCAAGGGCAAGTCATGCCTGACAAATGTTGGTGGCCTTCTATGATGTGGTTACAGCATTGGTGGATAAGGGGAGAGCAACAGATGTCATCTACCTGGACTTATGCAAAGCATTTGACATTGTCCCCCATGACCTCCTGGTCTCTAAATTGGAGACACATGGATTTGATGAATGGGCCACTTGATGGGTAGGGAACTAGCTGGACGGTCACAATCAAAGAGTTGTGGTCAATGGCTTGATGTCGAAGTGGAAACCAGTGACAAGCGGCATTCCTCAGGGGTCAGTACTGGGACCTGTGCTGTTTAACATCTTTGTCAGTGACATGGGTAGTGGGGTTGAGTGCACCCTCAGCAAGTCAACACCAAGCTGTGTGGCGCAGTCAACATGCTGGAAGGGAGAGATGCCATCCAGAGGGACCTGGACAGGCTTGAGAGGTGGGCCCATGACAACTTCATGAAGTTCAATAAGGCCAAGTGCAAGGTCCTGCATGTGGGTCAGGGCAACCCCCTGCACAAATGCAGGCTGAGTGGAGAATGGATTGAGAGCAGCCCTGAGGAGAGGGACTTGAGGGTGTTGGTGGATGAGAAGCTCAACCTGAGCTGGCAATGTGCACTTGCAGCCCAGAAGGCCAACCATATCCTGGGCTGCATCAAAAGAAGCATGGCCAACAGGTCAAGGGAGGTGATTCTGCCCCTCTGCTCTGGTGACACCTCACCTGGAGTATTGCATCCATCTTTGGAGTCCTCAGCACAAGAATGATGTGGACCTGTTGGAAAGGGGCCTACAGAAAAGCTGGAGAGGGACTTTTTACAAGGGCATGTAGTGGTAATACGAGGGGTAATGGCTACAAACTGGAAGAGGGTAGATTTGCATTACATATCTGGAAGAAATGTTTCACTATGATGGTGGTGAGGCTTTGGAACAGGTTGCCCAGGGAAGTTGTGGATGCCCCATGCCTGGAAGTGTTCAAGGGCAGGCTGGATGGGGCTCTGAGCAACTCGGTCTAGTGGAAGGTATCCGTGCCCATAGCAGGGGGATTGGAACTAGATGATCTTTAAGGTCCCTACGATTCTATGATTATTTGCAGTGTTTATTTGTTAAAAATCCAATAAATCTGTGACAGAAGATGTTCCAAGGATATATCAATAATGAATTGACATGGATGCATACTGACCCACCTTGAACACTCCAGGAAGAAATGAAGTTGGAGTGTTGTGAATCAAAGCACATAACTCCCATTAGTGCCAAAGAGAGAAGTATGTTGAGGAAGGCATATAAAGACAAAAAAAGTGATTTTCAGTAAACACAGTTTTGGTGGTAAGTGTATTTCAGCCAAGCTGCTTGAATATGCCTGTAACCCTCAACATCTGTAAAACATGCTCACAAGGTATGCAAGTCACTTGGCGTACATTTTTAGTCCAATAAGTGGATATTCATCCAGAGAACTCGCATGAATATTAATGAGCCTCTTGCAACTAAATCTCTGCACACCAGACTCAATATTTACCCCGTCTATGAATTCTTAGTGGTTTTAATTTAAACTACATTTATTTATTGTCAACACCTAATATATTTCAACTTGCAGAGGCTCAGCAAGGGCTTGCACCATGCAGAAAAAAAATTAATGCTATTTATATTAATGCATAGTTAATGGAAGAATCTGAATTCCTCAAATAATAACTTTTACTAAACAGGCAATACTATTAGCGCTTCACATTTCGAAGTCATCAGAGTATGTGTGTGTGTGTGTCTGTATATATTAATATATATATAAAAAAAGCCAGTGCAGAGGTGGCAGCACATCTAAGCTCTAAGTGCTGGATCCTACCTTTAGTGATTGTTGGCTCCTTGTGCAATTCCAAGCAAGTTACTTGACCACTCTTGCTTTAGCAGACTTTTGTGCATCTAGTTGAGGTAGTTGTTTGTGGCACTGTGGTGTCTACCATTAAGAGGATTTCAGTTGCAACTTGTGTTTGTATTATCTTTAACATTTCAAGATGCTGGGCTGAAAGTTACTAAAAAGAGACAAATCACTGTTCTTGTTTCAAGTAACTGCATTCAAGTCCTTTTCCTACAGCCAGTTAATATTTTTCTCACATTTTTTTCTTCCCTTTGCCTCTCTACCCCCACTCTGGGGTTCACAGGCACAGCACTAGTTGTCCAGTGGGACCATGTACATCTGCAGGATAATTACAACCTGGGCAGTTTCACTTTTCAGGCCACCCTTCTCAATGATGGGCGTATCATTTTCGGCTACAAAGAAGTAAGTTGGGTCTGAAAATTGGCATTTAAGTAGACAAATTACTTTATACCTGCCAGGAATTTCCCTACACTTTGGGGGGGGGGATATTTGAGTGTTTAGCTATATAAGATCATTTCATTGTATTGCTTCTAAGATCACCGTTTCGCTGAAAATGACATTTTATTGTAAAAGTGTTGTTCATGTGATGGACTTGAAAACCATCAACATGGCTCAAATGTGCTACTCCTGGAATTCAGCTGGCTGCTTTTAGGTGGTTGTAAGTGTTGAGTGTTTATTAAATTCTTGATTGTTTAGTAAATTCCTCTTGGGTTTCGAAAGGTAGGGTCTAATTTGCTCAATTAGTTTATGTAATTAGGGCCTGTTTGAAAATACTCTAGAATTAATGGTTAGTATTAAAAGGTCACCTTTTTCCTGTAGCTATCATTTCTTGGCAACTGACATATTTCAAATAAGAAATAACTGATTTGTATCTCTAGCTCTGTGAGGTTTTCCATCTATTTGTTAACAACACTGGTTAGATTGAAGCCATTTGGTTTTCCTTCATAGCACCAATATGTTATTGTCTCAGTTGGGCTTTTCTGCATTATTCAAGTGTTTCAGAATTTCAGGTGTTACTTTAGGTATTCTTTTTTTTTTTCTTGCTAGAGTTGCTAGAGTGCTGGAGGCTATAGCCTAGAGGCTATACCTGGAGTTGAATTTCATGCAAATGAGAATCAGAAGGTAGATAAGCTCAAATCTCTAGGGACAAAGAACAATTTCTTTTTCCGGTTATTTTAATCTTAGTTTGGCATGCAAAGTGTGACTTTCTCTTCAAGATGTAAGTCTCTCTGTTATATCCCTTATATTAAAAAGTGTAATCAATGATATGACTGATTGTCCAAACTTGGAGAAATCTGGGTTCTCCTCTTTCTCTGCTACAAACTAGTTATGAGCCTTCAGGCTCATTTTTCATGCCTGTGTTGAAGCCACGCACCTGAGTGAAGCAGAAATAATAGTACTCTGCTCCCCTTCATTAGAAAGCTACTGAGGATTTGGGTTATTCTACAAGCTGCAGTCATATCTTCACTTAAGATAGATGGTCATTTAAAATAGATGTCTTTGCACCTTGCAAACAGAATACTCTTACTGGATTAGTTTTGTAGACACAAGAAACTTCTGGTGTGCCCATGTCGCTGGCTTTGGCTCTGTTTCTGAATGTTATGTACAAGTTAGTAGTCTTAATCTATGAAAATGCAGTTTATTTGCACTTTGACTCGAGCTTCGTGAAAGCTTTCCTCTGCGTAGCACAATGGAGCTTGTGCTTGATCAAAGGAGTGTGCTCCAAAGCCTTGTTTATCTCCTGCTGTTGAAACCTTTTTAAAGAAAAACCAATCTTTTTAAAGACTGCAGAAAAGTTCCTGCCTTCAAGACCCAGAGAAGTGGTGGGGACACTACTCCAATTTGTAATTTTAAGATAAATTTGACAAGAATTATATATGCATTCTGACATTAAAATGGTGACATTTTGGTGACTAGGAGACTAATATTCTTGGTTATTCTCTTGTCTTTTACTGTCCAGCCCTGTGCAAAATTAATCTAATATGGGTGGTAGAAGCTGTTGCTCTAAATTGATAGTATCTTGCGTTCATTTTGCATAAATGTAAATGATGATGCAGAGTGCCAGGCAGTGGAAAACTTTATTCATTTAGGAAGACAGGAGGAAATAGGCCACCTCATTAATCACATGTGGGTCCCTGGAATTGCATGCAAGTACGTCATTTAATCTGTGGATAAACAATGTCTATGCTACAATGGTGTAGGCTACTTGCTCTCATTGCCCTACTGGAAGCTTCCTCCAGAACCACAGTGCTTTTGTGGGGAGGAGTTATTAATCTTCTTTTCATTAATCCTGAGACAGGAAGAATTGGAATTTACAATTGGGATAATTTGCATTTTTTCTGCTGCTGAACTTTTGAAATCCCCTGTCATGAGTTATTCCTGTCCTGAATGGAATTACCAAACATCAGTTTAGAACTACTGCACATAATTAAGGAAAGAGACCTTTTAAAGTGGTAATAGTAATATGCTAGTAATCTGTAAATGTTTGGACAAAAGATTTTTATAAAATCTTAGAATGTTACAACTATCATATTCCATTGGGAATTACTTGGGAAATGGATTTTGGAGGCTGAGATTTCCAGAAGTCTACACTCTTTATTTGCAGTTTTTACTCCATTAAAACTACCTCGGCTTTTCATCTAAAAAAATAGAATAAAATTTCCAATCACCGATCAGACACGAGTTGTATGAAAAGAAAAACTGAGACTCTTGTAAATTTAAACTTGACTCTAGTGCTTATAAATCTGGCTAGGAATTGATTTACTTTCTGGTGCTGAAGCCACTGCTTTCTGAGGAAGTCCTTCCTTCTGGAACCATTTCTCTTGCTGGTGAGTCATGTTGTCAGGAGCCCCATTAACTCCAGTAAGATTACTTGTGTGAGTGCTCACTGGCATGAGTAAAAGTTGCACGAGATTTCTGCCATGTTTTTGGTGCCATTTCGTTTTAGCATCATAGTTCATCAAGAATGACAGTGATATATGGCGAATCTGTGAGGTCTTCATTGCATCGTCATTGAAAGTCTCCAAGCTGAAACACCATGTAAGAGATGCAGCAGACAGGTTGCCAGTAACCCACAGGGATTCTGTATTAGTGACACCAGGCGTTTACCTTGAAGAACCTACTTTTAAAATAACTGATTATATATTTAAGGGAGCTACAAATAGGGAATGTTATGTCTAAAGCACTTTAGGTAAATATTACCTTATGTCTTACTTAGTCAAACCATTTGAGATGCCCTTTTTCATATCTTTCCTGCTCCCACATGAGGTTTGCTATCTCATAAACCTGGTGTTAACCAGGCACCACGGCAGGAGGCTTGACGTGTGTCAAAGGAGCTGTTCCGCCCAGTCTTCCATGTTCTATTGTTTGCCCAATAAGAAGCGGTCTGAAACGCACAGATTTTATCCAAAATCCAGAATCGATTCTGAAAAAAATAAAAATTTAGAGAAGGAGCTGAGCCACCAGGGTAGTGAAATCTGGAGACCTCAGAATCTTTCAGAAGAGTTAATGGGTAGAAGGAGCGGTACAATCAAGTTTTCAAAATGTAAAAACAATTTGAAATAGAGCAAGGTCCTATAGCAAGTCAAATATTTATTTCTTTACCAATTTACTTTGTTTACAGTGCGTACACCCTCCATTTTAAATATAGCTTTGCTTACACTAACTGTTAGTGTTCTGGCAAATGGTCAATATGTCAGGAAACATCAGCTGGTAGAAAAATTTAACTGGTGCACCTCTACTATGTATGAAGTACATTACAATGCAAACTAGCCAACAGAACACAGTAATGAAGAAAATTTTCTGCAAAGCCATACCTTTTTTATGTATTAGTAGTGAATGCTCATTTCTTACGTTCTACATTTCACAGAATTTCAGTTCTCAAGAGCTTTACTTATTTTTTTTATTATACTTATTTTACTTATGTTCCTTAGGGTAGCATTTGTTTTCTTTTTCTGTCCATGATTAATACAGGGCAAATTAGGCAGAGGTACGAAAGGCTTTGTTAATGGTTTAGGATATTTTTCTTAATTTCATTGGCTTGAAGGCTTTCTTTGTTCATTTAAATAGTAATGACTGTCTATTTATGTAGTCATTCAGAAACCATTATTAAATTGAAATGCATGTTCAAATTGCCCAATATGTGAAGCTGGAAAACAATTCTAAGAGAGACTTGTAGTAGAATTTCTTTCTGCAGTGAAAAGAGGCAGAACTGAATGGAACTGATTAAGTGATAACACTTTGATAGAATTGATGCTACTGCCATGCATGATGGAAAATATTCTGGTTTCAGTAACAAGACTCCAAACCTTGTGATTATTTCCTGAAAGATAAAAAAAAAAAGCACAGTCTTCATGGATATTTTGCCTGCATTATACAGACCTGGCATTTCTTTGCCTCTGTTATTATTATCAAAAATATTAACATGGAAACAGGATCTTTGATTTTGTGAAGTGATCAGTGTATGCAACTTGAAATTCCTGATTAAGTTTCATGCAGTTTGGCCTGTAGAGTAATTAATAACTCGTTAGGAAACTGGCAATGAAAACCATGTATAAGTACTGTTGTGTTCCTAATTATTATTTTGCAGCATGCTCTGGCTCCTATCTTTGTCTCAGTTTTGAAGTGGGGCAGCAATTGCACCCTGCTTTCCATCTCCTTCAGAATAAGGTCACAGGCCATTATTTTATTCTTTTTTGAAGGTTAAGATTCTGATGTCCTCAAAGTTGAAAAGAGTAAAATTTGAGAACTCTGATGGAAAATACTGTCTAGATCACCAATCGCAATGATGAAGACAATTCAACACGAATTCTAAATATCTTTGTCCCTGTTGTTGAAGTATACAATCCAAAATATAGACATCAATGCCCCAGTGCTACTGTGCATTTGGGAAGCTTATTCATAAACTGGTGATTTATACAACACAAGAGCTCATATTGTCCATGGTAACAAACGCTTTGTAATGATTCTAGTTAAAATCCATCCTCTGAACGTAATCCCATAAAACCTCTGCCACCCATTAGCAACCACTAGCACTTTCCCATCTTACTGTTCAACTGTTAAACATCACTGAAAGCGTCATCAAGCATTGGAACAGGCTGCTGAGGGCGGTGGTGGAATCACCGTTCCTGGAGGTATCTAAAAGACAGGCAGACATGGTGCTTAGGGACATGGTTTAGTCATGGTTTTTGGCAGTGTTAGGCTGATGGTTGGACTCGATGATTTTAAAGGTTCCTTCCAACCTAGACAATTCTATGATTTTATGTCAGCCTGTCATGAAATATCTTGCCATTCAGGTGAGGAATTCAGAATAACAGCTATCTGCTTGCCACCCATGTTTCACTGTAATTTTCAATAAATTATCTTATCATTTACTGCAAGGCTTCTGTCAAAAGGGCATATTTCCTAATAGACCACCATATGGTAAAAGCCCATTTTATCTTGACATCATATTCAAAAGACTTCACCTCTAAAATGGCACTCGGTACAGTCATCACCGAGTGACTGAAGTATCCAGTTCTGTAAAATTATTTCTTTTCCCATGCTTTAAAAATAAATGTGTGTTTTTGTAAATACAGATTTAATAACACTGTAGTTTTTCAAGTTTCCTGGGTCATGGATTCCCTTCTACTTTGACTGCATTTCTGTCTATATGACTAATTGTTTGACACAGGCTATACCTCAGTTTGAAGAGCTGGATGTACTAATTTAATTATTAGTTTCCTTACAAAAACCCTTGTTTCTAAGCCCTGTTTCTATAAACATATATGCAAAATTTTGGCTGCTTCTTCTGTTAGACTGGACCCTACTACAACTTTCTCACTTGTTTTAGAAAATGATCCCACAAATTTCTTCACTCTCGCTAGAATGCCTAGCAGAAGAGCATGAATACCTGCAGGGATTTTGGAAAAATCTACTGAGATATTTTTGCTCCGAAATGTTCTAATTTCTCCTGAAGTTTTTTGTTTGTATTCTCTGTTCAACTTGGCTACTGCATCCTTTTTTAGTAGCAGATATCACTGAGTCATTCATAATTTTTATTAAATAGTGAAACTGAGAATTACTTTCAAGCTGAGAACCAAGTTGTAATGAAAATAAATTAAAAAAAGAAAAAAAGAAAAAACCACAAACCACTTGCGGCATTTGTCCTGCAAGAACACATCATCCTTCCTGGAAAAAAAAAAAAAAGAGAGAGAAAAATTAGTTTGCTGTTTTTTTAATTTTTGAGGAAAATATGCAAATAACTCAATTATTCACAAATTCAGAAAAACCATGTGATAAGGCACTAGACTTAAAATTAAGGAACCTTATTCAAGGAGACCCAAGTGCAACTTCTCCTGGCTTGCACTCACACGTAAAAATGAGTATGTGTTTTCATATATCAGACACAATTTATGCCTAGAGCTGCTAATTTTCCCAGCATATTTTGTTGGTCACACATCTACTCACAATGCCAATTCCAACTGCATTTTGTGTCCATAAAATTCTGATTCCTTTCTTCATCTGCTGTGTTTCCTTTCTAACTTGGAAGACAAATAGTTATTGTGTCCTTCTCATCAGTGCTTTTTCTAACTTGATTTTCAATAGGTTCTCTAGAGTATCCTCCTCAAATCTTTTAAGACAGTGTCTTTGATAGTTAATATAAGCTTTTCTCTACAGTATTCTGAGACTGTGAATAATTCCCCTATTTTGTTTATACTTTCATGCTGGAGAAAGTTTATAAACTTATTTCTTAACTCAGCGAGTCTTTTCTTTTGAAGAGTTTGAAAATATGGCTTTCAGCCTTCTTATGTGACATTCTTCAATAATTGCAATATGTCATTTTACACAACTTGAAATTCCTGATTAAGTTTCATGCAGTTTGGCCTGTAGAGTAATAACTTGTTAGTAAACTGTCAGTGAAAATCCTATATAAGTACTATTGTATTCCTAATTATTATTTTGCAGCAATATGTCTCATTCTCCAATAACTAAGTTGATATAAGCCAAATTTAAATTGGTATTTTACTAGCAATATTTCCAAGCCACTTCTGTTTTTCATACTGGTTTAACATCATGCTTTTTATTATGCCAAAACAGATCATGTATGCAAGAACCCCTAAATAAATCAGCTAAACCAGTCACTAAATCAAATACAAGAAATGGAAATTTGTGACATTCTTTCATTCACCAGAACTCATTTTTTCTGTTCATATTCTCAAATTTAACTTTTCCTAGGCAGCTGCTGGTGAAATCAGGAAAAAAACACAGCTACCTGATATTTTGGGAACAAGGAGAAGAACAAGTACCAATGCTCAACTCGAATACCAGAAGTCATGCCATTAATTGACATGTAGACAATACTGAATCCTCATTTACTGGATGTGTAACCAGCTTTTTACTTTGGTATTTTTCTGCTATGTGAAAAATACTGGCCAACAGTATGATTTTGGTAGTTTTACATAGGTAAAATCAGACCAGACTATTAGATTAGCTGAGCTAGCACCTTGTATCTCAGTTTCTTACACTTGATCCAGTTTCATCTGTCTTCAGCCTAGTAATTTCTGGTTAACTGAAGGCCAACTTTGAGAAATATGATATCCAACTGTGATTAGAAAGCAGCAATGGAGAGAGAATAATTTCACTTGGTAGTTTATCCCAGTGGTTAATAACATGCAATCATAGAAGCATGTGGCTTATCCTACTTTGAAGATATCTGTTTGCAGCTTCCAGCTTCTGGTTATATGTTTCTGTGCTGGATGAAAAAACTCTTTAGCCCCTGAGTAGTTTCTCCGTATGGCAGTACTTGCTTGTGGTAATCTAGCCGGCTTTTTATTTTCCCTTTGAGAAGCCAAATAGATAGAACTCTTTAACTCTTCTGCTAATGGCATCTGAGAACAGCAAAAGTTTTCAAAATATTTTTATGACTCTTTTAATCTTCCTTAAGTTTTCAGCGTCTTTTTAAGAAATAGATCCTCCCAAAGTCTGTGTAACATGTCAGTAATTATCTAATGTGCAGGTACAAGTAAAATGCCACCCCCCCTTCCCCAGTCTGTATTCACTGTTTGTGTAACCAAATACCACATCAATTAAGTTTCCTTGCTGTAATGTCCCTTGTAATGACAGCTGGAGTTTCATCCACTACAATACTGAGATTCCTTCCAGAATTGCTTCTTTCTAGAACATGGTCCCCAAACCTCTACCTCGCACTGTTTTTTCTCTAAGTTATAGCTTTGTAATTTTTGCAGGGTCTAACTTTGCTAATTGATTCGGGCATTTCATTATTTTTACTCTGCCAGTGTCATCTGCAGAAATGCTAGGAAGTAAATTTATGTTTCCTTCCCAGTCTTTGATCAGACTTTTGAATACTAGGTCTGATGTCTGGAGAGCCAAGATATACTGTAAAGACACACTGTTAGTCTGACCAGCTTTAGTGATGGCTGCTGTTTGGGATCAGTCTAGTTAACTGTATTAATATTGTATAAATACTACATGTCACTAAGTGAAACACCTTACCAAATTTTAAAGCTATTACATCTGTACAAACATCATCCAAAGCTGCAATCTTGCCCAAAGCATGAAATCAAACTTGACACCTATTGTCATACAACTATGTTTCCCAGCATCAGTATCTCTGTTATGTAAAGCTGGACTGGTCTGTGCCTATCTAAGTCTTTTTATTTCTTCCTCTAGATACTGGCAAGTGGCCATTGCACATTTTCCACGTTTACCATGACACTGATATTTTCTCTGCTATTCCAAGACATATTAAACATGAATATCGTCGGGCCAAAGCTCTCTTCAGCTAGCTTTTCAAACAGTTTTCAGAGCAAATTAACTGAGCTATAAGCTTTTAAAATGTTCATCCAAAGCTGAACTTTCACAGTTTGTGTGTTCAACAGCAGACAAGACGTGTTATCTCCTACTTCACATCTGATACTAGCACACTATCCCACTTTTTGTTCAACTGGGGGAAACAAATTACTGAAAATTACTACCCTTTTCTAGTTTTGTCATAAGCAATTGTTCCACCCCTAAGTGTTTATTATGTGAATATTGTTATACAAGAAGCAAAGCAAACTCGGATAAAATAAAAATTAAAGACAGTAATTTCAAACTTCAATAAAGCCTTAGTCATATTGCGCTGTACTGTGTAAAATATTTATTTAGGACTTCTAATTTACACTGGTTAAACGTTCATTCTGGCAGTGCTGTTATTTTCAGTCTGAATTTTTTTACTTCAATATTTCATGCATGTCTTCCTGTTTTGTCTTCCAGATTCCCGTCGCTGTGACACAGATAAGTTCAACCAACCACCCAGTGAAAGTGGGACTCTCAGATGCATTTGTGGTCGTGCACAGGATCCAGCAAATTCCCAGTATGTAGAATTGTAGTGGTGCTAATAGTTTGGAGTCTGAGAAATGAGTATAAGCTGATTTCATCAGGGATGATTAGCTGCACAACAAATCACTTAGCTAATTTCAGCTTGTTAATTCAAGTGTAATTTTATTTGCTTGATAATTCCCAATGTGGCTTTCTCTGTCATTGTTTCTTTTGAGCTGATAAATTAAGTAAATAAAACTAAATGGCCAGCCAAATAATGTAAAATTAAACTGCCAACCAGCACAATTTGGTATTCCATAAGATACTTTATCTGGAATATGTCTCCAGATCTATGGTAGGGAAAAAGCAACCTGTTCAGAAAAATCACTTGTATCCAAAAGAGAAAAATATCCAGGCTGGAAGTTCTTCATACTTTACACTCTGAGCTTCAAATGCATATATACATTTTAGTGAGAGACAAGAAGAGGAGATGTAGCTATTAAATAACATATTGGGTTCACATAGTCGTGGCAACAGTAATGCAGGTGACATTTAATTTTCTCTGGCTTTAATTATACTTTGTATGGCTTCACTGAAAGTGAAGAGTAGGAAATCAAGCGTGAATGCCTTGATGCTTTGTTTTTACATACTGTGTACAGAACCCTTTGGGGTTGTTTAGCCTTTAGAGCGTATGTTCACTTTCCAAGTCTGCTGGTTTTATTTACACATTTGGAGCAAATTTACTAAGTTCAATTTTTGATGATCCCCTAATAGCAGGGTGTAGATGGGATGAGCTGTGCTTGATCCAGCCTGTTAGGACTGAGCCCAGACATACTGTCGTAAAGTGAACCCTGACAGAGGTGTGGAGCAGCTAAAGCTCTAAGGACTGTCCTGACCCAGCCCATCTTTAAGGCAATCTGCAGATGGGACTGACAGTGCAGTTGCAGGTACCATTGCCTCTCAGCTCATCCTATCCTCTCGTCACATTTAAACAAGTCTTTGATATGAGGGAGTCTTATACGTCTTGCCATGGGGAAGATGGAAAATTTCAGTACCATCTGTTGCTTGTTGTGAACTCAGAGCAGTGTGAAGGAGATTGGCATACCCAGATTTCACTTAAGAGATCAGGTCTTGGAAGAAATTTGCTTCTCAAGTATGATAGATAGTTGTGATGTGGCCATGGTCGCGTGGATTGCTTTTGAGTGCTTAGGAACAAATGAATCTAGGCAACTGATTTCAGCAATTTGAGTGATGTTTGTAAGTGAATGATCCGAATATTTCTGTGAGTCTTCACCTTGTAAGAGCTCCTGAAATGGATTCAGGTGGAAATTAGGTTGATTGGCTTGTGCAAATGGCTTATGAGAGTAGTCATACAGAAGTTCAATGTAAGAGATGGAAGCAGTGTGCAGATCTTTTGGTATCAGGCCTCCATCATCAAACAACATTAAAGGACTTACTTTAGATTTACATATTTTGCATGTAAAGTATGTGGTATATGTGAGTCTTTATTGTAATTTGAATGTTTTTTTCTCTAGCAGTATTTCAGACATGCACGTTGTTTTACTACGACTGCATAACATTGGTTCTGCTGAATACAATTACTTACTAGTCTTCTGGGTTTAGTATTTCTGTAAACCTTTTGTCACATGACACTTTCTGCTAAGTGAAGTGACTGTAATTACCAGAAAATCTGTCTAGGGTTTCATCTTAAACTTACTCTGTTCATTAAGTTACATTAAGGAGTGGCAGATAAGAATAGAATGTGGGTGAAAAGTCTAAAACGTGCGCCACTGCAGCAACTGTTTTGATAGCATTATTTCTGTATTGTTGTGTGTAATGCACCACTTTTCTCCTTAATAACTGTTTCTCTGGGTTGTGGTAATTCATGATTATTTTTGCTAGTTTGCAGCTTACACTAGAGCTAGTATTAATCAAGGGAACCATCACTTTGCAGTAGATTGTCCTGAAGCTAAATTGTGCTTTCAATGAAACAGGTTTATATTAGTATGTACAAGCAACATAATAGCACCCTGACAGAACCGGTAAATAATGTTGGCCTATAGAGAACCGTTGCTAGATGCTCTTAAAATATACATGTTCTTGTATACTTGTTTTTCAGAGGTGTTAAATCAAGCATGGCTCTACTTAATTACTGAAAAAGTGATATGATAGAATTGTTGCTTTACTTTATTTGTTAGCTTCTAAAGAGAATGAAAGAATATAAATTGCTGTTTGTTTGTCCCAAAAGCAGGCAAAGATAGTATAGCTATTAGCAAAGACTTTTCCATCAAGAGAACCCAGTTTCCTTTATGTTCATGGCTAGTTATAAAAAGAAAACAAACCCCACAAATACAAATCAAACAAAACAAAAAAAGAAAAACCAACTCTACTGCTTCATGTTTGAGTTTTGTCAGTTATTCTTGTATACATCTTGCATTTGAAAAGGAGACAGTAAGTGAAATACAAGCCTATTTGAAGAAAAATATCCTCTTAATTTTCAAAAATTCTGAATGTCTTTGGTGGACTCTACATGCTCAGCTTTCTAAAATTTCAGTATAGTAGTCACAGTTTTATTGAAGTAATTCTGGAAGATTTAGAACTAACTATTTATCAGATTTTCTTCAGACATATTCACCAAAACATTAGTAATAACATTTTTAATACTTGTGAAAGGTGAGTTCTAAAGCCAGGCAAACCTATTTCATTCTCAAGAGCAAAAAACATGTTTTTTGATCAGCCATTTCATTTCAAAAGTGTATTTTAATGAGTGCTGAAAATAATCCTCTTGAAGAGCCAAGAGCAAAAAGAAAGGCTTTTCTGAGCTTTTTGAAATTGAGGACCTTGAGTATTGCATACGTATTTTTGTTAATATACTCCTACATAAAAAGGCTTTGCAGTTATACCCTTTTTATCTGTCCCTAAAAGAGTACAGGTACCTACATATTTTCACCTGATCTTGTAAGAGTTAGAGCATGGAGATAGGAGATTTTTGGCAGGTGGCTTTCTGCCTGTTTTCTATGTCTGATTTTTTTTTTTTCTTCATCTGCTACTACTGGTTATATATAACCAATGTCTTTATTTTCAAGTCTACTTGTGTTACTATTATATTGATGCATATTGGCCACTATTTTATACTTTTTTATATATGTATATGTAGAGATACTTATGCCTGTATATACTCTAGAGGTGCTTTGGAATGAATGGTAATGTGTGAAGGGAAGCGAATTTTTGCTTGACAAGATTAATAATAAAAAGCCCTAAATTCTGAGATTTATATGGCAGCAAAATAGCAAACTAAGTCCATCGATTAATTTCAGAGGAAAAGTTTCTGCTGCTTCCAGGTAATTCAAGTGAAGTGACCCAGGCTCTGGACCTCTGCTTCTGATTTGCCCAATAAGTTAGAGGGACCGCCTTGATTTCTTCTGCTTCAGACAGGCTGAACTTTTGTACATTAACTATTTTTCCTTTTGTAACAAAGACACTAAGAATGTTTAATATACATCTCCCAGTTAGACAACACAACAATTGGTCAAGACAAAGCTGGGGGACAGCTTTGCATGTTCCTCCAGCAAGTCTTGTCTCCTCCCTTTTTTCAGCATCTTCACTGCATTGGGAACCTTGTCCCTGTCCTATTGCAACCACTTTCTCTTCCCTGTTCATTCTTATTTCTTGTTTTTTCTCAGCCATCCTTGGCATTCTGTTCTTAGTCCTTCTTTCAGTTGCCTATCGTGTCCTTTGCTCTCCCTTTTGCAGACTCCCAAGATCTCTCTCTAATTTCATGGCTATCTTTCTTCTCATACATCTTTCCTTTCCTTCAGGGTTACTACATTTTTCTCCTTTGTTTCAGTGCTCTCTTCCTTTTTGTCTTTCAATTAGCTTTTTATTGTGCATTAAGAAGAAAAGAAAAAGCATTTCCTGCAAGCCACTATTTTATTTTGGCAATAAAAAAGCCCAGCAGTGAGCTTGCCGAGATTGTGCTTTGTTTTCCACAAGAGCATGAAATACACCAATAAAATGAGAAAGTGCCATATTCATGGAGGTCTACACAGTGACTTATTTGCACTTACAGATAGCGGCTGGGTTTTTCCCCACAATGAGACATACTTCTCCATGATCTTGGCCTCTACTGTATTAGGTACAGCTCTTTTAGGAAATCCATACCTCGACAACCCAGCATTTAATGGAACTGAAAGTACTCAACAACACTGTGTACACAAATGAAATAGCTGAGCTATGTGTTAGTAATCATCCAGTTTCAGTGCAATTAGTGCCACTCTATGTAGTGTAACTCAAGGATATAATTAAGTGACAACTCTGCATGTTCTATCTGTTTGCTGAAGATTTCTCTCTAGTTTGTTTACAGCAGTGAGGGCCCTGAAAGAGCCTTAGCGGTACCTTCCTGAAGGGTAAAACAAGACTAGCAGTTTATGTTGTGATATTTACTGTATAAAGGTGCAGCACCATCTGGGAAATCGCAAAGTCTCATTTACTTCTGCCGTCCTGGTAGTGTTGTCATTTACCTCTGTGCAAAGTGAGCCCCAAAGTTACCGCTCTAAATTCGCGGTATTTATTCTTGCCTTCCAGTAGTGCGACTAATTCCACAAAGTGCCAACTCCTCCAGCCCTGCCTGTTTGTGCGCTGGCCCAAAACGGTTTAGCCGGACAGCTGGGTTCTTTGGCGCTAGGTGTCCCATTCAAGAGCAGTGCGGGAAAGAGATGGGCATGCTGCCAGCCTTTGGTGGCATAAAAGCACTTCAGGCGCTGGTATGAGGTGATCAGAGTTTTAAAAGTTCTCATTTTAGCCAAAGCCTTAACTGGCCATCGACCTGTTTCAGAATTGGGCACTTTGGTGCATGGTGGCTTTAAGGGGATAAAGCGTGTTTTTCACACCTAGACCCTGTACTAGAAGCAGCTCAGCTGACGTCAGGAGTTGGGGTAAATCTGAAAGGACATGGAGAGTTTCAAAGTAAATGATATGTGTTAGGCATGGAGCGTTGGTGCAGAACAGTTTTTTTCTGTATTACTCATAAAGCAGGTATTTTCAGAGCCTAATTCACTGGTTTGCTTATTCACAGATTATACATCTTTGAGGTGCAGCTTCCAGGTTTTAAAGGGTCTTTTAGTAACTTTTATGTGAATGATAAAATTAATACAATTAGGGAATCTGAGTTTTGATGTAGATTAAGACATGTGTCTAACAATCCATGACCAAGGGCAATTGTGGTGGTAGTTTGATTACAGGAATGTTTGATCCCAGTGTCAGTGCCTCAAGAGTTAATTAGTTCATATTGATAAGTTTAGCAATATGAAACTGTTGAAAACAAAGAACAAAGATTGCTTTGACATTCTGATTCCCTTGCCTTTTGTGGCAATGGCAATCAGACTTACAAGGCTGGCAAAATATCTATTTGCGTGATGATTTTATACATCCAAAGGTGCTAAACAGAGACCCTATCGAGCAAAACCAGTGGCTGCATAGTACAGCAGCTGTGCCCCACCCTTCTCTTTTTCACCCTTATATTTTTCATAAATTGCTTGCAGTGTAAGCTGGATATGTTTCATAAATTGTTTGCTTCAAATTGACTTCTGCATAATCAAATGCACCCTCTTACCATTTGTGTTTTCTCTATCAGCTAGACTTAAAAATCAAAGTGCAGCTGTATGAATACATATGGCCTTGTTTAGCAGTTTTTGCTGGGTATATGACTGATATCAATTCCCTAGAAATCTTTCACTGACAAGGATTTTTATTTGTGTGAACATATAATTTTAAAAAATCAGACTGACTTCTCCAATATTTTCACATTTCACTGGGTAGCAGGTTTCTGCTGAGGAATGCTGTATGAGGAAAATTGGTCATGTGATGGAAGAGTACCAGAGAGATTGTGCATCTGTTGGGCACATATTTAGAATGGTTTATGACTAGCTACTGACCCTTCAGGTATCTTAGGAAGTCGGTGGTGCTCTTCTGGCACTGTTCCATCTCCAGAGCACTTGCTCTGTTTAGTACATTTAGCTAACTGTGGGAGTTCTGATTCACAGAATATTTATATGCTATTATTTAGTTTAAAACTACTGTGATAAAACTACATAGAAATTTTTTGTCACACCAGACTCTCACACATCAATAATTTACCCATCCATTGCTTAATCCCTTGAAGGGATGCTTTCACCTGGCCTTCTGACCCACCACGTTATCTCTTTCGGTCACTGAGGAATGTACTTACCTTAACTAAGTACTGGTGTTTTCTACAGCTTTTTCTGCTGGGACTGTACCTTTGGCCTTGTGTTCAAAGATAGCACGTGTACATGCCACAGAAACAAACCAAATAACAATTTGGACCATGCTGTAAATTAAACCAAGTATTAAAAAACACACACTATTATTGGAAAAACCTGTTGTCATTTATATCGTTCTGTTTAAAAGGGTGTTTGAGATAGGCTTACGGAAAAGTAAAATATTTTTCTGGCTAGGAGAAAAGTATATGCATATTTTCTGAAATTCGGAACCAGGAATGGTACTTCAAAAGTATATGTGCATGCAAAAAATCCTTTTCTTTTTTCCCCTTCTCTGCAGTGCCTTTTTTCAGTAAAATATCTGCACGTGATGCTTACATTTTTGTCTGTTACTACATCGTATAATTTCACTAGTTCTTGTCAAGGTAAGGTGCATACTGAAGTACGTAGGCTCATAAGCTCTTTGTGATTCTGCACTTGTAGTTGTTTCTAAAAGAGCTAAATAGACAGCATAAGACAAAGAAGAACAAGTTCCACCTGAGTGAAAGGCAGTCTGTATCTTTGGTTGGAGCAGGAGTGTTTTGTGGAGAGGTTGAGGGGGAAAGTGTCAATGGACACTTTTTTGTTTATCCTGTTGAGTTTAGCTTTTCTGTTTTGTTAAGGGGATACAGGCTCACAATTGTAAATAGGGAGGGAAAAGTGCATTTTGAGGAGCTAAGCATGATGTGTTTCAAGTCAGACTTTCAAAAGAATCTCCACCTGCATTTTTTTGCAACCTGGCCATGCAGATAAATTTGAACACTTGGGTTTCCAACCACCTGTCTGCCAGTATATACAAAGCTGTTAGGAGATAACTATGCAAGTATCTCGCTGTGCTTAGGTTTCTTACACTAGAGAGACCCTTCGTATGCAAACTCACCATCTGTGTTTGGCACAGTCTTCTTCCCGAAGAAGAAAAGATCAAACCTGAGACTACCAGGCAGGGACATTTAATGGGATCAACAGTCATGCTGAACTATGTGTGATTAGACATGATTTTTTTGATAACAAACCCAATTTTCTTAAAATGAGTGTTTTTTAGAAACTTCACGCGCTGGGTGAGATAAAAGTGCCTGTGACCTGAATCACTGATTCTTACTACATTTTTGGAAAGCCAGAAGCTTCTTATTTCTTGTAAGCCCTGAAATGAGTCTGTTAGGAAAGGTTCAGAGTAAACAGGATTATAGCATGGCAGTCTGTACCACCACTGATGAAATGAAATGGAGTTCAATTAAAGTGCCGGTACCCAGCATTTTAATTTATGTATTCATTTGCTTATTTTTTTGGACAGAAGGATAAAGATTTCTGTGGAAACAAATTACAGCCTTCAGCATTGGCAGGAGTTCATTTCAAACACATTTCCTGATCACTGCGATTTGGCAGGTGCTTTTATGGGTTGTACCATCCTGGGAGCATAAACCTCTCACTGCTGGCAAGAGGTTTTCCCCACCCCAGCACAAGATTAGTTTTGTCTTGAAAACCTTTTCTGTCCAGTGGGTTTGAAGGACATGTCTAAGGCAGTTATTGGGGCAAATGTCTGGCACGTCGCTACGTCTGTCTTAAGTTATCAGAATGACTTTGTAGGTAAAACATAAAACTAGCTCACTTCCAGGCGCGTTTCATAGCAAAAGAGAAATCTGCTATCAGGAGGGGTGAAGCCGAGCTGCTTGGCAAAGGTGCTGATTTGGAGCTAAATAGAAATATTGTTGTCTGAAGTCTGGATGGTGCCTACCTGTGCCTGAGAGCTTATGCAGTGAGAGAGGGCAGAGAAGCTGCTTCCCCTGCAGCCACCCCGGCTGATGCAAGGAGAGAGTTATCCCACCCAGCACAGCTGTGCTTCTGCCTCCCCTCCCTCCTCAGAGATTCCCCTGTTTATTCCAGCTGACACCAGTAGCTTGATGGTTATTTGCTGTGTGGTGGAAGGGGAATTCCCGCAGTTGTGCTTTTAGAGATTGGCTATCCCTCTTTGCTTAGAAAGCGTCGTCCGCTTGAGCCAAGAGGGACCTTAGCCCCAGGATACCTTACCGCACTTTCTCTCTTCCCTTAAAAATTAGTACTCATTGCTTGATTGATTTTAGTTAGGGTTCCATTTTCTGTCTGAAAAATGCCTATAACATCCCTCCTAACAAGAGATTGCAAAAACCACTTTGGATTTGGTGCCATGTGATTGCTTAACAGCTGGGGAGTCCACGTGATCCCACTTCAAGCTGCAGAAATGTAGCCTCTGTACCAAGCAACGAGGTGCACCTTAATCCATACAGGGCTGGCAACAGAACACCCATGACTGAGTTTGGGGCTGTCTGCAATTCCTTTTCTTCTGTTGCATGTAGACTCGGACCAGACATTGACCAGAGCAACCTGTTAACCCTTTGTATGCAACCCTTTATTCCTCTCTGGCATGATTCCACAGTGCACCAGGAAATCATCGTTATTATGTCCGATTGGCAGTACAGGCTGTACTTTTAATTTGCAAACGTACAAATCCACCAGTTTGCATTGCAACCATGCACTTGAAATCTGGAATATTTAGAACACATGATAGGATATTGATCTAGAAACTAAGAGTTATGTTTGTGCTTGGGTCTTACAGTCATCTGTGTGTTCAAAGTCCATAAGAACAGTACATTGACTATATTTAATTTCTGAGAAACTTAGGTGCAGTTAGCTTGTGTAACCATTATGCATAACATTGGCTCTTTAGGAAGACTTGTCTTCTTTAATGTTATAATATGAAAAAATGTTCCAGTGCATTTAGATGTAAGCTAGCTTGTAGCTAACAAATTTGATTGAGCGATGAAATCAGTTTTGTTTGCACATCTTGGCAACTGACAAAGGGAGCATATAGAGCATTTCTCTCAAGTCTGTAAGCTGAGAAATGTCTTAGGAAAGCAAGCATCTGAAATATACACTAAAATGTCTGACAGTATACTCTCTAGAATTTCTGCTTAAATGAATGACTAAGATGCTTGAGAGCACACTCAGCATTTTCATAATCCCTTCCTAGGAATAGGTACCTATTCTGTTAGCTCTGATGGTTTCTCAAATGAAAAATTCTCTGTCTATATATTTTACGTGTTCCTTCATGGCATCTAAAGTTAAAAATATATTCTTGAGGAAAATTGGTGTCGTGTGCAATTACATCGATTATTTTTCACCATCTACAGACTGTAAAAGAGTAAAGTGTGAAAATATGATTGTTTTTCTTTCCTGGTAGATGTCCGTAGAAGAACAATTTATGAGTACCACAGGGTGGAGCTACAGATGTCAAAGATTACCAATCTCTCAGCTGTTGAAATGATACCTCTTCCGAGTAAGTAAAACATAACATAGGCAGGAGCCAGATCTGGGGCAGGTCCCCCTCCCAGCAACACATACACAATTTTAAATATTTTGTTTTATCTGTGGACTTGGAATCATGGACAGATTCATTTATCCTCTCTCAGATTTATTCCCAGGTGGATGACGCATTATCCAGTGCATCCTTATGTATCTCAAGTTGGTTTATAGGTATACAGCTCCCAGTAGGTTTTGAATTAAATCTGTGCCAAATCGTTTTTTCAGAAGAATGATTATATTGACTTTAAATTTGTTTCCTCAAGAAAAAAAAGAACAGTTTTTATGCTTGCAAGGCAAACACAAATTCTTCTGTGTACTCTGCATCACATTGCAAAGGAATATCCCCACACACATTTTGCAGTTCATCTGTCTCTTTTGTCCAAGGTAAAACTACATTGTTTAGAAATCTCTGGGTTTAAACTGCCAGCTGTACTACTGTGAAGAAATGGAAACAGCTATTTTCCTTTTTTCTAATCCAATTGTAGTTCTTGCATACTTGCCTGCCAGTCTTATTATCTGCATATGTCTGAATGTTAGCAACATCAAGGAACACTGGAGCCAAGGAAGAAAGAGATTTAAGGAAATACTTAATATTAAGCAAAAAGATAAAAATGCGGCAATGAAGCTGAATGAACAGATGTGGAAGTGGGCTTACATTTACAAACGGAATACAAATGGAGTTCTACAGATAAAATGTACCTCTGTGCATACGGTTGTGCAATGCATTGTAATAGTCTGGGTTTAGTGTCTTATTTTGGACACATGTGAACCTGTTGAGTCTCTAACTACATATTATCAGAGGGTGTATCCTTCTTTTGTGTTTTTTATGAGAATTAGTGGTGAGACTAATGAAATAATTTGTGTTTGTTTATCTGCCTCCCAGCTTGTCTCCAGTTTACCAGCTGTGGTCCCTGTGTCACTGCCCAGATTGGTTTCAACTGCAGCTGGTGCAGTAAACTCCAAAGGTAAAGAAAAAGGTTTTTCTTTTTTGTGTGGTTATGCAGCTGTGCTCAAAGGATATCTGAAAACATTGCCCATAGGTTATTCAGCATAAAGGGCCGTTATATTTAGGTCTTATATACATGCATTCACACGAACATACACCTCAGCTGCAATCACTAGCAACACATCGTTGTCCCATTTCACTTCAGCAAAGAAATTAAGCGAGAATGGTCAAAACAGCTGTTTTGGGATTTAAGCCCTTGTTCCTATTTCCTTAACCCTACTTTAAAAATCCTTTTGAAGGAGAACCAGAAGTAGAAATAATAAAATTCATATTTTCTCCCTATACCCCCCTGGCTTCATCAAAAATAATTTAACCATGTGGAGATATGGGATGTTAATGTAACTATAAAAGACATGCTTATTCTCTTAACAGTAAGGAGACATACACATCCAAAGACTCAGAGCCTTTTCTCTTTTAACCTCTCATTATACTTAGTGGGTTCGTTGGGTCTCCTCAGCCTCTCACTGCCACATTAACAACGACAGTCAAGCCAGTAGCAGGAGTGATTTAGACTCTGTGGAGCAGCTTGGAGCACAGACAGCAAAATGGAGACTCTACACCCATAGCTTTTCCAAAAAGTTCTTTACATGCTGACCTTCATAGTGAGAATTTATTTAACACCAGTTCTGTAACACAAAATGCAGAATCATAACAGATATTTATTGTTGTTGTGTTTTTCAACTCTAGTGATTAGTTTCTGAAATGTTATGTATAAAATGGATGCATAATGAATGGAGAAAAGCTATTAGCAGTCTAAAACTGTAATAATTTGATGCCATGCTGAAGAACTGATAAATAGCTGATGAACATGGTACTTCAGGTCACTTTTATTATGTTTTCTTAATCTTCTGCACTCTTAGTAAGTCATTAGAGAAGTCACTCTGTTGTCAGTTTGTCTTGCTCTTGACTGGAATTAGAGCTAAATTAAATCATTTCACAGAAAACATATCAAACATCTTCAGGAGTAAGAATACTTGTAGAAAGCTGTTCCAAGTAAGTGTGAAGAGACCTTGCTTGCTTTAGTCACTTTCTTGCTTTCAAGCATTGCTTGATCTTCCTTCCATTAATAATGGAATGGAATGGAATAATTAATAAATGTTGTAACACTGAGAATCTGTTGGCTTTGGTCTGAGCAAGGTCTGTTGCTTTGTGACCAGTGTTCTCGTTTCTCTGTGGATAAATTAAATTCTAGCAGGTAAGATTTTAAGAGATGGTAAAGTTCAGACCTCTTACAAAGAACAGACAAACCTTGAGATCCTTTGTTTTGCTCTGTAGTTTCTGAGGAACTGAGTTTCCCAAGTTCTGGAATTGCTGGAAAATCTGTTTCGCTCACTGAGACACAAATTCACTCTACAGAACTAAAAGAGTTTTATCCTTCACCTTTAGCAGGATGCAACACCAGGCATGTAGCTGCACTGTGTTCCCTTCCACGTATTTAGGTGAATTTGTGGCTACCCCTTCACGACTGGCAAGGTGTAATTTACTGCTGGAAAATATATACAGTCTCAACACACCAATCTCTATTCAATTAAAGTTTGCGTGAAAAAATGCTTTTTATTTTGCCTGTGAAGATCACACTGCAATCAAATACGAACTTACTGTGAGGCAGTCCTGCACTTTTTCCCAAAAACAGCTGGCTCCACGCTGCAGCACATTTGTGTCTTTGACAAGCTGAAGCAGATAGACTGAACAGTTTTATTGCTGTTAATTAGCCCATTACTGACAGTAGTGAGACTGTCATTTCATGCAGGCTGTATTTGGGCATTATTTGACTAGCAGCAAAAGCAGGAACTGGAGTCAATTCCTAAAAAAGGATGGATCCAGAAAAGCAAGCTAAGATTATGCCTCTACACAGGGATTTCATTAGTTTAAAACCATGTCATGCCTTCCAATTTGTATCTGTAAAGATGAGTGATATTCAGCCAGGTGTAAGCAAATGGACAATTGTGTATAGAATCACAAAATAGTTCAGAATGGAAGGATCCACCAGAGGTCATCTAGTCTAGTTCATGACTTCGTTCAGCTGGGTCTTGAAAACATCTGAGGATATGGTCCAGTTTCCTGAACATCTTAATTTTTATACTACACTTTACACCTTATTTTTTTCATTCTTATTTTCTCCAAAAACCTGGTTTTGGTGATGCTGCCAAAAGGCAGCATTTGATTACTGCCTCAGGGCCCATTGCCTTTCTTGGCCTCTCTCCTCCAGCTTCTGAAATGAGCAGCTTATTTCAACCAATTAAGTTCTACAGAGAAGCAGATCTGAATTAATAAGTGGATACATATTTAAAATGTGAAAAGAGGCAATTTGCTTTCCAAAATGTGAAGACTAAGCATTTATTTAGTTAGGGTACATTACACTGCAGGATCATTGTAATTGGAATTCCTTCCTGTCTTACCTTTGACAATTTTCTGCTCCCTACCAGTTGTGGATACTCTCACCTGCCTCCTAGTCCAGAACCTGTCTTTTTTTACCTTCCTGTTTGTCATCATGGTTATTAATCTTAGGGAGATACCAAATATAGCTTTATGCCACTCTCAGTGGAGGTGTCTGGATCACAGGAGAGTACTCAGAATTTTTTATTTCAGTACCTCATTGCAGTTTTGCTCCCCTCAAAAATAAATTTGCAGTGTTAAAATGTTCTTTTGCGTGTGATAAAGAAGCACTTGCTCAACAAGAAAACAGAACTGTCCTGGTTAAAAATCATAAAGGATGAAAAGTTGTAAGTTCTTTCATCATGGTGCTCCAGCTTTTTTCTGTGTGATACTGCTCTTCAGTCACCAGACTTGTAAATCAGCCTAAACTGTTATCTCCTGTTGTGGTATACATTGCTCTGCCGCAGCAGAATAATATCTGCTTGGAAAAACAAGAGCAAAGCATTACATGAAGTATTAACTTGGACGTTTCAGAAGTGCCTAGAGTACAAAAGAAATTAATATATTTACAGTCCACTTTTAAATGAATGCTCATAGGGATTTCTGAAGTAAGCAGAAGCAGATGCTTAGGAGTAATGCCTGGGTTGCTTCTGGGAGTTGTGCTTCTGGGTTGCAAAGCTGACTGGCCACACTGTTTTGGGAGGTGAGAAACCAAAAGCTGTCTCTTGGCTGTAGGCAAAGCCCAGGGTAGGGAAGGCAATTAGCCTTTGGTGCAAAAGCCTGAAGAAGCCTTTGAACTTGATAGTGGGAGGTTTCCAGTGTGGCAATAATCTACCGACTGACCTAGTACTCGGATTTCTGCCGAGGGAGAATGCCAGTTTGCTGCTAGGGGGCAATGAGGGTCAGATAAGACTGTAACAGACCATGATGTTCCTCCTGTGGAGCGCAGTAGCACTTTGGTACTCTAAGGTGAGATCCCTCAGAGCAGACAGACTTCCATGGGGATAACAAGCAATCACGTATCCAGCAAGAAACAAAACTCTATACCAATTCTACAACCCTTTTTTCTCAACAAATTACGACCTCATTTAGCTAGAGCAACAGCACTACCGGGAACAGCATCTTGCATATTTTTTTTTCCTTGCATGAAATTTAAACCATATATTGAATCATTCACACAACGAAGTACAGTTGTTGGAAAAACAGAAAGTGTATATAAAACCTGTAACTGCACAAGGAAAATTGACCAGCAGAACCATTGCAGAATAACTGTACTCCCCCATGTGGGCAATCTGTGTTGGAGTGAAAGTAACTATTCTACAGCAGTGGGTTGTTTCCCACCTGTAACTTCAGCCCAGCTGTTGTGCAAACTCTCCAATCTTCAGAGAGTCAGGCTCTTCTTGTAGGTGATGCAGAGTAAAATCCTCTATTCCTGTCGCTCTCTGAAAGGTTAAATCAGTTTCCCTTTTCATAAGGGATCATCAAACTATCCAATCTGAAATCCAATATGACGTATTGGATACAGTTTCATCATGACTAAAGCAAAAGCACATGATTTTCTTCTGACTTCAGCAGATGGAGGATCCCCCTAGAAGCTTTTTTTTTTTAAACTATGTATGTTCCATAACTGTTCCGTAAGTAAAACTGTTCCATAAGTAAAAGAGACTAACTGCAAATACGTAAGCTAAGATAGTATCCTAACTTTCTCCTATGCAAGGTTCTATGTCTATAAAATGCCAGAAACACTTAGCATCTGTCTCATAGTAGTCACCCGTGGCTGAAACTTGGATTATTTGCTCTTCATTATCTCTGACTTCCCAGCATGTAAAAACTGGGGGAATTCATTAATGTTAGATCTCTTTATATCATCTTTTCATGCTTCTGAAAACTTTGCACTTTACACACTTGGTATAGCCTGCATGTTAGAGATGTCATTTTCCAGGAAAGTTTTGGGAATCTTTAAGGCAACTTTGCTGTTATATTATAGGTTCAATTTGTACAACTTGCTCACATTACTGAAATAGTGAGGTCCCTTGGAAATATTTGAAGTTAATTACCCAAGAAATAAATTGTGTTTATTAATTTTAAAAGAATTGGCACTGAAATAGAATGGAAATATGATGCTTAAATGATCAAGGAATTTTTAAAAGTCACCTTTATACAAAGTTTTGAAAATATTTATGTTCAGATTCTGTAGATATTGATGGTTTTGTTTTGATGAACTTCGGAAAGTCTCAGATTTCATCAGTGAAGTGATACTGATATTTCACTGAGTTCAGAAATGAGCAAAGAGCACACTCTTCCAATCTGTGCATGCTGGAGACTCAGGTTTTGAATGTGTCTCATGCTTCAGTACATTAACACAGGATAAAAGCATCTCCCAATCCTTACAACATCCCTCAGGTTTAGTGTGGTGCTATCATTCCAACACTGCAAATAGGGAAGTGGAGTACTAAAGAACTAAGGGCAAGAGCCGTGAACAGTTTAGGTGATAGTCTTATTCAGCTGTCACTGTTGGTACCTATATTCAAATATTAAATCCTCAAAAGTGGCTGCCTTATGCCAAGGGTACCCAGAAGCCTCACAGCTAGATCCACAAGGGTGTTTTGCTGGCTGACTCACTTAAGTTTTCAAGGGAATTTATTTGGAATAGGAAAGCAGTACTAAAAGTACCTTTTCACCAAACTGAACTTAAGTATCTAAGACCAAAAAGGTCTGTAGGGCTCCAACACTTTGTCTGGGGTAATACCTACAGCTGCCTGAGTCTAAGCAGGCTTCAGCAGTGAAGTCCCTGAACTCCATTAAGCTTCTCTGCTCATTATTTGGGACACTGCCCTTTACACAACAGCAGTCTCACAGTGATCAGAGTATCCCCTGAGGCACAGGAGGTGAGGGAACAGTCCTCTGAAGCCCAGTCACCCCTGAAGGGTGGCCCATTTGATGTCCAGGTGCTTAAGGCTGAGCACTGAAACTGATACCCTCTTGCATGGAACCAGCTCAGAGCAGGTCCACTACTGTCAGGCACTGGCTGCCTGGAGACTTGGGGGCTCCGCTCCTGCCACTGCTGCCCACACTGCCCTGCTGGGGGCTTTCCCAGGTCTGCAGGGGAAGAGAGGTTCCGCTGTGGTTGACCCTATTCACAAAAAGATCTTGCTCACGTTAAGTGCCCAAATGCACTTTTATCCCTAAGAGTCTGTGTTTTTCAGAGCATGTATTGAATAATCTGGTTTTGAATCATACCAGTGTATGGAATTGACGCATGGAGTGTGAATCCCCAGTTTGAAAAGTGCCCTGGAACCGGCTGCACAAATTCCCCTTTTGGACTTTCTGTGTGTTGTGATGAGCCAGGACACTCCATGCACTCGGGGCAGAATTATTCTGCCCATGTGTGTGCACAGCATCCCAAAGCTTCCTGTACTCTTAAAACAATCCTGAGCTAAAAAGATGGAAGAATCTCATTTGTGATACATTTCACTTTAGTGCTTAATCCCGTATGCCAGCTATAGCACTAGCTATGTAAATGAAAAGGTTACAGGAGTTTTTTGTGGAATGTGTTCTGAGCAAAGTGAGAAATCAGAAATGTGTCTGGGAATAGTAGCAATAATGCGATTTAAGTCTTGATACTTCTAAGCTTTTATTATGACATTCACTGTTCCCATCTAAGCAGGTAATAAAGAAACAAGTTTTGTATTCCATGCTGATTAAGTGGAAAGTGGGGAAGGGAAAATTTTTAGGCACTTGCAGTTCATAAGAAAACATTTTTCAGTTGAAATATGAAGTGACAGTTTTCCACAGTGCCCTTATGGTAGTTGAGATAAAAAATGGTTGCCTATTACTTGTCTTCTGAACTTCTGGGCAAGCTTGAAATGTCTTGTTTGTTTATTCTTACTTTAGTTAGAAATTGGAAACACGTTTAGTTAACATTCAAATCTGAGTTCACGTCTGGAAATTTTTAATATCAGGAGGAGGGAAAGGGTTAGGGGTTCTGTTTCTTTGTTATTCTCTATGTCCCACCTAACAAGGCTTATTTTCATAAAAACTCTGTTGAATCAAATATTGTAGTATAAGTAACAGTCTTATGTAATCTAAAATATGTATCAGCTGAGCAAAGCACTACCCATACAGAATTACCAAAAAAAAGCACAAAAATAAATATCATACTGACTACATAACCCCCCTGATTTACAAAAGAAAATAATTAAATCCAAATAAGAAACACAGGAGTCTTCTCCACACGTAGGTTACTGTTTGGTATCTGCATTTCCCTCAACTTTTATTTTATAGCTTTGTCACCATAACAAAAGTTGTAGGTTCCATTAAGGAGCAGGGAAAGGCAGTGGATGAGATCAGGACCAAAAATACTCGTCAGCTGAGAGTGCAGATACATTAGCTTAATTTTGCAGTGAACATGTGGTGAACATCTCCTATTGTGATATCCTTTGGTCTAAGCCCTTCAGTATGTTTTAGCAAAACTATGAAATTCTTTAAAAAAAAAAAAAAAAATCTTGAAATCTTTTTAACTCAGATGTTATAAATACACTTCTCAAAAGCTCTGGAAGTTCTTATGCAAAGAAATTACAATAAGGCATAGAACCGAAGTTACTCTTTGTTTGATGGGTGAGGTAACAAGCTTGGGCATTGCAGTGCAAGGTGGCAAAATACTTAGTACAGTGCAAGGAAGGGAGTTTTACCTTGTGAGCCTGAAAATATTTTTACTTCTGTCACTAGTTTCGTAAACAGCCATTTGTAGAGTTCATTTTTTATTCACAGAATCATAGAACAGTTTGGGCTGGAAGGGACCTTTAAGGGTCATCTAGTCCAACCTCCCCTGCAATGAGCAGGGACGTCTTCAAATAGCTCAGATGGCCCAGAGCCCCGTTCAACCTGGCCTTGAATGTTTCCCTCTATCAGTGCTCTGGGAAACCTGTTCCAGCATCTCACCACCCTCATGGTGAAAAATGTCTTCCTTCTATCTAGTCTAAACCTTCCCTCTTTTAGTTTAAAGCCATTACCCCTTGTCCTATCACAACAGGCTCTGCTAAGAAGTTTGTCCTCATCTTTCTTATAAGCCCCCTTTGAATACTGAAAGGCTGCTCTCTGGAGCCTTCTCCAGGCTGAACAACCCCAACTCTCAGCCTGTCTTCATAGGAGAGGTGTTCCAGCCTGAAGATCATTTTTGCGTCCCTTCTCTAGACCCGCTCCAACAGGTCTGTGTCTTTCTTATGCTGGGGGCTCCAGAGCTGGATGCAGTACTCCATGTGGGGTCTGAGCAGAGCAGAGGGGCAGAATGACCTCCCTCGACCTGCTGGCCACACTCCTTTTGATGCAGTTCAGGATGCAGTTGGCTTTTCTGGGCTGCAAGCGCACAGTGTTGGTTCGTGTCCAGCTTTTCATCCACCAGTACCCCCAAGTCCTTCTCAGCAGGGCTGTTCAATTCCTTCATTCCCCAACCTGTATTGATACTGGGGGTTGCCCCAACCCAGGTGCAGGACCTTGCACCTGGCCTTGTTTAACCTTATGAGGTTCACATGGGCCCACTTCTCGAACTTGCCTAGGTCCCTCTGCATGGCGTCCTGTCCCTCAGGTGTGTCAGCCGCACCACTCAGCTTGGTGTCATCTGCAAACTTGCTGAGGTTGCACTCAATCCTGCTGTCTATGTCATTGATGAATGTATTGAACAGTACTGGTCCCAATATGGACCCCTGAGGGACACCACTTGTCACTGATCTCCATCTGGACATTGAGCCATTGACCACTACTCTCTGGATGTCACCATCCAATCAATTCCCCATGCACCGAACAGTCCACCCATCAAATCGGTATCTCTCCAATTTAGAGCGAAGGATGTTGTGGGAGGACCACATCAAAAGCCCTACAGAAGTCTAGATAGACGACATCCGTAGCTCTTCCTTTGTCCGCTGATGTAGTCACTCCATCATACAAGGCCACTAGGTTGGTTCAAATGATGACTTGTTTGACTTCATGTTTTTAACTATTTGAGGGTTTAATTTTCCTTGTTTGTTTGCGTGAGGGATATTACATATTTCAATTCCAAATTAAAAGATGGGAGGAAGACTTGCTGATATATACTCAGGCTGTTTTTATCCCAACACTATTTAACTGACAGTAGTGTGCTGTTATTACAAAACTGGCCACAGTATCTTCGCCATTGAATTACAAAATAAAATAAATTTTTAAAAAATAGGCATTTTTATGGATTAAGTAAACCACCAGAGGGAGCATATATAATCCAATCGGTCTAATAGATTCATATACAAATGACAAGGAAAATCTCATTTTAAATTATTTAGAAGGGCTAGAGGTTTAAAGTACAGTGTATTCTGTAAAATATATTCCATTCTATCAATGTGTATAACTTTATGAATTTGCTGATTGTACTGCTGCTTCAGGCTAAGTGAAAGAAATGTGCCCAGATTCTGGCTGTCTATAGAATTTGTAGTTCACTACATCAGTCCTTTATTCTGGAGTGATTTTATGTGAAAACATGGCAGAGTCCTAACACCTGGGTGTTAAAAAGCAGATTGTTGAATTAGATCAAATTTACCCTGGGATAAATGAAAAGTAATGTCAGTACTATTTTTCTGACTTATATGCTATTTCTTTGTCAATTATGGAGCAACCATATTGAAAATCTGAGAAATAGAAATTCTGGTACTTTGTCAGAGTTTGCTCTCATTAAAATGCAACATATGTTTCTTCTGTTTTAAAAGTTGTATTGAGACAGCAATTGGTTTTTCTAATCAAGTGCAACAAATGTGTCAAGAATGAATGTGTAAATTTGTCAGCCCTGATACATTACTGATAAGAATGATACGGTAACTAGATCTATACTTTATTGAGCAGAAAATTGCTCCACACCCAACTCCTTCGAATCCTTTCCAAGCTGCTCACTCTTAATTTGACAAGCTAATTTGAGCGCATGAACTGCAAGAAACTGTTAGGAAATTAGCATTCAATAATTGAGAATTTTGTATGCATGGCAAGCCTGATGGGAGTAAAGCAAGAAAAGAAAGTGGCACCAAAGTGCTTAATGAACAAAGCATTTTCTTAAACCAGAGTGAGCCCAGTGATGGTATTGTTTGATGAAAGAAGCCTCACAAGATCATAGTAATAGATCTTCTCCAGTGGGATGGCAGTTCTGTTCAGAAGACAGTGCAAACTTCAGTGAGCCTGAAGGTATATTTAAAAATACATAAGGGTAAAGATGTACATATCAGTAAAATGTACATAACAGTACATTTTAGATGATCCTGAGCTCTTAAGATGTTTTTATTGAAAGTTAGCCTGCAGCCAGAAGAACTAACTTTTTGCTGAAATTGATACATGGATAAATAGCAGATAAATAGACTTTCTAAATTTTTTTATAAATTTGTGGGATTTGTTAGTAGCTGGATTCCATGGAATTATGGTGGAATTTCTGTAATTCTCCTTGAGCACAGATTGTCTGGAACAATTCCTATGATTAATACAAATAAACCTAAAAAGTTCAGTCTCTGAATGGAACTCTAGTGAAGATGCAGTAGCTCTCAGAGGCCTAGGACGTCTCAGGGCAAGACTAGCCAATTTGCTAGATACTGTGTGGGACCCTCTAGAGTAGAATCATCCCCTTGCCTGGTCCAAAGTTGATATCTTGAAGTGGACACATACCATCTGAGAGCTATCTGGAATACTTTTTCAGGGCAAACACCTGAGTTTTTTCCTGCATAAGTAGAACTTTGTCTTATGAGCTTCATTCCTCAAGTTTCCTTTGTCTACACATTCTTCTGCAGTGTCCTCCTTTCTGTTCCCTGATGTTCTCAGCACCTCAAGCTAGAGAATAAAACTATCCCTGTCCTACCATTAATAGATCTGATATCTACACAAGTGAATTTCAATCCTGCTTTCATACACAAACTAACCAGTTTTCTTACAGCCACAGCATTAGTCACAGCCTTTTAGATATGTATGTCTTGCTTTGTTTTCCTGAATAAATCAGAACAACATGAGGACAAGTTATGCTCAAAACTGATGCAGATTTTTAAGAAATGCAAGGCTGGGTTACAAAACTTTAAATTATTTATAGAAAACGGGCAGAAGATTGCTACAAATCTCATTACTCTGAAATCCTAATCTTTCTGTTGAAATATTTTCTATGAAATACTGAACCTGAAGACTGGGAAGCATTTTGGAGTTTCTTGATCTAGATATAAACACAGTGATTTACTTAAGCCACATCACTCACACTACTCATATTGTATACTTGTTTCTCTTACCATATCATTTGCCTTTCAGAATTTGAGATTGGTTTCATTAGCTAGTGGTTCCCTTGCCAGAGAGGTTGCTGTGTCTTCTGGAGCTTAGGAACTCTGTTCATTATCCACTCTTCAGGTTTCTGTGGTATCCAGTTTTGCAACACAGCTTGGCCAAGACATAGATATCACAGTGGATATGGATACTAAAAAAAACACTGTCTGGACTGTTTTAAGACCTTAATGCAAAGTCTGTCTCATGCAGGTTTATCAAATATATCACATTCCTAAGGTGTTTTATTATAAATGCAGGAAGTAGCTATCAAAGATACAGAGGACAGTTAAGCACCTAAATCCCTTTGAGAGGAGGGAAAGTAGACATCCATCTGTTACTTATACCTTTGATAATATTTACTTTTGCTTATTAATTTAGAAGATCACAAAATCTGTGTATAATTTCCATGTTTAATTTCACAGATGCACCTAAGGTACCATAGTAATAAAATACTAGATAAATAGGTAGGCAGCACAGCTCTTTTCTGTAGAAACTTTTTTGCAATTATTTTACACACTAGTAAGTTTTTATTCTTCATTTATTGTAATAGAACAATAAGACAAAACCCCACTCAGTCTTTAACGAACTATTTATATCTAAAATTGCAACTTCTGTGCCAGCTGTAGATCTTTCAAATCACAACAGATTGGAGTTCAGACTTAACGCTGTGCATTGTTTGATTATCCTGAGTGCTACAGCCGTAATAGCGGATATTGCTCTGCTCTATTAAGCAGGCATTCACTCCGGGGTTAAACAGTCATTTGCTGGCAGAACTGTACCAAGGTCAGTCACACAGCAGCCCCAAATTCCTCTCTGTTTGGTTTCATTTTTACCTGTTCATTTCTTACGTTGATGGCTATTACCAGAAAGTTTGGATTCAAGCAAATTCCTGTTTCACTGGTGAAAGGTGACATTTGCCTGGGAAAGGGCTCCAGAGGCAGATGCCTCTGCGTGCAATTTATGTGTATCCTAGACATTTTAAGAAACTGGGCTCAGGTTTCTGGTCATCGTTCTACGCCTTGTGATGGGCTTCCTCAGGAAGTTTCTATACCGGGCATTATAGCCTAGCTGATTCCCACAGAAATGGCTCCAACGGGGGGTTAACGTAGCTGTTAGACTTCAGTTGTGTCATCAGCAGGGTGCGAGGAGCACAGCTCAAACAGGCTTTCCGGTGAACTTTCCTGGATCCGGCGGGGAGAGGGTTAATCTCCGCCCGGGACACGGGTTTTCCATACCACGTGACGCCATGCCCAGTACTTAGCCGGGAATTAGGTGGGGGAGCGGTTTGGAGGTTTGGAAGTCGCTGCTCGGGAGCGGGCTGGGGCTGCCGGGGGGTGCGCGGTGGGCAGGTAACCCTCTTTGTGCATCCATCCCTCCGCCAGTGGTCTTACTGTTGTTTTTCTGTTTCCTTTCCCCTTAAACTGTTTTTATCTCAACCCACGAGTTTTGCCTTTTTCTTCCGAGTCTCCCTCACTGCTGTAAGGGCTGAGTGAGCAGCTGAGCGGTTCTTTGCCGCTGGCTGAAGCCAAACCACGACGTGAAAATGAAAAGATTTCTACTTAGCAACGTGCTCGTGTCTTACACCGGGCAAATAAAGTGTGATGCAAATCGGGAAGTTAATTGGCATGGTATATTAATGTGAAATATAGGTAGATGATCTTGAGATGAATACAGAACAGAAATGAGAACAAATAGAAAAAACAACATCGTTATTTTTACACACAAGAGTAATGATTACTTCAAAAACGCTGAGAGGGAAGTTACCAGATAAGGCAGAAATTGAACCTCCTTTACCTGAATTCAGAGACAGAGCTTCAAGAAGGTTTTGACATCTGCAGATAAGAACCTCCTCTGTAAGAGCACAGGTTCAAAGACGGAGGAGCGCGGTCAGGGTCTCAAACTCCTCTTTGGTTGTCTCGCTGTAATATGTTTTAACCTAAAATAATCAGATATCAACGTATCATCTTGTCCACAGCATAATTTTTACCCTGCTTAGATTGTCTTTTTGGCACTTAGGCTATTTCTTCCACTGCTTGTGTGTGTAAAATCCCAATTCTTTTTCACAACTCTGAAATTTGCTAACTTTTCCTTAACCTAGCTAACACTAATTTGTCCAGAAGAGTTACCTTTATTTGCTAAACCACTGATATTTTTACCTACTTTTCTCTCTGTTGACTATCATATATAGGTTTTTTTATATTATTTTATGCTAACTATATTCACGTACTACTAGAAGAGTTAAAAGTAAGTTGACTGGTCTCTTCCCCTAATGAAAATAGTGAATTTTTAAATAGTTAATGCTCACTACACCTGAAATCAAGTATGGCAGGATATAAGGAGTTTTGACTTTGGAGAGAAAAATACTTTGCATTTTTCATATGGAAGCTAGGGGGAAAAAATAAAGAAAATGTAAGTAGGTGCTTAGTTTCTAAAGAGAGCAGTTAGGCCCTACAGCAGCAATTCTTCTAGTTTACGAGCCAAATTTATAAGCAAGGTACTCTTAATGAAATGAATTAGTTTTTGTAGGCCTATCTGAATTCTTAATCATGAAAGGTAGGATAGTACTGAAACAGGTTAGTTCTGTTATCTGTAGTTTCTCATTTTGTAATGTTTTTATGCATCGCTGTACATTGAACCTGCTACTGCTGTTTTGCAGTTTATCTTACCTTCTTTTCTAATGGACTGAAATAAATCAACTTTACTGCTTACAACAGCCGGACAGCTTGGGATTTTTTTTCTTTTCCAAAAATGATGTATTAGAAAATACCCAAATTTGACCAACACAAGCTTTACAACTTCAGGACATTTTGTTGGATAAATTCAGTTACAGAAAAAAAACTTCATTAATGGATTAGCAAAAATAATGGTTGTCCAATAGGCCCTCTTGGCAGAACATTAGTTCAGTGAGGAATAAAGTACCAGATTTCTTCCCTTTCCTGTCTGAGATTAATTTAATTTGTAGTTCCTGGCTCCTTCCTTGGCTGTTGGAAAATGATATGTTCTGAGAAATGAGTTGCTGTGTGTCTTTTATCAAATACTTGAATGTTCATGAGGCTATATGACAGAACCCAAATACTACCTCCCTATTGTATCCTAAATTGCTGGGCAATATAAGAATTTTCTCAACTGTCCCTTTCTTTGCCCCTTTCTTTCCTTATTCCAAGTGTTTATCAAAAGTGAAAGAACAGTAACTGATACAAAATGTTTCAGAAGACCTCCAAGTTGGGGACAGAAATTCAGGACACGTTTGCGGAGACAGGCAGCCCAGGTTATCGCACCTGACTCTAGGATACTCTATAGAATGAAAGTTAATGTACTTTTGCGGAAGCATTAGTTTTCTTCTCTTCTAACCCACTGCATTACTATGGAGAAATCTGTCTTGCACCAATTTTGTAACTCTTGCTCTTCATTTCCTCTGCTTCCATTGCAAAGGAAATAAATAAAATAAGGAATTAAATAAATCAAGTATTTTTTAATAGAATTAATTGAGGGGGGTTTTTAATGGGAAGTTTTTGCACTGTATCAAATTCTCTTTTTCTTTACATTTTTGTTTCACTGAAATACAATGCAGAATGGCAGTCCCAGTCAGATTTCTTTAATGGTCAGTTCAGCAGCCATACAAAATGGTCACTTGTACAGCTGTAGTTCATCTTCCCATACCAAATATTTTTTGATGTAGAATTACTTGTAAGTTAAACAGAGCCTGGGAAGGTTCCTGGGCATTGGAAAACGATTGTCTGTGCCATTAAATAGTTACTATGTTCCCTGATGTGATTTCAGTCCATGCCCAGGAGCACTATCCAGAACAGTTCCCAGGCATGGTGCAGAAGTTGGGCTGTTCCAGGGATTATTCCCAGTTGGCAGTTTATGTGCAGCTTCCTTCTTTTCAAGGTTGAGAGAGTTTGCTTGTTCAGGCACAGGCCATTCTGTGCCAGCAGTCTTCAGTGCCAAGGAACATTTCTGGGCATGTTTATTTTACTAGTATAGAAACAGCCAGAATGACCACAATAGTCTTAATGGCCTTCCAGAAGTGCTAACCTCTTATGGTTGTACTCATCAATATAACTTGAACGTCACTGAAATCATATTTGTCTCCTAGCCTTTCTTTAAGGAAGGGCAATAAATAAAAAGTCTCCTTTTGTTGGTATAGTATTTTAAATTTTACATATGGCTATATACATGCTCCTATGTAATGTTGCCAGGAATTTTTATTTAGACAAATCTGGAAGCTGCATGTCTCTTCATAGAAGTTGGATAATCTGAGATTAAGACCTGCGAAGGCAAACTGTTCAATTTCTTAACATAGTCTACTGATTCTCTATAGGATAAATATTTTATCAATCTTTCCAGTCACCTAAACAGTGGGGACTCTGGAACATTTCTCTGTAGGTGGTATTCCCAATTGCAGGGAAATAAACGAAATTTTCTCAATATTCTTCCTAAATATCAAGGCTTTTTGTGCACCATTACATCTTTAGTTCCCCCTCTATTCAGGTCTATTAACTCTTCCAATGTCTGCATTATCATATAGCATTAATGAGACCACTTGCTTCCCACCAGATATCACAACAAATATTAATATGTACAATTAATGAAGAAACTGATGAGCCCCAACTGTTCTGTAATTCTTTGGTAATCTGTTTTGCAGACTGTTCTTGCCGAATGTTGACGTCAGAATTTGACTCACTTTTAGTTGAAAAATGAGATGCAAGTAGAATATTAATTTGGGAAACAAATAACTTTCTGAACTGTAATATCCTTTGAACATAACCAGTTACGGGATGATTCATGTCCTTCCTTTCTTTTGCTCTGTAGCCGAAGAATTCACTGAGCCTTTACAGCAGGTGTTTTTCTTAACCCTAGTTTATCCATACTTTCCACAAATGCAATAGTATGAATATGCGGTTTCAAAGCTGTGCATGTTCTTTGTGCAGAATGCTCTCCTAATTTGTTGGCATCGCTTTATAAGCATATAGACACTGGCTTATGTAGAGTCAGTTTAGCACATTCTGCATCCTTCTTTTGTCATAGTTCCCGCTTCCTTTGACTTCTTACTCTTTTTAGATTTGTGGATGAGCCATAACAGGAGCAGTAACCTAGCCTAACCAGTACAACTCTGCACTTCTCTTTCTAGCAGCTCAGATGTTGATGCCCACTCGTACTGAAACAGCCATGTTACGTATTACACGATTGCTGGGGGTTCTTGTGTGATAACAGAAAGGTGAACAGCCCCATTCCATACTACCTCTAGGCACCAGGCCACTTTCATCCTGTCCCAAGGATGCTACTGCTTGCTAATGTTATCAGTGTTTTTTTATAAAGGAGCAAAATCGCAGTAAAAGTACATGAATAAAAAAGGAAGCTTGGCCAATGTGTGAATGGGATCTGTGCTTTGGTGCACACCGCTCAAGTCTTGATGGTTTCCATTATCATTTCCAGTTCCACAATTCGTGTCTCTGAGAGTACTATGGGAAGCATAGGAGCTATGAATTCGTGGGTGTTCGTCTGGTTTTCAGAAAATCTGGGCTTAGCTCTAAGTTTTGTTACGGAGTTATGTGTTAGCTGAATCATTTCATGTCTGCTATGCTCTACTTCCTCATCTCTGATGTGGAAAAGGAAATATTTTCTCCAAGGTGACCTTCATATTTTTATTTTAAAAACAAGAGACAAAGTAATGGGTACGTGAGTCTAACTGTATTTCTGAGGTTGTCAGTGTAAAACATTATAAAGCAGTTCTCAAAATCCAGATGGCCACTCACCTTTCTTTATTTAACCAGAAGGAAAATTAACATGTAACATTGGGGGAAAAAAGTGTAAGATCGTGAGAGCGTCCATCCTAGAACTGAAGAGATCATTTTGAATACTCAAAGATAGAAAGTAATTCAGACAATCATGTAAAGGTGAGAAAGGGGGGTTAATTGTGCTAGGCGGGATCATCAACAAGAGTATGAAGTACACCTACTAGGGCTTCAGAGCTCTTTGCCTCGAACCCTGAGTAATTGTGTGCAAAACAGGTAGCAATACCGACAGATCAGAATTCTCTGCTAATTTCTGTTGCTTTTAGCTCCTTATAGCCACCTTGTGCTGGCATAAATGCACGAAGTCAAAGGCAGTGGGGAGTGTAATCTTGTATCAGAGACTAATTTCAGTGTGGCTCCTTCCCAGAGAACACGTTTGAGCGTTACTATTTTCTGCTGATTCTGTTGGAAATTCTGATATCCTAATCTCATAGATTTGACTCTAGGGCCCTCCTTTTTCTTTTTCCTTCTAGCTATTCAAATCAGAGCCTTTAGCAAAAGCTTCTTTTCTATTCTTTATCTGCTTTTCAACATGTTTCCTTTGTTGTTGTAACTGACATTGAGATTATAGAAAATATCCTCCTATTCTCCTTTAATCAGAACTCTGCCAAGTCTCACTTTAACTAGGAATTTTTCCTTTCTTTCTAGTTGAATTGGAAATAAAACTTACTTCATTTAGCCTACTTTTATTCTTAGGCTCTTCCAACCGCAAGAATTCCCCATGGGAGCCCTTGTTTCCTACTGCCTATCCACATGTTGTGTCAGAACTACAAATATCAAGTTTTACTCACGTTCAATCTCTTTTACTGTGAAATAACAGCTTTTCTTTAAACATCTTTTCAATTCTCTGTTTACATGATATTGCAGGAGTACTTTACAGAACATGTAGCTGCATTTTTCCAAACTTTCTATCCCATAAAACTGCGGAACCATCATCAGGTTGAAGATTGCCTGCTGATATTTGTGCCACTCTCTGATCCTCCCTATGATTACCTCAATGTTGAAAATTTTGAGAGGCAAGCAATGTTAAGAGAGCGATGGAATTCAGTGCTGCAGACACAAATATGCTGTATCAAGTAGTAACTATCCCTTAGTAATTATACTGGAATTTTTCATAAACATTAAAATAGTGCAGGCTGTTTGTAGTGCTGTACGTTTAAAATCTTAGCTATTCTCACCTTATGAGCAAATCCCCTTCTGACAATTCAAATTGCCATCCTGTTTTTAAGTACAGTTTAATTAAGCAATATGTTTAAGTAAAGGATAAATACAGAAAAAACATTTATGCTTGAACTCAGATATATGATTAAGTGTATTGAGCTAGATGCTAAGCACAAATACCATCCAAATACCTTATAAATTCATACCACAGTCACTCGCAGTGATGCTTCACATGAACTTCATAAGCAGTTCGAGCTGTGGTTAAGTTCTGCATTTGTGACAAGGGAAAGTGGAAAATAACAATGAGAGGAAAATACAGTCTTTTCCCAGACAGTGGAGTGTGACAAGAAAGTGATATTCAAAGAATGGAGGAACCAAAATGGAGCCTGTTCTGCGGTAAAAGGAGGCAAAGCCAGACTAAGCACAAAGGTAGTCCTTTTTTCCCTCACAAATCAATCTATGATTAGGGTTTTTTTCAGTTGGATGGACACAAAGTTCAAGCTTTCCAGTATTTTTATTTTTTTTAAATATATTTTTTATATATGTATTTTATGTATATATATTTGCTTTTATATTTTAGTTCCTTTCTCCTACAGCTTGGAAAGAAATTCCACTTTAAAATGTTCTAATTTTTTCTTTAGTAATTCAAACAACCTAGCAAGTGTCTTAATCTTTTCCTAACATGATGGGCCTTCCTTCATGGTTAAAGGCAGAAGAGAGTTCTGTCTGCTCAATTTTCTATTTAATTTTCCAGTTTAACCTTTTATTTAGAGGAGTTAATAAACATTTTAACTGAGCTGAGTAATTACACGGTATTTAAGAAATCATTTCAGATTTCTGGAATGCCCTTCAGTTCCCAGAAATCCATTCTTTATATGCTGTTACAGATATCCTGGCAAAAAAGAAACCTAGGGAATAGTTGGTTTATAGGACACGTGTTCTGCATTTTAATGCTCTTGATTGTTTGATACCAGACCAACCTGGTGAAAATATTTTTCCATCCAGACTTTGCCCATTTCCTTCCTGATAATTTTCCACTATGTTTTTAGATTTTACAGGTTAAACCTTGATGAATTTTCTGTATACAGGGTATCTGATTTATTATTATTATTAATCCTCATTGAACTGTCTTAGAAGAAGGAAAGCATTTCAGCTCATGCACGGAATGGACACTTCTTGTCATTTAAATATTCTCTGTCAAATAGTGATAAATGGCATCTGGTAGATCTGCTGACATTCCCATCTCCGTACAGTTCACTGAAAGGATTCTGACACCTTTCTTGTTACCCAGACTCAGCTGCATTAGTTATACCAAATCATCATTGCTATACATGCAAAGACTTTAATTCTCCCTTTGCTTCCTGAACCAGTACTCCTGAGTTCCAAACAAATCCTAGAATTCCATACATTTCATGAATGTCCCTTTTCTCATTTCATAAAACATCTTTGTTATTGCTTTGCTAGGAGCTGATTTCGGTCATCACTTGAAAATGAAGTTGTTATAAAATGGCCATGTTGACAGATGGCATAAATGGCATAGCTAATCAAATCTGCTCCAGTGTTTCAACGGCAACAGGGAATTATCACCATGTTACTAGATGAAGGTCTTAAAAATGCAGTTGGTAGAGCGGATGGTGCATTGAAATGACAGTTCCCAGAATTCTAACTCAACAATGCAGCAACGATGGTGTCTGCTATTGCTGACATCTCATTGACACAAGCCTCAAAGGAAGTTCACAAACAGGTTTGCTTGGAGCCTATCTAGTTCCTGATAAAGCTGCTTTCTGATAATATTGTTTGGACTCACCATTACATCAATAGAAAATGTTAAATAAACAGCCCAGGGTTTAATGTATTTTTCTTTAAAGTAGGGTCATCTGAAGAGTGTCTCAGCTGTTTGAAAGAGCCGTTCCTAGTCCTTGCATGTTGCATTCAACTTTTAGTGGTTTATTTATTCCTGGGGAAAGCTCAACCCCAGCACTGTTACTTGCCACCATATTTCAGTAGTTGATCTTTTAAAGACTTAAGAACTGTAAGTGCGCCTGGGATAAGCTTTTATTAATTTAATCTTTGTAACCTTAAGTCTGACGCTATTTAGATACAAGATAAAATCTAAGATAGAAGGTCATTAATCCTTACTAGGTCTAAGTACAGTTGGAGTGGAATTAGCATGGATATGTAATTGCACTAATTGCCTCTACTGTAGGAATTTATGGAGTGGCTTGATGTGATACCTAAACATTGGGCTTGATTTTCAGATGTACAGAATATTGCCAAACTTAGCTAGAGCAAAATGTAATGGCTTTGTGCATATTCAGTACATCTGAAAATTAGTCTAGTTCCCTTCAAGATGGGCACAGAAATTGCTAACATTCATGGAGACAGAACACCCCAAAGATGGGGAGGCAACAGTGAGCTCCCAGCATAGTGATCCTTCACTCACCCTTCGGCAAGAGGAAAACTCTTTGCAGTGGTCTTTATTCCCATGCATTGGGAAGCAGGTCTGTGTACGCTCTGGAATACATTTCTGCTTCGAGCATCTTTGCACTTCACTGCGGCGGGTTTTCAGAAAAGTCATTTGCTATAGAGTGAGTTATAAATGACCCCTGTTAGGGTTTGGGTGTTGTTTTTAGTAACATTGCAAATGCTGGAATGCGGATCACTGCAAGTACTGCGATGAGAATCAACATTTTCTCAAACTCTTTTGTAAAAAGGCATTGCAGATTCTGCTCAGAATATTTATATTGAGAAGTTTAAATTCGCAAGTTAATGGTTTAGATTGTCTTGTAACATCCTCTCCTATTATAAGAATGATTCTGCTGTTTGTTCTTCCGAAGTAGACCCCTGTTTACCTCAGTTAAGGTAGGGTAATACTTGGCATGTCTTGGCATTGTTCAGTGCATTGAGAACAAAAAATTATCCTATAAATAAAGCTAACCATAGCAGTGGCCTTATTTGCTTTCCTAGCCTTATTAAAAGACAGTGAGAAAGTTAGTTGCTGTACAGTCAGGTACATTATGACCATGGATGCCAAATGATGTCATCCTGTCACAAAACAAAATACTGCCAGAAATTAATGCAGAAAACAAACAAACAAACAAAAAATTTAAAAATCCTAACTGGGGAGAATGTCTTTCAAATTCAGGCATCATAGTTTAGTTATTTGCTTGCTATTTTAATAATGCTTTCCATTTCTAATGCTACCTGTTGTCTGGGAAACTCTACGTTACTGTATAAACACTGATAACACTCCTGTGAGATGGGGATTGCCAGGGGAATAATTATATTAAATGTTACAAGTCGCGTTAAAATTTCTTTGTTGCATATTGCAAATGAGAAAGGATTTCGTGAACAGGTTATTAATCTCACCTGGTTTGATAAGAAATACGCATGCAACTTAAAATTTCTGCAGCTAGTGAGGAGGTAGAAGCAGCTGTATAGTATTCTCTAGTTGTCATGAAGGCTATTCAAAGGAGCTGTTACCTAAACCTGTGAACATTGATTGCATCGTTATATGTGTATCTTGATGTCTCAGATCACCTTGCCTGATAAAAGCAGTGACTCGTTCACTACATCCTTTGCAGGATTAAATTTTCATGGCTAAGAAGTTGGACAGAAATAATTAAACCAATTTATATCCACATGGCTGACATGAAACTGAAAAATGCCATGGCTTGGTGCAGTCTTAAGAATAATTATCCAGTGGAAGGGAGGTATTCCTCTTCAAAAACTGTAAATTAGAAAAAGAAAACCTAAAATAATAACTCATTTGTTGAAATGCCTTTCATTGAAGTGGATTAAGTGATTGATTCATATTGCAAGCAACAGCCTCTTGAATAAAAGGAATGCCACGTACATCATATGGATGTTAAATTAAATTATATCATTTACTTATTCTCTCTGTCATTTTCTTCTATTCCTCTCTCTTCCTTTCTTGTTCTTGTTTTCCTCCTGTTTCCATCTTGATGACTTCTATATATTTCATCGTGTAAAGATGCTCCAGTGGATTTGACCGTCACCGGCAAGATTGGGTAGACAGTGGCTGCCCTGAAGAGGTGAGTATTTTAAATCCTCATCCCATCAGAAGCCATTTATACACTTATGACGTATTTGATTAAATTCTTCAAATTATGAAATGTGGTTTCAAGGCCAAAGACGTGCTATATTTATCATTCATTGGAAATGCTGTAAGGCATAATAAAGAAAAATATGCTGAGCAATTTCACTCCTCAATTGAGGGAATAAAATCGGCACAAAGCAAAAACTTTGTCTCTGAGAAAATACTTTAAATAAAAAATAAAAATAATAGAAAGCCTGACCCAAAATAGCGTCTCTACACAGTTTTCTCTTAGATCTCTGACTCTTGCTAGAAAAGAGGAAGAAACTATGGTGTTCCTCATCTCAGAAAACCCTCTGTCAGTCTCAAGTGAAAAAAAGGCATTGCATTTTGATTATGAAATCTGGCCAAATTGTTTCATACAGAAGAAATTACATAGGTGAATTCAAAGAGATTTAAAAAAACCCCAAACCTACAAGGCAGTTGGATTTCCTTTCATGGAGAGGCAGCGGGACAACCAGAAAGCCACTGGACTGTGGTAGTGGTGGACTATCAAACAGGGCCTATGGCCTCTAAAAGAGTTACTTGGGGTATTTCTGGATCAGAGCAGTTCATTTGCAAGACATATATATAAATATCTTACTGCTAGTTCTTTCCCAGTGTCCTTCCTTTAGAAGGTTTTTTGGTTTGAGGATTGTTTTTGTTTTGTTTGGTTTGGTTGTTTTGGTTTTTTTTCATTTGGAGATTGTGGTAATCGGAACAAATTAATTTATGACACTTTTAATCTTCTGATGGCCGTAAAAAAGCAGTTACTTTTGGCTGAAAGGGCTAAATTCTGACATGATTTCCAGCAACATACCCATTCTGAAGTGTAATGTCAGGTGAAACTGAGGACAAAACACAGCCCCAGGTGTCTAGTTAGAAAAGCACATTCTGTTTTATTCTCAGTAGAAGCAAAGATAAGTAACGATAGAAACCCAGTCTGATGGAAGAAAATTTTTTTCTTATAACTGTAATTGCAAAATAACTGCATCCTACATACTGCCTTGTTACATGGGCTTGAAGCTTCAGCTTTTCAGTTTGTAAAGTGCTGATTTAAGAAGTGAATTTCTGTGAGATTTAATTGTCTGTGGAAGACAATCTCTTCAAGAACATAGCATAAAAGTTACTGGGAGCATTTGTTATTATAGTGCACAACCTTTGTATTGCTTTAACCGAGATTATAATTTGCTAGGACTCAGTTGTGCCTGTAGATGAAGTTACCCAAAAAACAGCTCTCTGCATGACAGGAGCATCCCATTCTTCTTCTCCCTTCTTGGTTCAAGACAAGTAGTGCTCCGAGCCTTAGGGCATGATCTGCAAGGAAATTATTGATACACTAAGTGTATCTGAGAAACTGATAGTTTGATTTGTACAGTTTCAGGCTACTTGATTGCTGCTCACAGTTTAGCTTTCAGGCTCTCTGGAGCAGAAACAGCCGCTTACTTAGCATCTTCCAGAATGATGTCTCAGCTGACTGCTGGAGTTCAATGAAGGATCAATAATTAGCACACAGAGGTTACTTGTAGATGCATTCATTCAAGAGGATGAATAATGAGGATTCTCATAGTAATGTTTCCTTCTTTGTAATATAGACTTTGAGCTAAATTTTGATTAAATTGCATCAGAGAAATTAACAGAGGCTTTCAAGCTAAAGCATAAAGGAATTTAAGGAATAATTATACTGCAGGTACTGATACCTTTTTTAATGTAATATATTGTTTCTGGTAAAATGAAGGACAATAAAATACCATACATATTAAAAGAAAGACAACACCCACTGGATTTTGACAGGCAGATCTCAATAAAATGAACGGGCTTTGTGGGATTCCATTTCTCATTAAAATGGATGGGGACAGCAGGAGTTACAGGCGGTTCCCATATTTGCTGCTAGCTGATTGGATGTGTTTTCCTGCAAAACTGCATGATCCATAAAAGAAAATATTCATTACACCTGCAGAATTTTTTAAGTGTCTAGAAAATGGGGGGGGGAAGACTTGAGATTTTTATCAAAATATGTATGATTATAATAGTTTATATGCAGTTTGCATTTTATAATACTTATCTAATGTTTTTTATATTACATATACACATATAATATGTGAAATTGTAATATTATATATAATTAATAGGCATATATTGAATGTATTGCTTTATAGTGTGCTATATAAATATCCTACAGGCTGAATACGTACACACATTGATAACGCAGTGATAACTGCATGTAAAGCCTAATTAAATGTTCCAGTTAACTACGCATTGCTCACTATGAAGAGCTACAATTTAATTCTCACGTCTTTTTTAACGTGTTATGGCGCCCAGACCAATGGCAGTGAGCATTCACAATAGAGGAGTGGAAATTTAAATGATAATCTCAGTTGTTAAAATCTGATTGGAGGAAATAACATGTTTGACATTCAGGGATGACTTTGAAGCCTTGTCATTAACCGTTAAGCATTGTAAGTTTCGCAGCTAAATGAAATATATATGTGGCTGAATGCTGCGTAGAGCACTTCAAAGGGAAAAGGTTAAAAAAAAAAAAGAAAAAACTTGAAATTCCTTGATTTAGGGTTTCCATTTTCAGTCTTTTTATCCTGACAGCTTGTTCATGCTTAAATTTTTCATTCAGTGACAGTCTCTACTGAGAATTAATTTTAACTTCTTTGTTTTTGTTGTTTGCCAACAGTCAAAAGATAAGATTTGTGAGAAGAATATAGAGACAACTGAAACACCTCCATACTCCATCACTACTCTTCTGCCGACCACCACAAAGTTCAGAGTTTTAACAACCACCAGAGGATCCACCACTTCCCACCTGCCAACTAGCCTGCCCACGGAAGGTGAAGTGTATAGACTGCATTACTTTATAGTCCAAACATGTCGTTTACAAGTCTAAAAGTAATTTATTTCCTTTAAGTAAGTGTTCGTGTTGACATTTTCTCTTTGGGGCAGTGGAAGGAGTGGGGAATTCAGTCAAGGCAATATATGCTACTGCTTTTGCTTTCGCAATAGTGAGGTGCAAAGGGGATGAGCGCTGGAGGAGGGGGCGGTGCTGGGGGAGCACGGACAAGCCAGGCAGACGGCTGGAGAACTTGGGGTTACAATGAGTTGTTTGTGTGCCTTTAACCATCGGGCCATAGTCCAAAACCTGCTGGAATGGCAGATGGAGAGGGACCCTGCTCAAGTTAGGGAAGAAACTCCCCTCACAGACTTAATGAATTTTGCATCCCTTTAAGTGTTTTATTTAGCCAGGTGAAAAATGGAGATAACCCAAATTAAAAACCTCTTTGAAATTTGCCTGCTTACTTTTTTTGCAGTCAGTTGACACTGTTCTTTTCATGTAGTGCTCACTGTTGTGAAATAGTTTCTATAGGCTTCTGAACCGAATTAACTGGGTAAGCGATGGCATGTCAGTTCTCATCCGTGTTCCACTGGCTGCTTAAATCTTGCCTTTCTGTGGTTGAGATATTCTGCCTTCCTGCTTCTGGAGAAAATTCAGTTAGGTAGAAAAGCTAACCCAGGCTAATCAAATAGCATCTATAAAATAGAACGGGGTCAAGGGACAGGTTTCTGTTAGAATTGTATGTTAACACAGGAAAAAATACTATACTGGGTGCATGCGGATTTTTTGAGTGGCCTGTGAGAGGAAGACTTGAGCTGAAGGCATGACAAGGTCGGAATCTACTGATAAGAAGGGCTGGTTTTGTTTGCAGCAAGAGAAGCTTAGAAACTGGCAGTGCAGGATTTGGACTGCGTTAGCAGCATTATTCCCTGACCTTTTGTTTATTAAAGCCCACAACAAGAAGAGGAATATGGAAATAAATAGGATTTGAAACTGGTAGACCTTTTCACGATTGTTAGAAGAGGAACTAAGGCATTGTTTTATTTTATTGTCATATGTTGGTTCATATAATCCTCAACATGATAGAATGATCAAGCTATGTATGAAAATGTAGCATAAGTTAATTATTTGTAAGAGTTATGAGATAGACTGTAGTACCCTTATTTATCAGTATTTTTAATCCTCCGTTACACTGTAACACTCTCATAAATGTTATTTTAGTAGTAAGGAAGTAAAGCATTGCTCAGTGTAAGAACCCCACAATCTAATTTTCATTGAGTTGAGTAGCAAATCATTTCCTAATTGTGGAATTTCTTTGATACTAAAAGTCATTCCTAAAATGAATCATGACCAAGAAAAATGCATTTTCCTACAACTAACTTTGAATTTCCTTTATAGATGACACCAAGATAGCACTGCACCTAAAAGATAATGGAGGTAAGAGATTAATTTTTTGTTTGTAAATAATGTCAGTAGTTTGTCAAATTATGCCCCCCTGAACGTCACTAATCAAAATGAGATTGCAGAAATAGCTTTTACCAGAGTCTCAAGGGACTTCAGCCTTCCACATCTATGTGGAAGAGCAGCAGGGCAAATAAGCACAGCAACTGCTTAGTAAATGAAACATTTAAAACTCTCTTTATAACTCCTTAATAAAACAGCAGGTTTAATTAGCTTCCAAATATGAAAAGTATTAAGTAAATTTTTAACTGTATTAATACAGTTACTATCTGTCTTATAATAATACAGTATTCTTTAACTGTATTAAGAGAGGATATGATGCCAGTTCTAAATAATAATATTGTGTTATAAATTCATTCATAATAGTTATTACACGACATTTTATTACTAAACGTATTCATGTAGTATCTGTCTTTCCTGTATTTCTGCATGCACGTTCCCCAAGCAAGTTAATAAGATCACCTTGTCTTACTGATAAAGGCCTCTGTTAAATGAGGCTCTGCAGGGGACTGCTTTTGTCATCTTTGTGGATTCAAGGACTGAGACCTGAGGTTTGTTCCATCTCCCTTTGAAGCTGATGAGAATTTTGCTGTCGGTTAGAATGGGACTGGGTCATTAGTTGTAGGCTGCGTCTGCATTCACTGCCAATGTAGAGCTTGCTGAAGAAAAAGGAAAGATTTGGGTTGATTTCTGCGGGCTTCAGAATGGTCTGTCAAAGCAGAGGATGATTTGATGAGCAAATTGAAATAAATTACCTATAAAGAGGCATATTATTGGCTCTGATTGCCTTTCCTCTGGGCAGGGAGCACCACGCTTCCCTCAGGGGCAGGGGAACCAGCAGCAAGCCTGGTGGCAGGCATGGGCAGGGCTCAGGGTGAATCCAGCAGCTCGGGGGCAGCAACTGGGGTCAGCCCCAGTCCAGAGGCCATCAGCTGAGTCTGTGGTGAGGAGGCAAGCTCAGGGTCAAGGTGGGAAGCCAGGCTGGCAAGGCAAGGCTGGGAACGGTGAGGGGGCAGGCAAGGCACAGGAGCCAGCAGCACAGCTCAGGCAAGGACCAAAGGAAGCAACTCCATCTGCAGTCCCAGAGGAGGTGAGGTGATGAACCAGATTCGTACAGGGAGTCCAGTAAGCACCAAAAAGAGACAGGGCCACAGAAAAGGCTACAACACAGCTCCAAGGTCCATCCAAGGAGACATGTCCAGAGGCAGGACTGGAGACAAGCTACTTGCAGCATGGATCCAAGGTTGATCCAGAAAACAAGATCAGAGATGGAGCTGAATTGTTGTACACCTCCAGCGTAGTTTAAGCTTGCACTTGAGCTTACGTGGATTCCCCAGCGCCGCGGGCAGGGGCCCCAGGTGCAGCTGGTCAGGACGGCTGAGGCATAGTCGTGGTCTCTCAGGGCCCTTGCAGAGAATTGTTCAAGTCCTGACAAACCATGGTGTGTGGATGCCACTTTACCTTTTTGGTCTGTTTACCTGTCGTTAGTTTTTCAGTAATATTCAGCCACTATTTTCTCCATCGCTCAAATCGGAGATCTGCTCACTCTGCAGGAGGCAGTTGCCATCCCCTTCCTTGCCAGTTGCTCCTCTGTCATTTTACTGTCACTTAGCACAGCAGTGCCGGTCACATGCTACTGTTCTGTGCATTGCAATGTCCATTTGTTGGCAGTGTTGTTGTTTGACATGGCTTTGACACATAAATGTTCCCATAGAATAAGGTAATCTGTAAACTCAGGGTGGTACTTTTAGGCATTTTATTCTACAGGAATGTCCCTGAACCTTCTTTCTCTTATTCTTCTTGAGATCAAATTGCTTTTTATTTTGTTGTGAGAAGTGCTTCAATGCTCTTAAAGATCAATAGACAAGGTGAATCCGTCAGTACTTTGCTCTCCTGTTTCATGCCTGCTCCGTAGGCGAGGCGCATTCCCAGCTGAGCTGCACCCACACTCTCCCCTAATGAGACATCGCTCCATGGTGGCCGGCTGGCCTGCGACCAGGCAACGCTCTGCCTTGAGCATCTCATGAACAGCTCAGAATAATATGCTGTTATATAAAAAATAATTCAAAAAGTGGACTTTAGAAAATACATCCAAGCTTCTTTCAGGATTATTTTTCCGCTTGTCTAATCTTTGTCCGAGATCTGAGCAGAAAAACCCCATGAAAGCAAACAAAATGTTGAATACTGGAGTGAGTGAGGGATGCCTGTGGCCTGCTTGGTGGAGTGAGGTGATGGGATTTGTGGCATCACTTATCTTAAATATAGAAAGTCCATTTCCATGCAGAAAGCTGCTGCATTTTAGGAGGGTAAACCAGCACCAGATGTGATTATTCTTTTTCCTTCAGCTGTTTCTTTTATTCTTGAAATTTAGAAAAAAGAAACTGACTTCAAACAACATGGAAGCAAAGCAACACACCAGGATTTCTCATTCACACAGTAAACGTAGCTTTTAATCTGAGAAGTTCTTTTTGATGAATCTTCAATTATGCATTGAATTTTCCAGTGACCCCTAGATTAGGCTCAGATAAAACCTCTGCAGCCGCAGGTGCGTTCTTTGATTCTCTGTGATTTGTCAGCCTTTCATAACGAGTAGATTATTTCAGGTCACGAATACAGGGTCTTTACTTTCTCACACTAGATCCTTTAAAACTCTAATGAAAGGGAACCTTTTATAATGGAAAACCAAAGCTATATTGGATCAATGATGGCCTATAGCTTCATGTGTCCTTGGATGATAGCAGTCAATATCTGGTTAGGTACAACAAAAGGGACGTATAGAAATTCTGCATCTCACTTCTGCCTGGAACTTTTGAAGCCAAATGTTATAAAGCAGGAGCTAAATTTACATTCAATTTCGTCAAACTGCTTTGACTTCTTAATTGTATGAGAAAATCACTTGCAAGTTAGTGCTGCAATTCACCCACAATCTTCTGTGGCCTATTTTAACATACATTTCAAATTTGCTTGCTTCTGTTTTTTCTGTCTTCCCTCTTTCTTCAGAAACACACGAGAGATGCCTAATATATACATGCCTAAACCTTTTTAAAATACAGCTGTCATGCTGTCACAATTTTTGTTAAATTTAATACTCTTTAAAAAAAAGAAACATTTGGTAAGTTCTAAGATATGTCCAGCACTACAAATATATATTTTTGTTATTAATTGCAGATTCTATTGGGATTTTTTTCATTTTTCTTATAACACAGCACAGCTGACTAAACAGTTTAAAAGCCTAATTTCTCATAAAAATTGTGAGCAATTGCCTGTGGCTATATAGTAATGCAGTATTTTCCTGTTGTGGTCTCTTTGGTGGATGATTTAGATGATTGGCCAGCACATCTAGACATTGTATTTGACCTTTTTAGACACCTTATTGTGATGATTTGATTGCTATGAGTCCCGCTCAATCCTTCAGCTTTATAGCTCAGAAGAAAAGTGCACGTGTGTTGGACAGCATCAGAGAGACTGCTACACTTCTCATTCATCAAGATGTACAGAAATTACTGTTACAAAATAGTAAAGCTGCACAAAAAACATCTACCTGAGTGAAAAAGCTGGTTTATTTATTTGTGAACAAGCCCATCCTGGCATATGTACTGCTAGGAAATGTCTGTGTCCTGCTACTTTCACTTTGTGTTGGAGTTTTTAAAATATGGTCTAGATACAGACATTAGTAATCTACGGGATTAACAGTAGTGCTATACAGAGCTTAATTTGAAAGATTAGGAAACTTGGTAGCAAATGACCAAAATGCAGACCCAAGTTTTGACAAAATAATACTTTTATATACCTTATATACAGTGATAAATTTACCCAAGGCTATTTTTCTTAATAGTCTCTTATGCCTGGAAACTAGCTTCCAGTCATTTGTCTTCTTCATTTCCCTTTAAAATTGCAGTCTGAGCTCTTCCTAACATAGGAAATCTTAACAAATTATGAAGAAGACTCAGTCCTGTTTTTCTTGCATACCCTGAACTCCAGCTGCAACACGTGAGCACTAGTTCACGCCTGCTAATAATCATCCTAACTTACTTCTTTCTAATATGTTAAGTTTCTAAATGATCCAGAAAATGAGACCTATTTCAACAGAGACAAGCCAACCTTTTAGGGAAGACAAATATTTTTGACATAACAGAAGTTATTGTGAACACAGTCCAAAATAATTAACTCGGGCTAACAAGTCACTGTAGATTGAGTCCGCTCCAATTTTAAAGTAAAACGCATTAATTTAAATAATGCTATACCTGATCTTCGTGGTGGTTTGAAAACGTTTTGAAGTGGACCTTGTATGGCATAAGATCCCCAGGATATAGCTTTGTTTTATCGCCAGATCTTGTCCTGGCCACAGGAAATGACCTTCCAGAGGTTTCATCTCATCTGGTGTTAGCCAGAAAGCCACAAGCTATTCTTTTGGGCCTTTCTCCTAGCCAGTGGAAAGCAATAGGCAAGAGGAAGTCATTAATGTCGTCCTAAAAGTGCCCAAAGTGGGATAAGTTACTATATAGATGTGTCTATCTCTGTCAGCATCTTACTTGTAGGTACCCAAGGTTTCCTTATATTTACTCTCTTCAGGGTGTCCTAGCTAATGTGGTCTGTTTCCATTCCTGTCCCGAAACCTGGCAGACCAATATCCAGACCTCTTGCTTCACTATTCTCTCATGAAAAAGGTTTTTACCATTCTTGCAAAAATCCTACTCAGACGAGGTTATGGATGATATAATTATACGTTTACTTCTGTATGTTCCCCTTACTTGAAACTGCTGATGTTCCCTTAAAATTGCAGGGTTCATACAATTTTAGGCAAGCAAGGATTTCCTTGGAGACAGTTTGTCATCAAGTTTTCTTTATGCTGTACTATATGCTGTGCTTGTATAAAATGTTTTTTGTCAAGGAGTAGCTTTGGAATAGTTTCAGTAGTAAAAGAAATAGAGGAAGACACAGAGAAAAGTATCAGAACACAGAGATAAGCAAAATAGGTGGTGATGTGAAATGTGTTAATAGGACAAGAATATGAGGAAAGGTACATTCAAGAAGAACAATTAGCCGCCTTGATTATTAACCAGAAAGAGCCTTCTAAACAGAGTTTATCAGATTGTTTAACCTTTTTGTTACATGTTGGTAGGGGAAAATTCCAAAGGGAACAAGTAAAGTATAACTCAATCAATGAGTCTTCCCGTATATTGTATTTCACACTACAGATCACAAGCTAAGAAATGCTGATACGTCTCCATGTTTTATTCTGTTTCTCCCTGAAGATTTCCAAGCTGTTCCTCCTCTATCATTTCTCAGCAGTCCACTCTCAGCACTAGTTAGAGACAGGTCTTAAGATATATAAGAGATCACTCTTGTTTTCTTCAATATGATCAAAGCATGATCAAAGTTGAACTTTGGATGCCAAGCAATTTGCTAAATGCTGCTCACTGCTTTCTGCAAGTTCAGCTGTAGCTCTCAGACTAGGAAAACATTATTCTTAGGAAAAAGTGTGGAGTCTACCATAGTATGTTGCTGTAAGAAACATGAAATGGTGTGCCCAGTGTAATTCCTGTTCTTCCTTCTCAGGAAATCTTGTGTCTTAAGGAAAGCATATACAGCCTTGCTGGTGTTCAGTATGATACTACATCAGTGCCTGCCGGCAGATATCTTCTAGAAACAGAGCCTTCCAAAGCCAAGAAAATAAGCTTGGTAAAGCAACAGCCTCTGATGTAGATATTTCCATCTTTCTTGTGCGTCAGACGCAGGAAGAAACATACGCAGTGGGCTACATGTGTGCTTTTTAAAGCAGATACAAATGACAAGTGCTGAGCTCATCCATTCTGGGTGAAAAATAGAATCTTGGATGAATAATCTTTATTCTTAGGACATTTACAGTGGTAGCATTAATAAATTGTGTTATTTTCTGTTTGTCATGGTATTGTAGATTGTACTTAAATGTTACTTAGAACAGTATTTCTTGCATCTCCACTGTATGTTTCCCAGTTATGCTGTCATCATCCTATTGCAGCTACCATCACAGAATATGTAAAAAGCGAACCTAATCTGCAGAAAGTCAAACAAATAATGGCAGAGGTTGTTCCAAAGTAGTGGTACTGGAATGCATCCCCTAGAAATCAAATGTCACTTTCTGCCTTTAGCAGAAATACATGTAGGTTAAAGAAGTTAAAGGAGATGTTAAAACAGTTTAGCTAAACCAGAACAACTATATGTAGACAATTCAACTTATATTGAAGTCTGACTTATAGCAGTTTAGTTTGACTTTGGTTTTCAAAGCCAGACATAAAATGATATACGGTGTCTACTCTTACAGTTGTCATGACTTTGTTGTAAAGGCAGACATTTAACTGATTTTGTTAAACATACAATTTGTGGACTTTGTAGCAGCTCAAAGGGTTAATGTGAAAGCCACACATAGATCTCAACGGACATCTTATGAAGGGCTAAGTCATAGAATCGTAGAATAGTTTGGGCTGGAAGGAACCTTTAGAGGTCATCTAGTCCAACCTCCCCTGCAATGAGCAGGGACATCTTCAAATAGATCAGGCGGCCCAGAGCGCCATCCAACCTGACCTTGAATGTTTCCAGGTGTGGACCATCTGCCACTTTACTGGGCAACTGGTTCCAGTGTTTCACCGCCTTCATTGTAAAAAATGTCTTCCTTCTATCTTGTCTAAATCTTCCTTCTTTTAGTTTAAAGCCATTACCCTTTGTCCTATCACAACAGGCTCTGCTAAAAACTTTGTCCTCCTCTTTCTTATAAGCCCCCTTTAAGTACTGAAAGGCTACATTAAGGTCTCCCCGGAACCTTCTCTTCTCTTCTCCAGGCTGAACAACCCCAGCTCTCTCAGACTGTCCCCATAGGAGAGGTGTTTCAGCCCTCTGACAGTTTTTGTGTCCCTCCTCTGGACCCACTCCAACAGGTCTTTGTCGTTCCTGTGCTGAGGGCTCCAGAGCTGGACACAGTACTTCAGGTGTGGTCTCACCAGAGTGGAGTAGATAAACTTTTAAGACAAGGCTATATTTCTTAATGTTTTACCTTATCATCTGTTCCTGTTGCTGTCACAGTGCTGTGGCAGTGTGACAACTAGGGCACACAAAGCTCCCCTGATCTTACGTCTTTTTAACCACCTATTCTATGTGGAGTTAACCCAGTAGTTGCAGTCAGTACCCTCCTGCAATCTCTACATTGCTCACTGGTCTTTGTCATCAGTGCGCATGGGTCACTGTGAAGGATGGTGAAAATGTATAGATGTACATTTTGCATTGAAGTTGAAGTACCTGAAGTTGTTCTGTCTCCACAAGGTAGGGGGGTAAAGGGGTAAGTAACTCTGGAAGCATTAGACACAGCTTTAGAGAGGAACAGCCTGCTTGACCTGATGGTCCTGCGTTTGGTTTCAGTAGGGTTAACAGGAGTCAATGGTCTGACTGAATTGAAATTCCTGTAATCTGGTAGCTTTTTGCTCTTCTGAATTTAGCAACAGTCAGCTGCATTACCAGGCCAAGTGGCGTGGTACAATACAGTACAATGTCGAGCTTTGTGACCACCACTGCCTGATGCTAGTAAGTATTGTAATGGCTTACAAGGCCTCAAATGATTCAAACTAAAATTAATAATTATGACAACTGTAGTAGCGTTACGTGATATTTTAGAGCAGAAGAATTAAAGTCCTTAGCTAACATATTTAGAGTGCTGCCATCCTATAAACAGAGGGATTTGATTTTAGTGCACTCTCATCCATTTACTGCACTAAGCAGTTGATCAATCTTGGAGAGACTTACTGAGTTGCCCTGAGTCCTACAGAAAATTGATAGCAAAGACAGATACTGAATTCAGAATTTCTGGGTTACAGTTCATAATATTCTCACTCAAAGACCACCTTTCAGTCCTTACATGCAATCGGAAACCAATTTTTAAAGCATTAGATGAGCCATAACTTCATAAATCATAATGAAACCAAGTAAGGTGTATGAATGGCTTAACCTCAAAATGTTAACAAATGCTAAGGGAATGCACAAAAGCAAGAAAATCGCACTCCATTACCATGAAGAAGCTGAGAAGTCCAGAGCATGCTGTTCATAAAAGAGGTAGAAAAAACATTTTTATGAAGTTTCCTCTGAGCCTCTGGAGAATTCTTCCAACTGTACATTCCCTTATTCCCTCCCACAGTCACTATATGTAGGTCATTAATCACCTGTTCAGGAATCTGCATTATGTACAGGAAAAACACTTAGGTTTGGAGAACCACATACCTGTCTCATAAAACAAGCAGTCTCCTGGTAGACTCAAATTCCAGATGTAAATGGGGGCCCAAAAGAGGGGGAAAATCCAGTGGCTCTGCTGAGCTCACTGTAGGCTGTAACCCTGTGTGCTCAACTGTCCTAAACATTTTGTCTTCCCTCTTTGCCCAAAGAAAAAAAATAAAAAAAAAGGACCACACTCATGCAAATAGGGTGATACAGCTTCCTGGCTAGAAATGATATACGTAATAGGGTGGAGGGCTGGTGGAGTGAACTTGGATCTGTAGCTGAAGGTTAGTCTGAGAGCACGCAGCAAGAAAGGGTCTCTGCTCTTTGGCTGCCCAAAGAGGAGAGTAAACGCATGGAGAGGAGGTGTTGCCAAATGGCTCATAGGGATCTCTCAAGTGGAAACAGCTATCAGACACCCTGAACCTCCGGGACGAGAGCAACCAGATCCAAGTATGGCTATGGAAGAAGAACAGTTGCAAGTGTAAGGATGGTCAAATGACACTAACATAGGTACAGTAGTGTATTGGACAGATAACAGGGATAGTAGTGAGGGGAGATGGGTTTGACCTGCCAGATTCAGCTGATTGCCCAAAGTCAGAATGCTCCAGCACTGTCGCTGGTAGACAGTTTTATTACCCTGAAATAAACCTTGGAGAAGGTTGAAAAATGTTTGTTTTCTTGCTTAGATGACTTTAAAAAAGATGAGTATATATTATCATAGATTTCTGATACATCAAATAGTACCTATCCTAAGCAGTACATGCCTTTGTTTATATAAATAATTTATATAACTAGAAAAGTAATACACAGCACCCAACCAAGAAGTACAAATGGTGAGCTAAGAAATCAGCTGTCAGTGTATCTCACTTACCCCCACAGCTCTGGACTTCAGACTGAGATAATTTTATAGAAAGCGAATTACAAAAGTTGCAGTCTCTGATAGCATTCCTGTAAACAATATAAAAAGCATTATATTGTATTCTCACATCAAGTTGTAAGTTATCTAAATGCTGCATTCTTTAAGGATCATCAAGTTTCTGTGATTCCATAATGATTTTACAGTAATAGTAATAATAATAACATATAAGCATATTTGACTTTCCTAAGCTAGTATTTGAAGGATAGTGTTGTTCATGTAAAAACAATAAGAAACACGCTTTCCATTAGTATTAATAGTATGCCACAATCTACTTTAATCAATAAATATATTTTTATAAAGCTGGATGGTGCTACAGCTTCAAAATCAAGGCCAATACCAAAATAGTCATTACCTGATGTACCCATGTACATCTGAGAATGCAAGGGAACTTCTGCAGTTAACAACTAAACTATTGGAAAAATGGCATGATTGCATGGAGGCTCTGAAAATATTATCACACATTCTGTTTCTGTAATGATTAATGTATGTAGTGCATACTCATAAGTAATAAGAGTAAAAGAGTACATAAGTTTTTACTGTAGAAGTGGTTATAGCTGAACCTATGTTTTTCCAGTCTGCTTCATCTGAAGGAGCTGTTTTCACACGCTAGTACCCAGACCCATTTTGCCATAAAACTAAGACCGTGCCAGAAACACTTTCAACTTAATAAACTAGCATTTCTGTACCAATAGTGCTGCATAGATGCTCTCATACCTATGTGATAGTGTCATATTCATCTGATAAACCAGCTAAAAAAATCATGGATTTTGATGAACATTAAGAATTTATCCAATTGCTGCCACGTGACCTAACAGCAAACACTCATTTTATCATAAAGCATTTCTATATGAGAAGAAATTGCAGGGTTCATTCTCTGTATCTTTGTGACAAATTCAGGGGCTTGCCAAGAAAACTCATTCTTCTGGTAAAAAGAGAGGAGAAAAGAACAAAGCTCAGTACTGAGTTATCATCTTAAGGCTGATTGATGCTATTGAGTTCATCTATATCCCTCGCTTTTCTAGTATAGCTGTGTCAGTCAGGAAGGTCAAATAAGGTATTGTATTTTATCCCTTAAAGATGCATGTGTGTAGAATCACAGAATGGTTAGAGTTGGGAGGAACCTTAAAGATCATCTAGTTCCAGTCCCCCTGCCATGGGCAGGGGCACCTCCCACTAGACCAGGTTGCTCAAAGTCCCATCCAACCTGACCTTGAACACCTCCAGGGATGGGGCATCAAGAGCTTCTCTGGGCAACCTGTTTCAGTGACTCACCACCCTCACAGTAAATAATTTCTTCCTAATATCTAATCTAAATCTATCCTCTTTCAGTTTAAAACCGTTACCTCTCGTCCTATCACTATGCTTCCTGATAAAGAGTCCCTCCCCATCTTTCCTGTAGGCCCCCTTTAGGTGCTGGACGGCCACTATAAGGTCTCCCCAGAGCCTTCTCTTCTCCAAGCTGAACAACCCCAACTGTCTCAGCCTGTCCTCATAGGAGAGGTGCTCCAACCCTCTGATAATCTTCATGGCCCTTCTCTGGACCCAATCCAGCAAATCCATGCCCTTCTTATGTTGGGGGCTCCGGAGCTGGGTGCAGTACTCCAGGTGGGGTCTTACGGGAGTGGAGTAGAGGGACAAAATCACCTCCCTTGACCTGCTGGCCACATTTCTTTTGATGCAGCCCAGGATGCGGTTGGCTTTCCGGGCTGCGAGCACACATTACCAGCTCATGTTGAGCTTGTCATCCACCAACACCCCTGAGTCCCTCTCCTCTGGGCTGCTGCCCAGCCTGTGTTTGTGCTTGGGATTGCCCTGACGTATATGCAGGACCTTGCACTTGGCCTTGAGGAGCTTCATGAGGTTCACACGGGCCCAATTCTCAAGCTTGTCCAGGTTCCTCTGGATGGTATCCCTTCCCTCCCATGTGCTGACTGCACCACACAGCTTGGTGTCATCAGCAAACCTGCTGAAGGTGCGATATAAGAAGTGAGTTTAAGTTGGAGCTTTTTACCATCTGATCAAAATGGAAAAGTAAAAAGGAATAATGTGACTTTGGGACGGAAAAAGCAAAGCTTTATTTTCCAAGGCCACAGAATGAAGTTCTACTTCTTTGTCTGTCAGTTGCTCTTGGTTCCTTGTCACTTTATATAGAGGAAAGTTTCTAGCCAGGAGATACCAGAAGTTCACCTGTTTTTCCTCCATTTTACCATAAACTTTTTTGTATCTCTGCTCTCACAGACAGAGATACTAATCTCTGGTAGGTAAACTCATATCATAAGAGGTGTATATGTATGCACCACAATTTTGTTTTCTCATATATAAAACAGTCACAGTAGAAACTTTGTGTAAACCTTCAATTTAGATAATAGAAAACAAGGTATTTCATTATTTTGCAAACCTCAATGGTTAATATGCAATAGTGAGAAAAACAATGTTGAGAAAGTATCCACAATATGTTTGTAAATGCTCTAAAGAGCTGTCCCAGTTTGTACACACCTTTGTTCCTGTTAAAGTCAGCTTCACAGTCCCCATGGGCCAGGACGAGATTTTTCATTCCTGGTAATTCCTTGAAGTTTTTTTGTTTTTCCTACACCGAAAGAAGCTAACCCAACTGTAACTAGAAACATAACATAGTAATATAAAATCAAACATAATATAGTCTTTATGTGTTTACCATGCAAGCAATAAGAACATTTTTATTGTGTGTTCACTTTTATTTTTTAAACAGCATTCCAGCAGGAGAACAGTTATTTCATGTTTGTATTGGGTGCCTTTATATTTGGGGAAAAAAGTTACTTGCTGTTTCTATCCTGTCATTCAGCTCCTAATGAGAAGCAGACTAACCTTGGAGATGTTAATGTGCTCCTTCTGTTTAAAAGGTTTATGCATGTAAGAATTTGGGGAGGAGTTATAAATAGAGCTTATTGTATTTAACAACTGTTTTTTTGAGCACAAGACAAGGAAAGTTTGGGGAAAGTTCCAATGAGAGAGCTCCTTATGGAAAGGATTGGTCATAAGACAAATATCCTCCCCTGAGTTTAGCCTTGCCTGGAACAGCAGATGTGCTGTGATAATCGTAATAAGATTTCTGCACCTGAAAAAGTTTCCAAGTCTTTTTTTTCATCTATTTCCCTTGGTGGCTTTTCAAAAGAACTGTCAGTTGATTTTGTGGCAGAGAATATTTTCAAAGTTGACAACACTGTTTATTGTCTCTGTGCAAAGTGAGTGAAATCAATTTCTCATGAGTATTTGAGCCCTGGGGTCAATGAACTGAATTTCGATTATGGAAATTACAAGTTGCTTACACTTGTTGTCATTTAAGAAAAGCATTTCTTGTATATCATTATTTTTTGCACTTAGCATTCTGATCATTGCACTGATGTCCATGCATTGCTCCCCTCTAGACTAGTAGAAATCTGGGCAGGCAGTTGTCACCTGTGTTATTTGGAAGAGACAGCGTTCTCATTTGCAAAGCTGGATGCTAAACGCTGTGAAAATATCAACTCAGAGGGGATTAATTTGATAGCCTTTACAGAGTGGTCAGGACCTTTGCTGAATTCCAGAATTTTTTAATACGCAGAATATGATGTTCTGCCTTCAACCAGAACATAGTAACAATATAAATTTCTCATTTAGTGCAAATTGGCCTGAAAATGGGTACAAGGGATAAAGTAGTTTATGATGCACCAATGTGTCATTGAAGGGAAGAGTCAAAGAGTATGAAGCTGTCAAAAAGACAATTATGAGACAGGAAAACTATGAATTCCCTGCTCCTCCTGGGGAGCAGTTACTTCTCAGCAGGGTGACTCACACAACTAACTGCTCTTCACCAGGAATTAATAACCCAACCCAAAGTATGTACAATGAAGCAGGCTTTTCCTGATGGCCTTTCAGTTGCTTGATTTGCATTTGCTTGGTGATTTGAAATACATGTGCAAGTACTAAATATTGTTACAGTGCATGACCAGAAATTAAAACTAGAGCTTGTATACATTCATCTGTTCTCTGATGAAAATTAATAGCTTTTTAATAAATTATTAATGGTTAAGTCAAGTAAAAGACTCTGCTGAAAGTTAGAGGAACCTTTTTTAGAGTCACCTGTCTTTCCTGTCTCCATCTTGCATCCTTTGCTACATAGTGCTACAACTACCAGGAAGTGTTTTAAGTGCCCTTTGGGTGGGAATACATTTGAAAGTAAATCTTCCACATCCTAGGCAGTATCACCTTCCTTTCACTGCAATGTAAAGGATGGCCTGGAAATTTTCACTGTAGGTACTGTGTTAAAAATAAAGAAAAGAAAAATCAAATAGGGCTGACACTGCTTTTCTTTTTTAAATGTGTCAATACATCTGTGTGAACTAAGCTGTAGAAAAGCTATGTAAATCCCTTTGTAGGATTTAGGCAGGGAGAGGCCTGGTTCTTGGATCCTGTTCATGCCCAAGCTCAAACTTAGGTCCAGTCAGCAGAATTTAAACTGAAGTTCCTGGATGAACAGGTACTCATTAACTTTTCAGTAAAAAGAAAGGTACCTTCAGGATTAGGCAGTACCTGAGTGGTGGTGCGTGCTTGCAATTTCTCATTAGATTCATTAATGCCTCCCATGTCCTAGTTTAGCCTTCAAATTACTGGATTCTTTTTCTATATCCTCTAATTCTGTTACTCAGCTCCTTACTCCACAAGCTGTCTTACTGACTTCATGGGGAAGAGCAGAGCGACATGGGGTTCCGGCTGTCTTGACTCAAGATTGAGGAAAGATGAACAAAAGTGTGGCAAATTTAGATGAATCCTCTCACTCTCCTGTAGATCCCCTTCCATATTATAGTTAGAAATAGCTCTTGGCTAAGATAATACATCTTCATTTTCCTTTTCTCCCTGTTGTTCCAATGTTGCCACGCAATCCACTGGGCCATGCAACCTTCCTTGGTCTGGTGAGAAAAAGTGCTGCCACACATGGATGAGCTGTTACACTGAGGTTAACCGTTCCTGTTTTCTTCCGTCATGCAAGGCATTTACCACTGTATAAGGACCTAGATCAATAGACCCATGATTCTATGACCCTTTTTCTGTTATTTCCAGTTCTCTTTTTAATATTAGCATGGAGTGCTCTACTCACAATCTGATGAATGGGAAAAGATCATGTACATTTATTGTTGTTACTATTAATAACAATAAGAGTAACTTTTTGTAAGTGGTACCCATAACTCAATAGCTGTTTTCCAAGAACGGATAAAAAGACAGTCCTAACTCAATAGCTGTTTTCCAAGAACTAATAAAAGGACAGTCCCTGACCTCACAGACCATGACACTCTAAAGAGAACCAAACAAATAGTTCAGGGAGGTGGCACAACAAAAAGGTTGACTGTAGAAATCAACGTTTCATTATAGTCAGCTTGGCAAACAAGCATTATGAGAGGAAATTTAGAAGTGGAATCGAAAGAAAATTTCTCATAAGTGATATCAGAGACAGGTTTTGTATGGAGTAAGGAATGGAGGTGATTTGAAGGATTGCCAGGAAGGCAGAAATCAATGGGAATATTAGGAGAATTATGTATGTTTGTGAAGCCAAATGGCCAGTGCTCTGATGGTGTTTCTTAAACCTAGGGCTTCCAAATCGCTCTTTTGCCTGCAGTGGTGTGTAAAACAGCACTTCTCCTTTTATGCATGAGGATGCTGAAGAATCATTGCTTATCACCATGTTTGTACTTACTGCGATACTCCAGGTTGTCCAACGTAGAAATCACGCCTAAAATTGGTTAATTTGTTGAGAGGCTTTTCCCACAAAGGTTACAGTGTTGTTAAAAGACTTTCTATCACTTAGTTGGAAGCATTGCTGATAAGTTGCTTGTGTGACAGACACAGCCCTCTTTTCTCCTAATAGGAGCATAGCTTGAGCAGCCTCTTGGTATCATGTTTAGTAGATGGATGGTCTTCTCTAATTCTTTGTTATGATGAGTGTTCCATTCAGACCAAGACTAGAATATTGCGGGGTCATTTAACATCCATCTGTTACACTTTTGGCTGTCTGATTCAGTTGCACAGGGTGATTCAAAACCCCTCTCCAAGCTAATGAATCAGGCTTTCAGAATGTGTTTATTAGCTAGACCTCACAAGGGTTTGTGGCATGTCTCCACTTGAAGCTTTAAAAAAAACAAACACAACCAACATTCAAAATGTATTCAATTAGTACTTTTTGTCTATAGGGCAACTGCGATAGTTTTATGAGAAAATCAAAGCAAAATTCATTATGAAGTTAATTAGGAACTTCAGAATGTCCAGATTGCATTCAAAAGCAAGGATATTAATTTTGTTTATCGAGTTAGAATTAGTAAAACATTTGGAAATGTCCGTTCATTAAGATTATTATGAGAGTATTTGGTTGTGGGAAGGAGACATCTAACATCTTTTTCTAACTTGGGCTGTGGAAAACAAGGAACGTGCAACACAGGAAAAGCAAATGCTCAATTGCTAGCTGTGAAATGGAATGGATAAGACATAAGTTAATGTGCTAATAAGTGTGCCATTTGTGCAGCTTCCACAGACGACAGTGCAGCAGAGAAAAAAGGTGGAACGCTTCATGCTGGCTTAATTGTTGGCATTTTAGTCCTGGTCCTCGTTGTGGCTGCAGCCATCCTTGTGACCGTCTATATGTATCATCATCCAACATCAGCAGCCAGTCTCTTCTTTATAGAGGTAAGGCAAAAGTAACATGTTGCATCACTGGTCTCGTCACTCGGCTGCTATAATTGGGGTCTCCAGAACAGAACTTTCTTAAGTAAATCTGGAAAGTATTCTTGTGTTTGTAGTGTAAGCTTTGAAGAAAAGGACCTACCTCACCTAGCAGGTGATGCTGTTTTGTTCTTAACACGCTTGTCACTCAGCTACTTCTTTAACTGCTATTGCTATTACATTTTTGTTTGTTTGTTTGTTTTTACACAGGACTTATATCTAAAAGATATATATCAGATACCACTCCACCTCTCTTTCTTATCCTTCATTGTCCTCACCATAGCATTTTTCCATTAGCTGTCACGTGCACTGGCATTTTATTTTGGGACATATATATTTTTTCAGTTATTTTCCTGTGGAAAAATAAAATGTTTGCATCCATTAATTCTCCAGAAGAGCTGACTTAAAACAATTTTTGAGCTGGAAACATGTGTTAGCAGTTCCATACATTCATTTGTAGAAATCTTCTGACATTTTGCCACAGAGCGTGGGAAAGATTCTTTTCACCTAATTTTAACATCTAATATCATCTTCTTTTGCTCCTTTTATTAGTGTAAAGAGAAACAAACTCTTTTAGGCCATGATTCATCTGACCTATGTGAGACATCTCCTTTAGGATTAGGTAAATTACCATTTTTCTCCCTCAAATATAGATAGCTGCCTCAGGTGCAGACATCTACATTGCAGATGCTGACATTTAGTCAGCTCAACTCCACTGTACATGACTATATGAGAAAGGAACGTTTTCCATAGGTTTTCGGATCTGCAAAAAACTGTAAATACCTACACGTACGTCTGGTTTTTTCAACTCATTAGTGTTCCTGTACATTATGATACGTATATTGTTGCTAAGCATGAAAGAAAATGCTGATTGTTTGTAACCCCCACCTGCTGTGCTCCATTACTTTTAAGAGCCTGGACACTTTCTAACAGGCAATAGTGAAGATGGAGAACCGCTGGAAGTCTCACTCAGGACACACCTAGGCATTGCTTAGGCTAAAGCCTGACCAGGAAGATATAGACATTTATTCTTAGTGACAGCAGTGTGAATTAAAGTGAGACATGAACATGAACAGAATGATTCATCTTTAAAATCATATTATAATAAATATACTGCTTTGATGCAATAGTAGTGACAGAAATCAAAATGAATTGTTTATCAGTATTCCAGGCTCAAGCGATGTAACTGTGTTAACCATCAGGGAACAGCATCCACATAATAAAATCAATAGTTTTCTTTCATGTCTATGTGATATTTCAAGCCAGTTCTGTATTGATGTAGACAAACAAAACTCCACTGAAGTCCTTGTGCAAAAGAGAAGGATTTGTCCCTTTCTTTTTTTTCACACACAGATTGAATATCTGTTCTTTCACTCTAATAAAAACAAGTTTCTTACCTGTTATGATGTGACTGAAAAGGCTAAGCAAATGGCAACAGCATTTTTTAAGAAGGAGAGAAGAATACCAGATTAAAACACACATTTATTTATTTATTTTTGTTCTTGGTGTAGTAGTGGCATGTTAATTTATTTCAGTCATTGATATCATACTCATCATGCAAACAGTATTGCATTAATCAGTTTTGTTAAACCCATTCCACTGAATTTAATCTTTAGGTGACATTAATCAATCTATGCAAAGCTAAAATGTCTTCTAGTAAGCACTGTAGGCTTTTGGAAAAAATAGAAAAATATAATCTTTCTCTTTAAAATAAGGGAGAAATAATTGACTAAGAACAGGAGAAAGTAAATCACTGAAAATAAAATGTATGCAAAATGTGGTATAAATTACATCCTCTTTTAGTTACTAGGAAAATTGTGATACTTGTGGAGAATCAGCCATTTAGCAAGAGTTATAAGAAGTTCTAGCCACAAGGAGATGGCCTTTCCCTGTGAGCAGTAAAACAACTATTGCAGTGGTAAAACCACAAAGGGCAGAGAAAGGGATTACTTTGTATTTCAGAACATTTCCATAAATTCCAAAACTTCAAACCCATGTTGGTATCATAAGCATAGAAGAACAGAATTTAATTCTGGAAATGAAATTGCTTTTAAGAAGATTACTCATTTAATTTCCAAAGAAAAAAAAATAGTTTGACCAATTCAAGAAATAAAGAGTAGAATATATTACTCTTATATTCATCTGATCTATAGGATGTACACGTTTCCAATACAGAGGAGAATGTATCTTGTCAGACTTGTATTTTGAAACTGAAGTACAAAAAAATAATGAGTCATAACTGGTATAAATAGGTCACTGTTACAAAAAAGCATTCCTTATTGTATTTGTGCAGTATTTCTGAGTAAGCTGTTATAGATAACATGGTACCCCATATACCATAACAGACAAGCTGCATTATTTATGTGAAAAGAATGAAATGTGGATCTGATATTACCATTCTGGGGAAGGAGCTCAAGAGGATTGCTTGGTCATGAAGTGAGAACAGGCACATAAATATTTCAGAAAATAATATTGTTTTGTATGAGTCGATTAATAAAGCAAGTTGCACAGTTCAAGCAAGATGTGACTGATGGACAGGCAGCTCCTTCATGCAGTTGTCAAAAAAATTACTAGTACACTGTAGTCTGCCATCAAGTCTAGCCAAATCAAGATCTGCGTCAGTTTCTCTGTGATCAGTAATTAATACAAATCTGAGGCTGGGCAAAATAAAGAATGGGGACCTGCCCCTTTTATGTTTACTTCTAAAGAAGCTACTTTATAGAGGATCATACTGACGTTAAACATAGCATACATTCAAAACTGTAACATGACTAATAAAGAAACTTCTTTTTACATCTAAGATTCTAGGATGCTGTCATGATTTTGTAGGTAAAGGATCATTGTCGGTCAGATTCTGTTGGGGTTTTTAGGCTAAGGGCTGTGTAAGAAATTTTGAGTGGATTTGGTTTATAGTCATGACTGGTTACCGAAGAAAGAAGAGTACAATAAACTAATTCTGTATCTGAGACTTTAAGACTCACTCTGCCTTGTGCCCTCTGCAGATATCACCCGATACTCGCTTACCACCTCACTCAGGTTTTCACATAGTTCATCTTGAATCCCAGTCATGATGCCCTTCATGTTTGTCATGCAGTCCCTTTTCTTCTCGGTGAGCTCCACCAGGATATGGATAAATACAGCCACAATTTGATGGCACTGTTTAACTTTGCGCTGATAAATGCAATCACTTGTGACACATCTGAGTACCACTAAATGATATCCTGAAGTGCATTAGTTGGTTTAAATTAACGATAATTTTAAAAAAAAAATTAATTTTTTTTCTTGACAAAAGCCAAGAAAAATGCCATTTATTCCAAAAACAACTATTATTTTAGAACACAATAACATAATTCTATGATATTTTTTTACCCCTAAAGTCTGAAGAAAAGAAAATGTTTCCTCTAGTGGTTTTGTTCATAGCTGTTAAGCACAGTGGATATGTGCAACCCCACCTGGTGCAAAAGTAGCTATTTTGAACAAACAGCTTGAGAAGTCTTGAGTGCAAATGCTATTCAATTTGCCCATGATAGTGTATCATTTTAAAAGAATACCATCCAAATAGTTCAATACTTTTTAAAAAAATTCCCCTTTTCCTTAAGTGTGTAGAAGATTCAAATCAAAATGCAATGTTTTCCTGTTTCTTCCAGCCCCGACACTACTCAACATGTGTTTCATTGTTTAAGTTGGACACTTCTCTGGTGACCTGAAGACAGGATTAATTGGCAGCTTTTAAAGTTAAGCAGGTTCCAGTCAAAGTTCCAATGAATGCAGGCTGTTTCTAAAAGCTAAGAGTAAATGTCAATTAAGATTATTTTGCAGAGTGACAGAAGGGATGTTGTATGCCTTGGTCTTTTCTTTATTTATGGTTAGCCCTGTGGTATTTTCTCTCCCTTGAATTTGATTTTGTTGCAAATAATTTCCCCTTTTGCATCAAGTTACATACCTACCCTTACCTTGAGGATTCTGTCTCTTGAGTATACTTTGAATTTATTTGCACTAATTTCTTAAAGCTAGTGTACATGTCTTCATGTCTTTTTCAACAAAGCAGAAGCTTATGTTAGAAATCTAACTGTAACACTTATAGCTACACACTAGCTATACCACAATTAAAAATTAATTAATTTATTCACAAACTTATGTAGTATACTTGCATTCAGGATTTGAGGTTTGGTGGCGAAGCAGCCAAGCACGATGTCCCAATTGTAGTGGATTGCATGCCTGTGACATAGAACATAGCAAAAGTGATAGAGATATCTAGAGCTGAATGTGAACAGAAGTAAAGAAATTCATGAGTCAGATGGATTTGCACAAATTTCATTGATTCATGGGCCAAATAACAGGTTTAGTAGCATTTTAGATTTTACTCCCCCCCTTCTTTTTCGTCATGTTCTTTTTCTCTTATCTTTTTAACCTTTATTAATTTGCATTTGTGTGTGAACTTTGGCACTGAAAGCAATCAATGTCCAGGGAACATTTAGCAATCGAAAAGCAAGGCATAAGGCAGATTATCTTTTACTCGGATGTCTTTGCCTGTTTGCACCCAGTTGACTGTGGACAGAAGGGTTCCACATGACACAATAAGTTTTCACGTCTGTGCTTTCTTGTGTTTTTCCTACCTTTCTTACTTATTGGTCCAAAGTCCTTTTAATCTGTCATCCCGGTACCCTGCCTTTGGGGAACAAAGGCAACGTGATCTGGCCACAGCTGAGAAGACAGCAAAGGAATTGCTGGCCACTATGAAGGCAGGGAGTCAGACGTAGTGATGTCTTTTCACAGCTGGACACAGAGATACTGATGCCAAACATGCTTATGTAAGGCTCAGCAACAGCAGAATAAAATTTTTCTGTGGTAGTTCTCTGCGGGTAGGGGATTTTAAGGAGTCTAAACTAACATTGCAAGTTGGGACCATCTTAACCTCAGGTAAAGAGCGTTTCTCTTGTGTTCAGCTTGCAGACAGAAAACCAAATCCAGCTTATTAACACATGTAGACTGAAGCTGTAGGGGTATGAGTGAGTTCAGAGCCTGTGTATTTCTTAATAGCCGCTGTGTGTGTCTTAATAGTAGTTGATATGTCATGCACTGGAGAGAAGTGTGGGTGTTTGTGATTACAAGTTATCATTCTTTTGAATTAAGATCCCATTTTAAAGGTTATAGCCTTTGCCTTCATGTTCCCACCTTCCCTGGAGGTTTTCCAGAGCTTTATTGAGCTGATTCAGCTGCTTAGAAACATGCATGTACACTCACATACACACATGCACATAGCTATGTCATTTTTCAGTTGTTTGTTTTACTTCATTTTGTATGTTTAAGCTGGATAATTCCACAAATCTGTTTTTTCAAATGGCCACACAGAGAGCTTAACTGGTGCTGTGGAGCCAGGAGGTGACCTTGGGGAGAAAGAGAGGGAAGAAGGAATGAGCAGCTGCAGATCTTCAGCAAATAAAATAATAGTGCGTGATCAGAGCCTGAGGATTGCACCTCAGCTCTTCCTCATTTAACTTGAATTATGTCTTTACTTGTAAATTAAATAAGCCTGGGACTTTTTTAGCATAGAGACCAACCAGCGTGGAAGGGTCTGCATTCCTGTCATTTAACACCGTCAGCCTCACCGTAAGGTGACGGCATGCAGGCTGTTAGCGTGGGCTGAGGATGGTTCCTGAGCCCTAGCTGGGGTGGTCTGAGAAAGCACCAGTTTTTGGATATGTTTTCTAACAATTGAGCTGCACAGTGGATTGTGTTACAGTATCTGGAAACATTCAGATCTAGTGGTAGATTTTCTTCAGATTTTTACCTTTTTCTCATCCCCTCTCTGCTTAGAGGAAGGAAATAGAAGGAGAAAATAGTCAAACAAGCCAGAGACAGTTCTTGGTGTTTAAGAGCTCGGGGAATTAATGGGTGTTTCTGGCTCACTGTTATACATCTCTGCTCATAGCAGCACAACACAAATAAGAGCCATCATTGAACAACCAGTCCTGTTCTCCATGCACCATTTTCAAATTTCTGCATTAATGTCACAGACGCAGTGTATGTCTTTGAACAAATGAGAAGTAAATACGTGACAGAGTAAAAGAGAAGGAATTTTTTTTAAAAGTCGGATCCTCAGCTGGCTTAGACAAGTGATGAAGCTCACACAGCTCTGCTGATTTCTTTTGGGATATGGCCCATTGTTTTTTATTATGTATACATTTTACAGGGGATTATGCTTTTAGTTTGAAAAAGGCTTGACACAGTTATCAGTTTGTTTTTTGTCCAGAAGTTCGTGCTCAATTGTGCTTCACGAAGATGATGATTAAAAAGGAGAGAACAAGTATCATTCTTCTCTTCTTTCAAAGTCCTGCAGTGTCCTGGCATTTGGGGTATTGTCATTGATCTCACTGTCATTGCCTTGTACTGATAGTAAAGTTATTTTTTCCAAAGCTTATCCAGCTCAGCAGGAACCAGCAGCTCAGCAAGGGAAACCTAAATCAGCCACAAGGGAGAAGCACTAAAATAAATAATCAACACTGACAATAAAAGTCAAAGGTGGAGAGGAAGGAGGCATTCTGTTTCTCATCCATCAGCAGCCAGCTACTAAGATGAACCTAAGACTGCAGAAACATTGTTATAACAAGAAGTGGTTTAAATCACAAAGAGAGACTTTAAACAAGCACTTCTCTCAAAAAGAAAAATAAATGAAGACAGTAAATGATCCTACTGAATTTTAAGTCTGAAGCAGTCTTTATTTCAGAAAGCTTTCTTCAAAATATTAAACTGATATGCTGTCAGACAATTGATCTTTTCTTATTCCTGAAAATGCATATCAGAAGTACAGATTCAGATATTTGAAGCCTCATCCATTTCTGACTGTGATTTGCCAAATAAATGGGGTGTTTGTAAGAGAGATTAAAGACTGATGCACAAATTACAACTGCCTAAATAATATATTTCGGGCAACTTTGGGGAAGCAAACACATCTTATGGGAAAAGTAATTGGTAACAGAAACATCTTCCTTGTCTTAAGAAAGCAGGAGTCCTGCATACCCAGATGGACAAGTGTACTTAGAATAATGGGTCTTGATGGTATGGGGTTAACATATGGTCATTTAGTAATAGACCTTACTATAGGGTCTTTTTCCTTTTTCTTAATCAATTTGACTAGATCATTACAATTTTTCTGGGGTTTTGACAATTGATCTGGAGTTTGCATAGCTCTGTATTTACATATTTCTAGTTAAGAGAGTTAAGTAGGCCTTGTTGGCAAATACAGCTGTTAAAGAATACGAGCTGTTAAAGAATACAGCTTTTAAATTGATTTAAATGTCTTTATGCTGTTCAATTAGACAAAGAACTTGACATCAATGGAAATGTAAGATGCAGCCTTCAGTAGAAACAGTGCAAAAGTCATTTGAAAGATTTGAAATACAGGAAAATAATCAATAGATAGAGAAGACAAAGTTGCATCAGAGCATTCAGCCTAAAATAAAATGTATTCAATAACCTCAGCTTTTGTGTTGCGTAGTGTTGTCATGCCAGCAACCAAGCATCACACAGCCGCTCGCTCACTCCCTCCTGAGCAGGATGGGGAAGAGGATCAGAAGAGCAAAAGGAAAAAACTCGTGACTTGAGATAAGGACAGTTTAATAAGTAAAGCAAAAACCGCACATGCAAGCAGAGCAAAACAAGGAACTCATTCACTGCTTCCCATCAGCAGGCAGGTCTTCAGTCATCTCCAGGAAAGCAGAGCTTCATCATGCATGATGGTTACTTGGGAAGACAAAACACCATCCCTCTGAACATCTCCCCCTTCCTTTTTCTTCCCCCAGCTTTATATACTGAGCATGATGTCATACGGTATGGAATATGCCTTTGGTCAGCTGTCCCAGCTGTGTCTCCTCCTAACTTTTTGTGCACTCCCAGACTACTCACTGATGGGGCGGTGTGAGGAGCAGAAAAGGCCTTAACCACTTGAGAACAACAAAAGCATTAATGTGCTATCAGTAGTATTCCCATCACAAAACCAAAACATAGCACTATACCAGCTGCTAGTAAGAAAGTCAATTCTGTCCCAGCTGAAACCATGGTAAGTGGGAAATCAGGTTTGCTAGGGAGCTGTGGAGAGTCTTTCAAGACCTTGAAAGATCGACCTTCTCAATTCTAATTCAAGTATTTATATTCACATAAACTTAGTTTTGGTGAAATCCACTGTTCAAATTTACTGCTGAATAGGCATGAAGAGTTGATTCATGCACAACTACTCTGGGATTTTATACAAAGGATATACTGGGAAATATACAAAGGAACGTTTGATAATCTTTTAGAAAATTTTCAGAACAAAATGTGCATGCGGCAGGGTTGGGGAGGTGACAGAGGGGCAGATTTTCATTATGTTTTCCCTTCACTGCTCTTCTGACATTGCAGATCTGTACAGAATCATGCTCATTCCATTTTTCTGTACTGAGTGAAGGATGAGGATGGGATAGGGATAGTAGAGGATAGGTTGTAAGAATGTCAAATATGTCATACATGTTGCGAAGTCCCTTCTGTCCATTACTGATAGAAACTTGTCTTAATGCAGATGTATGAAAGGAAGTGTAAAAGCTTAGAGTTACTGCAGCTGACAAAATATACATTATTGCAATTACAGAATCACAGAATCACAGAATGTTAGGGGTTGGAAGGGACCTTCGGAGATCATCTAGTCCAACCCTCCTGCCAGAGCAGGTTCACCTAGAGCAGGTTGCACAGGAATACATCCAGGTGGGTTTTGAAGATCTCCAGAGAAGGAGATTCCACAACCTCCTTGGGCAGCCTGTTCCAGTGCTCTGTCACCCTCAAAGTAAAGAAATTTTTCCTTCTGTTCAGGCAGAATTACCTGGGTTTCAGTTTGTGCCCGTTGCCCCCTGTCCTGTGGCTGGGCACCACTGAAAAGAGTCTGGCCCCATCCTCTTGACACTCACCTGACAGATATTTGTAAGCATTGAGGAGACAATTGCTTTCAATGGATTACCATCTCAGGTGAAAAGTGTTAACTGGCATAAATTTTAGAGATCGTGTATAATGTCAGCACCGGAGTCTCTTAGGAGCAGGTTATCAATCTTCAAATACCAGTATTTCAACACAACTTTATACAACTGTCTGTCCTGTAGTTGATCCTGTATATTGCTTATCCCTTACAATTTATTTTCCTGTAGCATGTAAAAAGTAGATTTCACTTCTTGTTTATGTGTACTCAGGTTATTAGTCTCAAATACTTTTAAAAACCATTAAAAAATCTTGAATTGATTTTGTACCAGCTTCTTCACTGGAAGTCTGAATTGACCAGTTACTTTGTTTTCAAGATAATATTAATTTGAGACACTGATTGGTTTCTATTCTGTAAGTCAGTGTAGAATTACATAATTCTTACTGAATTTTACCTCAACTAAATTGTAGCAGACTGTTCTGTTCTTATTTTATAGTTGCATCATTGGTGATCTGGTGGTTTATCATAGGTAGGAGGCTTGCCAACAGCAGAACATAAATGGCTTCACTTTCAAAGATCTCTGGAAAGTTAATAGAGGCCCATAACATAAAAAACTGATGGGTCCTTTTCCCTTTCCTCCTTTTAAATATGATCAAGTTTACTAGAAATTTCTGTGTAAAATTCCACCAATACAGTCAAACACATAAAGAAGGCACTGAAAGTCTCCTGTAGTTTTCCACTTGAGACACTTTTTTCTCTTTTGCTTAAAAAAGTTACTGTTCAGCAGGAAATAAGATGATCTAAAGCTAGCAACCTCAAAAACATCATAGACTGTAGCACTGGAAACCATATTCGTATCATACCAGCTGAGTTTTGTTTAGACAATATTTAGTTAAGTCTACTCAGATATGTATCAAACCTTTTTTTTTTGTCATGTCTTAATGACATCATACCATTTTGATGGCTGAAAGAGGCCCTATAAAGTTCAAAATTCTCTCATGTTGAAAGATGTCAAAAGACAAAACTGGTCAACTACGAGAATACACTTGGAGACCTTTCCATGCAACAGCAGTAAGAAGATATTCCAGTCTTCACCCTTTAGTAAAAATAGGTGGAATCCCCTCCTTTTTCTTCTCAGAAGACAAATAGTATTCATTCTGCCTCTACTACAAGATTTACATAAAGACACTTATTCTAGCCTTAGTATTGCTGTAGGAAGTCAAATATACTGCACAGCCACCAACAGTGGTGTAGACAGTCATAATGGAAGAAACATGAAAGGCGGATCTCACTTTCCATGGATTATCCAACCGCTAGTTTCTTTTCATTTGTCTTACTGATCTTCAATAGGAACTAAGTTTTTTTAATGCATATCATAAATTATTCTTCTGTATCCTGACATTTATCTTCTGCATCCTGGTCATGTAAGGTCACAAGTGCTTTTCTCTCATCCTTGTTTGCTTAAAATAATGAACCCAAGGAAGCTTCAGTACTGTGAGAAAAATCATAGTCCTGCTTTCATGCTTTGTAATACACTGAGAGGATGCAGGAGTTGTGACTCTCCAGCCACAGATCAGAGGATTTCCTCTAAGAAATTGTAATTCCAGAGAAAAAAGTATATTTTTTCCTGTTAAATTGGATGAAAAACTAGGGAGTTAATTAAAATACTCATCTTGCTTTCTCCCTGTTTTTTTTTGTTTTTTGGGGGTTGGAGAGGTGTTTTGGTGTTTGGTTGGTCTTTCTTTTGCGGGGCGAAGAGGGGAGTAGGGGTTTTTGTGTATTCTTATTACTCTGCTCCACAGAGCATAAAAAGGAAGAATGTAATAGGCATTTCCTGAGCAGCTTCAGTAACTCAAGGAGCTTTGTATCTCCTGATATCACTTAAGTTACTTTTGGTTTTATCAATTAAAACTGTAATGTCTCTACAGCTTTTGGGGGGTCAATACACAAGTCAATGAATTGATAGCTTGTCAGTGCTCTCTTTTAAGACTGGCAACCACTTGCATTACCTACATGCACACAAAGAAGTTGAAATTAAACAGACTGTCACTAGGAATGGAAAGTCTCACCTCAGGCATGATGAGAAACCATAGAAAGCTGTAATTGTAACATTTGGAGATGACCTTCAAATCTGTTGGTTTATTTCTGGAGCAACAGCTGATGTTTATGCTGTATGGCATTGTATCATTAGAACTGATACACATCTGTTCCATATTTCATCATCTGGAAAGATCAATTAAAAAGAGTAGCCCAAAATGGTAGATTTAGTTTCTAACAGCAATGTAGCAAGGAAGTAGTAACTAATCATGGGTACATCTTAAAATGAAATTAGGGAGCAACTTAATAGATTAAAACTCAGATCATCCTTATGTGCTGCCATTTGAGACCATTTCTAATTATTTTTCCCTGCTAGTTTTCCAATGGTTTTTTATTTTCTCTTTTCATTAGAGGCTTCTCGGTCAAATTCTTTACTCATTTATACCAGCGTAAATCTGGAATAAGTCCTTTACATTCAATTGAATTATTCTTGATTTGCTTTAGTGAGTCTGAGAACAGAATACGATCCTTTTTCTTTAGCAATAACCAAACTGTCCTTAATTTTGAAAACACAATCAAGCTTAGGTAGGAAAAAGTCTCCAGAGTTTTAATAGACAAAGTTTTCCTATTAGGAAAATACATCCATTAAAGAAGACAGTGTTGTGCCTTCCTACTTTGTAGGAAGGTGTTGCATTGAAAGGCCTGGGATTTTAAATTACCTGCCAAACAGAATTTGACTCTGGATGCCTCAAAAGTAACTTGATCCTGCAATGGGAGTAAAAGAAATCAGTTGCTTTTATGTTGTATCTTCCTAAGGGAGATAGGAAGACCTTTCTAAGGCTGAGGAAGACTTTGTGCTGTGCCTGCTGACAGCTCTGTGGTTTGTTGGTAACAAGATTCAGTGGTCCCCCAAGATTTCTGCCCAGCCGCACCATGATTCCCAGCATAACGTCATGGCTGTGGTGTTCTGTGGTCCCCAGCACTGCCCCTCAGCAGCATGAAATACCATTAGTGATCAAAAGGCGATCAAGGTGGGGTATTATGGCGACAGAAAATAAAATGCAATGTTTATTTTCGGAGGAAAGATCATAAATTAAAATTGTTCAGATTTTGAACTGCCAGTGAAAATACAGGCTGTAACTTTTCTTCACTGTTTTTCCTCTCATTTTCCTGAAAAGTTTCTATATAGGTTGCTATATCTTCCAGCTCTCCTTCCAAGCAGATTGTAACTGTTGTCAGTAAAGAAAAAGAAATACGTATCAGCATATGTAGCAGATAACATTTTCAGTAGGGAATAATTATTTATAATTATATAATTATAAATAATTATATTTATAAATAATTATTAATTATTTATTTAGTCAGTGCTAACTGACTTTAAGAAAGAGTTTCCCTACTTTCCTGAAAACTATTCCCTTTGACAGAATGTCAGCTTGGTTACCCAAAGTCTGAGCCTTCCCAGACATTAATTAGTTGAAAATACAGGATTTTTAAAGCACTTTTCCTACCTAGAGGCATCACAATCATACAGGAATTGTTTTATCTTCCCCAGAGATCTGTTTCTTTTCTCTGTTTATTAGCTATTTTTAAAGCAGGCACCAAAGATCCCAATGAAAATTGGTTAGGACCTCTAAAGACCTTTGTACCCAAAGGTCAGAAGAGTTTAAACAAAAATGTGGCTTCTATTTGAACCATCAAAATAAACTACTCAAGTAGAAATGATGTCACTCAAAATAGAAAGTCATTATTTTGGCAGTCCTACATAAGCATGCTAGAACTTTGTTCAAAATAATTTTTTAAAGTACAGTTTCTGTGGACTCTGATACACTCTCTTATGTAAAGTATGTTAGCAAATTCCTGTGCCGAACTAGGAAGGAAGAGCAGTGGTCAGATGCTTTAGGGGGTGGTGGATCAGCAGGTGTTTATATGACTTATGATTCGCTGATCAATGGTTTTAGACAGGAGCTATTTTCTCATCTTCATTGCTAGGACTAGTAGCGATTATTTAGCTTTCAGAACAGCCATCACCCTCAAATTTAGAAAGAGGGATTAATTCCTCTGACTTCTGCTGCTGAACTGTGCTTTTCCAGTCCTGTAACAACTACACGGAGTGGGTTTCAGCATGAGAGAGAGACCAAAATTACAGGGCATCGTTAAAGTTTTTTATTAATAATTTATTGTTGTACCCTTCATATTCTGAAAGTTTATTTTCTTGTTGCTCTTATAGCGACGTCCAAGCAGATGGCCAGCAATGAAATTCAGAAGAGGATCTGGACATCCTGCCTATGCTGAAGTGGAACCAGTTGGAGAAAAAGAAGGATTCATCGTATCAGAGCAGTGCTAAAATTTCTAGGACAGAACACCAGTACTGGCCTACAGGTGTAAGACATTTACTTTGCCTCTCTTTAAAGAAAAGGAGCCCTAAGCTGCTGTAGCCTGATAGAAGATTTTGGATAAGCTTTGTCCAAGAAGAAAAACTATCTTAAGATACCAGATTATCACTGCACAGTAGTTTTTGTTAGTGGACTAAGACACAATGGCTCATGCAGAACACGTCAGTGGACGCGGACGGTATCAGAACTGTGGCACAAGTGCCATGTTATTGGCTTTAGGTATGGGGATGCACAGTAATCAAAAATATAATAAAGCTTTGGTGCACAAGGGTATTACCCTTTGCTTCAGGTGTTCTTCTCTGGTATCTCAAAGACTGAGTGACAAATCTGTACCCTTTCAGTGCCAAGAGCACTGATCAGTGTTCACAGGTGATTGAGAAAAGTGTCTCAGTGCAGGTAAAGAAGAACAAAAGGAATTTTCCAGTACTTCTACAAGTGGAATAGTGGATGAAATACACTCACTTTTCAATTCTAAATTAACCTACCCACCTAACTGAGCAAGTCACAATGTATATGCTTTCCAGGAGTAGTACAATGTTTCTTGTACATTGCTGATTACAGTCCTTCTAAATAACTCATGATACACAAATTGGTAAGAAATGAAGACAACAGAGAATTTTCACAATGGTGAAATTATTTTGTTTCATGGAAGTTCACAATTAAATCGGGCTGATTGCCAGTTTCAGTGTTCACTAAAAATTAATTATCAGGTTTGTTTCAAAGATTATCTTTAATTTCTGAGCAGTGGGCTGAAGTAAAGGCAACAGATCCTTTTAGCAGCCGGAGATCTTATGAACCATTTCTTGGGCAATGTGATACGAAAACCAAGACATTAAACAAATGGGTTTCTATCCTTTGCCGTTTTATTGTGAGTCCTTACTGAGAAGCACCACAGACTTCAACGCACCCCTTCCAGAGATTCAGATACAAGTGTTATTGAACCCTGCTGATTCATACGGTGATTTTGTTTAATGCACATAGTAGTTGCATAAATATATATATAAATATATTTTTTTTTATAGCTAACACAAGGCGGGCTCTTGTGACTGTTAAGACTGCATTTTTGTCATCCAGACAAAGGAAATGGATTGCATTACTGCATATTTCCACTGAGTTGTAAAATAATCCTTAATATTAGAATATTTTTATGTTGTGTAGGGAAGGTGGTTCATGTAGTTGCAGTGCCATATCCTTTCTACCTATTGGAACCACTCTTTCTTTAATATTGACCCTTTCCCTCCCTGTATAGGGAAAGACAAGACTATAAATTCACACCATCAAAAACAGTTATGCCTTTCATGGAAGGGATTAGTACACACTGAGACCCATATTTTCCATAAGGAGTGGGAATCTAAATATTTTGATGATCTGGGCCTAAGCTATTAAAATATTAAATTCAGGTATTGTATGTACATTTCATTGTAGTCATTGACTATCAATTTTTTTACATACTGTATAAGGCACTTGAATCATTTTAAAGTGAGGTATACAACATCTGCAGTTTTGGATCTCAAGCAGTTAAAAAAAAGTTGTAGATACCACCTTGATAGTACAGTTATTTACATTTCTTGTTGATGCTTGTATGGTCTAAATTTGATTACTTAATACTGTTTAAAAAGACAAACTTTTTTTTTCATTCAGTAAATAATACAATACTGTATTTTCTGTATTCTTTTATTTTGTGTAACACGCTTTTATTTTCATCTGTTTTAAATCATCTAGCGTGAGATTGAAACTGCTCAAAACCTAACTGGTATTAATCTGAAGGTACTAACAAACACATTGTCCTGAAGCCTGGTGAAAAGTCTGTGGCAGGTATTCATTTCAGTTTGTCTAGGTCTGCTGAGTCCTGTTTCTAATAGACTGGGATTAAATTGCAGGCTGCTAATTCCAATAGCAATAACCAAATGTATGCACATATATATCTGGTGACACTCATTTTTATTAAATAAAAAGCTATCAGTGCACATCGTTTAGACACGTATTTGGTGTGCAGTACTTACCATTAGTTTTTCTAGGAATCTTGGAAGTCGTCAGCTAGGGTTCATTAGCCAAATGAAGCAATTGTTGAGCTTCCCTTTGAGGCATGCTGGTACCTTGTTTGAAATAATTTTAATCTCAGAGTATGTCTTGACAAATTATACTAAGAAATTTACAAAAATCTCCACAGCCCTGCAATAAGTTCAAAGGATATTTCATATAAGTGAAAAATATTTATATTATTATGGGTTTACAGGTCTACACTTTGGCTGACTCCCTCACATTATTCATGTTTTTACCCACCTATGTAAACATGTCATGCAATGGAACTGTCAGAATGTTTATAATATGATTAGACAAACAGGACAACAATTTTAAAATCCGGTATTTTGATTACTTTTGTTTTAAGGCCCTCTTGCACAGCTGAAGGATGTTTATTAGTATTTGCATAATATCTTAAATTTCATAGTCCTTCATAAAATAATAGCAATTATTTTTTTTCACTCTTTGTCCACCACCACTCATAATTTGGTGGCAGATTTCACTGGTCTATGATGAGCATCGTAGTGTACTACTTTTGATTTTTGCCATGATGTTATATGCTATGGATTATAACATAACGAGTTGCTGGGTTTATTTAATAAGATTGTTAGGCATATGCTTATGTCTGATAAGAACGGATATAAGAAGAGAAAACCTCCTGCGTACTAATGGATGTATAGTGTCTCATTGGTGTCTGCTTTGATATATTCTGTGGTATGTTCTATTTATCCCAGTAGGCAAAAGTTCAGTAATCTGTTGCTGTTTTGTAATTCCATCTAGTTTTCTAATTTTTTAATAATTAAAATTGCCACATTAAAAATTATACAAATATTAATCTATAGGTGTGATGAAATATTGAAATTTACTAAGAATCCTATTCTTATCATTTTATAAAGCACCAGGTTAATTGATCTAGACCAAAAAAGTGTCATATAACCCCCTCTCAGAGATCCAGCTGATATGTTATTCAACAATTCATAAAGCGATTTCCATCCAGGCCTCTGAAACAGTGGCTTCACTAGCATTTTCACTGATCCTTCATTTGAAAGTACTTCAGAATATTTCATTTGTTTAAATGCTTACTTACAGAGTCATTTATTCTAACAGTTATTTTAACTCAAATTTTCTGTAAATTTTTGTATGTAATGCATGTAATGATTGCAAGACCTCCCCAAATTATCATTTCTTATTATTTTCCATTTTAGTGTTAAATGTTCCATAACACCTAATACTTTCAGTGCTATGCTTCAGCTCATCCCCTTTCACAGAAAAAAGGAAAATTTGAACTACAAGGATTTAAAGCACATTACTTTTTAAATCTTCATCACAGTAAGACAAAACTATCTGTATCACAAACAGATATCATTGAAAAAAGACCCTTAAATTTGCAAAATTGTTTTCAGACATTAAGAAATTCTAGAACTGTGGAAGAAGTGGGATTTTAATCTCACTCCCATGTACATACCTCATGTATGCCATGTATGCCATTTTGTCGTGTTTCTCAGTGCACCCTGTGACACCTTGGACATAGAGAACGCAGGCTTTTCATAAGAAGCAGCTATTCCATATTTTTCTCCTCCTTATTTTGAAAAACTGTGGGAGACAAATTAAATTTCCACAAGCTGAACAGAGTATTTGACTTTGCAAATTTCACTATTCTTCCTTGGTCAACAGAGTTCAAACTATGAAATTCACTACACAAGTGTGTGAGCCAACTGAATAGCTGAATCACTAGTTTGCCATCCAAATATGGACAGCAATGGAAAAGGAAGTGGTGAGCCAGTTTGCCAGTGAGCAGGGAAGAAATATTCTTTATGGAAGAGTAATAGGACTTCCAAGGAAAACATGAGAATATTTCTATATTCTATTAGAGCATCTCTTGAATAAGCAAAAGAAACTGTAAATTACAACATCCATATTTTTTATTTGTAGAGAATATCTAAACAAGATTCTGCAAGCAACTGTCACGAGCTGGGATTATTCCACATACTAGGTGGGTGACTAGAGCATGCAGAGTACCTTGTGTTGGTTCATGTTCCAGCTCACAGACCATCAAAGGAAAAATTCACTTTGAGTGCATACAGTAGCTGAAGCAATGGCTATGCTGTTATTTTCTGACACCAGCAATGAAGCTTTGTATAAAGACAAGATTTGGCATCCACCTAGAAGGTATCTCAGCTGCACAAAATCACAGTGCCAACAACCACAGTAGTAGTCATTAGGAGAAGAACTGGAATAGAGCACAAATTCAAGTCAGACCAACATTTTTGCGCTCAGGGAATTTATTGCTTCCAGTGAGGAGAAAGAATAGCAGCAAACACTGTTTTCCAGAGTAAGATTATTGGAGTCCTTATATATGTGCACCTCCTTGCAGATAACTACTTGAAGCTTGTAGTGTAAAAAAACTCCAGAATGAAATGCTACCGAGTGACAATGTAGCATTCACCGTAATTTTCACATTTTAAACAGAGACTTCAGGAACTGATGCCTGCTACTGCTTTTCTTTATAGATGTAATGGTAAGTTGGGTTTGGGCTTTGGGGTTCTTTGGAGTAGAAGGAGAAGGAAAAAATGCAGGAGAGGAGGGGACGAGTGTCAGTATTCCCAGATGTTCTGAAGGCAGGGCAAGAAACCTTATGTACAGCCTTGAACATGTCAGTACCATGTGCCAGTGGTATCTTTCTCATAGGAAGAGAGTCTCATCTCCTGATATAGTTCTGTCCCTAGTGGAGTAGGGGTCTGTCTACGGGTCATTTCAGAGGGTCTCGTGCTGACTCCACTGTCCTTCTCAGGACATGTTTCGTCCTTTTCAATGCAATTCTCTGTCTCTTGCAAGATTTTTGACTACCTGTCTCCTTCCTCAGTTTTTTATTCTTGTCTTTGGTTCTTCTCTGCCTCTGATCTAACTCTGCTTTCTCACAACTTTCCTTTCTTGCACTCATGTATGTCCTGAATTACATGCCAAAATGGTTGCTTTCAGTGTCACTCAAAATAAGCCTCAGTCTGAAGAAAGGTCCCCTTGATTCTTCTTCTGTATGTGGGTTCTGGTTAATACAACTATCTGAAGGTAGGTTTTCCGGTTACTGACTGAATTCTGTCCATGGGAGTTAGAATGCTAAATTCTGAATCTCTTGGAAACTCTGTGCTTAGACATTTTGGTCAAAGGAACTGCTGGTCTTTTCAGTGTAAAACTTGTCCCAGATAAGTTTTTTTGAAGCAGCAAAAGGACATTGAAAGCAGGCCTCAAGACATTCCTTTTAATTACATCCATTTAACTAAGCAGATATTTTTTCCCAATAAATTAATATAGATGCCTGCTTCTCTGTTGTCTCTGTAGGAAGAGAGTGTTTAGGGATATTAATTAAACCCTTCCCATGCAGTTTGCATTATTTCCGTTGGAGTAGCTCTTACTTGAAAAACAAAAAGGCTGGTTTTTTAATTGCTAATGTCAGTTTTAAAGAGACTTAGTTTATTGACTGCTTGGGTGGCACAATGTTTCCTCAGACACCTAGAAACTCTAGGCAATAAATATGACTTGTGCCTGTCTAGCTTGCTTTGGACTGCTGTTTTTATTACTAGGTTTTGGGGTTTTTTTCCATTTCAATAAAAGTAATTAAATTTTGTTTTGGGGGTAGCAAATGATACTGTGATCCGATTGTCACATTTGGCTACACATCAGCAACAGTGTCTTTTTATCTAAACTTTTCAGCCCAAAGCTTTTCAGCTCTGCCTTGCCGGCGAGGACGCCAGGATCACACACCCCACACACCCCCGTTTTAGTGACAAAACACAGCTTTCCAAAGGAAGGAAATGGTGTGCCGTTCATAGACATGTGGGTATCTTTACAATGGCCTGTTTCCAGAAGGAATCCTGTTCCTAGAGAGATGAGCCTGGCAGTCTAGATTACAAACAGAGTGTGACTGAAAATAACTAACTCTGAAAAATATAAACTATGTGCAGCTGCAGCGTCACTGGATGGGAATACCTCCAGCGCTCATGGGCCTCGGGGCTGGGAGCTCAGCCCCTCTCCGAGGTGGGCTGTGGGCTGAGCAGAAGGCAGGGCAGGAGGTGCTTGGAGGACTGTGGGTGCTGTTCCTGCCTGGAGGGCAGAGAGACAGCGGGTGCCTCCGCTAAGACTTCCACTCTCCAGAAGACGAGGGTGACCTCGTGCCACCTCCTGCCCTGTCAGCGCTGAGCATGGGCAGAGGGTCTCCTCAGCAGCCCAGCGAGGGACGCGCGGCTGGGCGAGGCGGGGAGCCCTCTGCTACCATAAAAGATGACACTTTTCATTCTATTTCACTCTGTATCTCCCGCAGCACCAGTGTGCCTCCTGCTGTGAGGACCTGACAGGTCTCCTCCCAGTACTTTGCTCTCATCTCCTGAGGTGCGGGTGAACATCTCCGTGAAAGGTGGCAAGTGCTCGTGGCTTGACTTGTCCCGTGGGCTGCTGCCTAAAGGGAGCCGGGCATGACAAGCCTGCTGGGAGCTGACAACCAGTCTTTTTAGAAAAGGCCTGACATCTAAAATTTTAGCTAAGGATGTAGATTTTCCTTAGTGAAGTGACATGTAGACATGTAGAATCGTTTGACACATCTGACTGGCATTGGCTGAGTTAGTTATCCTACACAGCAGTGACCTTGAGGGCCAGAGCAAGGAGGAGCACAGCTCCTGTCTTTAACACTAGCCAAGAGCAACGATCGCAGCAGAGAGCTCAGCAGCCATCTCCACCTTTACTCACAGCTAATGGGGATCTCTGACCCCTCTCAGAGACTAAGCCTAGCAATTATGTCATCTGACCATCATAGAAGCAGCGTTCAGCCTGGGAGGCCTGTGAAGCATCCTCATCCAGGAGAGCACCCCAAATAATGGCATATACACTAAGCTTCCCCAGCCCTTTTCTACAGGAGCTGCTCCTCACCCAGTGCAGAAAATATGCAAGGTTCTTTGGCCCCGAAAGTGTGAGTGAGCGTGGGGTGGGATTAGTCAGTGCCCAACTGTAAAAAGTCATGGGATGTGCTGGGTCCTGGTTTCTGCTCTAGAGCTGACATTTGAACTTGTAGAAGTAGGAATCATTTTCAATTTGTGGCTCTGATGCAAATATACACTTAAATCAGGGATGCTGGACTCCCAAAATCAGTAAGACATGGATTTTCAGCCATATGCTTCTATTTTACTAGCAACAGCCTAAGCGTAAAACACCCTTGCCTTGTATGTCATGTCATTTTTCATCAGCCTCAGTCTCAGGAATCCAATCTTCCCATATATAGACTTAGGTATATATTTGTTTGGGAATTTAATTCCTGGAGCTGATGTGGAAATGCTCTTTATCGCTGTATGCTGTTTTTTGACTTGCTAGGTGCCTTAGGAATGAGGACATGTAAGGCATTACTGTAGGATACTGAGGTATTAGTGGTGAGCATCACTAGCAATAAAGAACACACACACACACACACACACACACACATGCAAAAAAAGAAAAGCCAAATTCTCCCTGCTGCACAATAGGAAATCCTGAGCAAAACACTAATGAAATCAGATGAACCCTTCACTGCAGAAGCGATGAAGTACTGTGTGGAGCCTAGTCTAACTGCAGTCTATTCTTATGGTTTAGCACAGTCACCTTTACATTGGGAATTAAATGATGTATGGAGCTTTTATTTGCCTGCTCTGCCTTTTCTCTCCAGCCACTGCCTATTGCAGATTGGAAATATGTCACCTTTTCTACTTCTGAGATAGTGTGTACGAAACATTGAGGTTTATAGACACATATATAGGTTATTATATGTTTTAGTAAAAGTTCTGCCAGCTGTCCCTATATTGAATAAGTAATGATGCTTTGGCTTTGAGAGACTCTGATCCCTGTAGTTTTGCTCCTTCTTTCTCCCTGCAGTGGATATTAATAGTTGTATAGCATGTAGAGAGCTCAGCTGAAGTGCTACAAAGGAATGTCAATTGTTACATGTGGTAATGGGAAAAGAGTGAGTAAAACCACACTCAGACAAGAAGTACTCCTCACCATATCTACTAACACTCAGATATTTTCATGAAAATTGTCATGGAATATTTCTGAGTGTTAAATAGGCAGCAGTATATTTGGTCTGAATAAAGGAGAAGGTGTCTTTCATTCTCCATGAAGTTATAATCATAATCAGCAGCCCAAAATATAAATAAAGGCAAACCTTTTTTATTAGGTTTAAAACTATGAATGCCTGCCTGGGTTGATAGCATTAGCGGTTTTTTTCCTTGCTGATTCCATGTAGGATGCCAGCCTGTTGTGCTGTGCATTACCAGCAAAAGCATTTCATTAGGTTTTGAAATTAATTTTCTATATTTAATTAATGTAATCTTTGACATCAGCACTAAAACCACTGCAAATATTTCAAATGTTGAAAGGAGTATAAGCAAACATTTAGCAGGGGCATGTAAGTACTTATAGGTAAAGATCCCCAATACAGATCCCTTTTTACACATTTTACTCAAAAAACCTCCAAACTGTGGAGGGAGGGAAAAAAAAAAATGATGTTTAAATACACTGGCAAGCATCTTTCTGTGTTAACCATCCCATTGACCTCAGTGACCAAATGAAGAGCGTCCTTTAAAAGCTAGATCCGAAAATGGCTATTTCTATGGCAAAGCTTTATTTCCCTCCTACTGACATTAACTTGGAATATGGAAACCGTTCAAAATCATCCACTGGTTGCTGAAGTGCCCCAAAATAGGGTGCTCTGGCTGACTGACACTTCCTAGGGAGGCAAAGGGATGCACACCTGGAGAGAAGGAGAGCTCAATGGTATGCCCAGCCACTGTATTGAAATTTGTGAATACCCAAATCAGCTCAGGCACTGTGCTATCTCCTGCTTTCTTCCTTTAGAGCAGATACAACAGCTATTGCAACCTGCAGGATAGCTCCTCCTCTACCTCTACGCAGCAGCCAGTCCTGTTGTAGCTCACCACTTCCCAAAAAGCCCCCAGTCAAAACATAACTAAAAAAAGCTCAGCTAATTCATTATAACACTTGATTTGTGAAAAATTGTTTGACCCAGTGATTAGCCAAAGGGCTGGGGGAGAGTGTGCTGGTAAAATTGAAATGAGAATTATTGGATGACATTAGCATGGCATTCTTGAAAATAAAGAGCAGATTAAGCATCTGTGTCAGAGAAGCATTACAGCCTAAATGGAACTAATGCCATGAAATACCGCTCATAAATATAAGTGCTGCTTTAGCTGTTGCACTTTTTTTTTCTTCTAATGTAAGAATGTTATGTAAGGCAGTACACAACTTTACTCAGGATGATCATTTGTGTCATGCTCGTATATGACTTTGACAGAGACACAATCCCTTACAAGAAAATACTGCCAGCAACCAATAAAGATCCCTGCATTGAAACACATGTGATTGCATTAGATGGGAAAACAGAAACACAGCTCCCACAGGGAATTTTCTGCTCTGACGCCTGCCCACACAGACATCAATGGGGGAGCAGGTTGCTGTGGAAATGAGCGCATCCTCACAACAACGGCCAGTTGGTGAAGTATTCTCTCGGAGCCCAGCCGGGGAAGCAGCTGACAGCTGGTCATCGGCGCAGGAAAATGCAAGAGTCTGGGCTTCAGGAGGAGGGGACATGTGCCACCACCTCGCCTGCCTCAAGAGTCCAGCACCCCTGAGCACCCCATTAGCCACATCTGCTCTTGTTGCAACAGAGACAGAAACCCAGAAGGCATAAAATGTGCTTTTCCCACACACCGACATTTCTAGTGGTGGTGGTGCTGGTGCTGGTGGAAATGAAGCATTCTCCACTTCATCATTGACCTCAGAAACCCAATGATAAACGACCATGCAAACTCCAGTTTCTGTTGCTAACAGTCAGGATTCGCCTTAGCAAGACTTGGTGTGTGAAGTGTGTTTCCAGTATCAACATAATTGGCAAAGCAGTGGAAAAAGAACAGGAAGCTGAGCAACCGCGCACAAAGAAAGCACAACAAAATGTGGCTTTTCCAGTAGAAAGAGATGGAGATGACTCTCCTGCCTACTTACAGTTTCTTTTCTCTGTTTTGAAACTTTGAAACAGTTTCTTGTTTCAGTGCTAACTACCACAGAAATGTTCAATTTGATAAAATTCCCAACATGAAAGTGCACGTACCCTTAGCCTTTTCAGTAGGGCTGAGCGGACAACACCACAAGTGAAACCAAAATTACAAGTGGTTCCTGTACCTGAAGTACTTCAAAACCTCCAGAAAACAATGTAAAGTGCACACATAAGAGAAATCACAGTCATTTATTTTAAAAATCCTTATTCTTAAACTTGAATTTTAACAGGGGCCCTCTAGCTCCTTATAAGGAGAGGTCAAACTCTGTCATTATACAGGTATTACACAAATGACCTCCTAAAACCAAGTCAGTACAGCCTCAGCCCAGTGATATCACAGACACCCTGCACCACGTACACAGCTAGCTCGTGTCTGAGTTGAAACATGGGCAAAGGAAGGTCCTATCTTACCACAGAGCAGCTGTAACCAAGTCCTTCATAGGTATAAGATTTCTACTGCAAAGCCTGAGCTTGCCAGTGCTCAAGTTTATCTTCTCTCCTCTGCTTTTATGGGGACAACACTACAAACTGAGAAGTACAACCTTATTTCTGGAGTGCCAACGAGAGGTCCCAGACTTTAGAGGTTTTATTTTCTTTGTAATAGGTGAGCAAGCCAAAGTGGGAGTATGGGCAGGTTAATACCCACAAGAGAAATGTGGATAGAAACACCAGGAGAAAGCAGTGCCCGATTCAGTATCGGACTCAAAAATCCAAGTGCAATTTGAACAGCAACAGCAAATCTAAGCATTCTGCCTTTCCATCCTTGCCATGTGCCAGAAAGCAATGCGATCTCTGTACAGGGCAACAGCCCTGGGAGGAATCCTGAAGTACTGGCTGCAAACAGCCAGGCTTTCAGGACTCATTAGCAATGTATTTTATTGTTAATAACTCAAGCAACTGTGTTTCCAAACATTGTCGTCCAAGGGTTAGTCTTTTATCTCAACAGACAAGAAAGAGAACTGGTCTTTCCTTGTAAGATTTTCCTGGTATTGAGCATATACTGACCAGCAAATGTCACTTTATTTCCACTGCTCTCAAATGAAATTCAAAACTCAATGTTGCCAATTTAATTTTGTCAGAAACACTAATTGGATCCCAGATACACTAGTTAATACTTGAATGGGGATCCATCTTGCAGCCATGGGTATTGCAGAGGTTGTTTCCAAACAGTGGTCAATAATCAGACTACAAAAACTAAATGGAGAGATGGACTTCTTATGCTCCAGGACTGCTGCACTGATGGCAAATGGGAATTAGAAAATGTAATCCTCTTTCTCATTTCAATGGAACTGAAAGTGAGATAATGCATCTGGCATATAGATTAGTAAGAAATAGGGCAAAGAAAATGCTGGATTCATTTATGGACTTACAGATAGCTAAGTAAATTTCTAAATTAGTCAGTTTACCATAAAATAGAATCTCTCATTTTAGTTAAATAGAACACAAGGGAAGAAATTTATCTGGGAGGAATTCAGCATAAGCTCCTGAATTCTGTAAAAGCTTCTGTTAAAGAAAAAAAATAGAGTAAAATGAACTTTAAGTCTCCTAATTTAAAATACATTAATAAAAATTATACTTACTTGGTTACATATTGTAATCAAATCCTTTCATTTTTTGACAGAGGGGCCAGCCATCACATCAAAAGTCTTTTTTTTCTCTGCATACAAATGAAGCAGCGTTGCATTTATTTTCTTCTGTCCATTTAATTTCTGACTTTTTTTCCCTTTTTATTTCCCTTTTTTTTTCCCCCTAAGGCTGCCAAAAGTGTTATGAATTAGTTTCTCATTTTTTAATGCTATGTTAAACAAATATATGATATATATAACTCCATTTCTTTGTTCTTCCTAGTTGGTTACTCGTGGAAGGAAAACACCAAAATACAACTCTGTTGACTCCCAGTCTGGCATTATTTGGTTTTCTGATGGAAACCTTGGAATTGTATCTTAAAATACTTTCAAAAAAATGCCTAGCAGTATACCAAGCCAAATTCATATTCATCATAAGCTCACACTATGGATGAATATGACCATCAGTTACATTGCCAACTTCAAATGAGATGTGGTCATCCAGACAGCTGAGGCTCTGTACCAAGAATTTGGCAAGAAAAAAATCTATAAAATTCTCTTTAGAAATTATCAGCCTGAACTAATGTAGAGTCATAATACAAAGCATCTGGTAAAAGTGTCCTTGTGCGTATCCACATCTTTTTGTCCCTGGTGATTCCAAACTTTTTTTTTTTTCTACACGATATGATCCTAATAGTATACTTGACTAAATATTAGCCTGGAAAAATTGTAGCTGGGCTTTGAAGGTCAGTATGACTGTTTTCTCCCCGTACATCAGCTCCAGTAATACAGGTCACATAAGGCTAAATGCTGATGTCAGAGGTCTGGGCAGGCGGATTGTTTTCCTTTTCTGCCTTGAGTAATACCTGTGCATTTTGATTGCCCTCGGTGGATTTGCTCACATCTAACACTCGTCCAGGAACTGGGCTACAGGAAACAATCTGCTGATGAGGTGTGAGCAGGGGTGCAATCCAGCTCGCTCGCTTTTACTGCCTCGGCAAATTGTGCTGCCTGGAGTGAATGGATTATTACAGACCCATCCTACTTAACCATATGTATTAATACACAGATGAACTAAACAGGGAACCAAATCTATTGAATAAGACAGGGTCATTTTTACACAAGACCTTACCATGATCCAGCCCTACTTAAAACAATAAAAGTGACAGGAAAAGCATTATATGCTGTTAATAAGGTTTTCAGACAAGCAGAAGTAACTGGAATGTCCTGATGATCTGATTCATAAAATTCACCGCTTGTGTCTGTAAAGTCTAATAAATGTGTGGAACTATAAATTCTCCTTTTATATCTATTCACTTTTATTATAAGCAGACATTTCAGGCTGAGTATTTCATGGTGATTATATATTGCAGTTCTCAGGTGGCTGAAGTCATGGGGCTACTAGTGTCATGTGTTTTAAAACTTCCAGGTTTGCTACAACTAGCTTGTAATAAAAGGCCTGTTACTTAGTCGAACAATATGAGGCACAGAAGATACGACGAGCTGAGCACCCCAGATTCCCACACATACTGCCCAGTAGATGCTAAGCTTTTTGCACCATTGGGTTCACTGGTAGGCAACAGCTGAAATACATGTGCATCAATGTAGAATTTGGTCTTGTTATAAAACAAAAGTTTTCATCTGTTCTTCTCCTTCCGCTACAAAAAAAGCATGAGAAGGACACAATCACAATGTAAATGTATTGCATGATATTTGCCCTCACGCACTCCTTTCAGCTCTACTGTAACACATTTTTCTAACCACAGTCATTAGTGGACACAAACACTCTCAGTCCTTCTTGTTATTACCACTAGCTGTGATTAAGCTTGGGGTGTAGCAGGCCTTTTTGTGATTGCGATAGATTGTTCATCTCAGGCAATTTGGCTTTTATCTCAAGGTTATTTCATGGTTGCTGTGACTGAGCTATTACAGACATGCTGATGAGTTTTAGTTATTCTTCCTAGCATATGAAGCATAGCATCATTCATTCCAGCTCCCCCAAACAAAATCAAAACATCAGTTTGTGCAGAAAAGTTAAAATTTGTAATTGCTATAATGGAAACGCCCCTCACTCCTATTGTTTTATGGAACGACTTTCAAAAGCTCTTGCTAAATCTTGAGAGTGAAAAAAACCCCAGAGCTTTCAGTTTTGACTCAAATTCACATCCAATGAAACCAAAGAACTCGTATGTAAACACTTACATCAGTGATTTATGCTCTCCCTGTTTGTTCTCACCATCGCATCAAGTCTGAAACCTCAAAGGACCACTAAACCAGCTGGTGTACTTCCTACATATCTGTGGCCAATGTACAACAAGCACTTACCCCTCAAGTGAGCCCAGTCACATTAGTCCATCCAAATTCTGTAATGCTTACCACTAAACCACGTTTTCTCCTAGGTATTCCATCTTAACATGAAGTCTTTTTGCTAATTGAAGGATACAGTGCACTTTGAAGGCATTTCACGCCTCATGAGTATGGTGATAGAGACCATCAATGCAACTCCTTCTGAACTGGTATGTCCATTGTGTGGAAAAGCATCATGTAGAGAAACTACACTGCCAAAGCCATACTGCTCTACCAGATCCTGTTGCTGGTGAGAAGGCTTCCCCACAGTGGAGCAGCTGTGCCTCAGCAACCCCATGTACTGTCCCCAGCATCACCCTAAACATACAGATTTCCAACTAGAGTTGGAAAGCAGAGCTCTTGTATAGGGAAATCCAGGCGACGCTATAGCCTATGCTGAATGTCTGGGGGACTGCCACAGCATGCCTATTCAGACCTGAGGGCAGACCAAATTCAGGGCAGAAGCCAAGCCACCGCAGCACTCTTTACCCCAGGGATGTGCGAGGTCAGTGCTTTACCTGCAAAAATCCCAGCACAGAGCGTCTTGCTCAGCAGTGTCTTTTTGCGAGTTTATAGAACAAGTGCAATGGAATAAAATTATTTCAGACAAAAATTTTCATATAAATACTATATCAAAGTTACTACTTAACCAAGTAATTTTCTGCTATCACTGGTTTATACTCTAAGAAACTGAATTGGCATGAAAATTCCACATCAGATGCAAGACAGGTCTTGTGTTCCCATGACTGCTAGTTGCTGGCATATCTCAGCTAGCAAAGAGGAGATTTACAGTAATCCTTATCAACAGCACATCTTAACTCTGCAAGTGCAATTAATTACAACTTACAGAAGAAATCTTGACTGTTGCATTTTGATTTTTAAGGTTTTCTATTCTTTTGTTTGAGCCTACTGTGTCTTTTCCAATTTTTGTAGTTGTAAGTGTCAAGACTATGAAGAACACTGGGTATGATACAGGGAAGCAGTGGGAAGTGGGATGGAAGAAGTTTATTGATTTACTAATGACACATAATTACCCAGCAAACGTGCAGTTATCCTGAACTACACATTCAGGATACCGTATCAGCAATGCAACGGGCAAACAACAACATCAGACACATACGAAATGTTAATGAACACCAAATTTCTAACACCTTTCTACAGCTTATCCTCAAGGTGTGAGTCCCTCCCTTTTCCACCCTGTGCTGTCCCTGCATCTTTTCAAGATGACTCCTTTTTCATCTGGACAATCTCTTCATAATGCCCAGGTTACTGTTTGGACAGGATAAGGGAGCCTTAAGCAAACATTGTCATTGTTAGTTTCCTGTTTGCGTTACCAGTTTTGGAGCAAACATCCTCTCAGAACAGACAGGTTTTGGTATTCTTTTCACATACAAGGTTTACATTCACAGACCCACCAAATCATCTGCTGTCATATGGGCCATATTACCAAGAGGAGGTAGTGCAGATTTTCTGACACTGGTATGTTGTTGTTGTTATTAGTATTATTCTGCCTGCTGTGTATACCTATGTAGTTCTTGTTCCCCTGAGAACCAAAACCCTTTAAAGAGTTAAAACTGAAGCCCTAAAAATATTCAATTTAGCTTGATGCTCCTCATCTTGGGGAGACAAGAAAGGATGCTAGGCACTGAGATTACAAGTTGTCGTCCCAGGTCACATCAGAATCAGTGCTAAAATCAGAAAATGGATGGTAGTCCCTAAATCTCATTCTAAGAGGCCAGTAATGCAATAATCCTTTCTCCCATCACTCTCCTGTGCTATGAATGTAATGGGTTTATGTTGCATAAATGTATGTAAATAAATTTCGTAGCCAAATATGATGCTGCAATTAATTTTTTATTTGGTTGGAAAAACAGGAAAATTCACTTCCTAAATTAGCCTGTAATGCATGTTACATATCTCATGCACCTCATGTAACTATTGTTATTTACATTAGGATCAACCTCCGTTATTTTGTACAGAGCCAGTTACCAACCCCATGGCAGTATTACTAATTGCAATATGGATGACTTCTGACTTGGTACAGGAAAAATAGAAGGCAACTGGCCTGTGAAACTTCCTGATGAAGGAAAGCTTATCACTGTTGCTAGATGACCAGTTATATCTCCAGCCAGAAGCTGTTAAAGCTCCTAGAGCCATAAGAGTCTTCATTACATATTTTTGTATTTTCCCAAAATTGCGTTTAATGTCTTGGTGCCATATTGTGGAAAAATCAGCTACAGGATGAAATCAAAACTTGAGCTAGTAATTTAAAAAAATTAAATCAAAATTTATCCTAGTTATAAAAACTTTGTATATGTTGTTTAGATATGTTATATATTAAGCTACAGCTGCCAAAGCAAGGCGGTCTTGAGCATTACACTGATAAAATGAAGGTTAGTACTAATTTAAGGTGGTTGGGTTTTTTCCAGTTAACTACATATGTATAATAGAACAAGAGTTGCCCTATTATCTTACATAGACTTTAGTATGTCTCCTTTTCTGCTTTTCTTTATGCTGTTTTCAGAATTCTATATAAACATCAGGGCAATGTAAAATAGCGTATCACTCTTAACCTTCCATTTCAGATAAAATTGGAGATTTCACGTCATGGACACTATAAAATGATGATTCATTGAAATTCAATCATACGTATGTTGTAACACTGATTTTTTTATAGCTTTCTGCAGGCTTCTGCTAGAAGATTTATAGCGTGTGCTATACTATTTTCCAGTCCTTCAATGTTGTAATGTTAAAAAGTTTCTGACCTTTAAAGAGCCAAATTTGAGGGGTTTATTGACACTTTGTCATTCTAGCTCATCATTGTTCCTATACTCATCACTATTCTTCTTCTGGAAATACCTACATGAGTGTGAAAATGGTAGCCAAGGTTATTTTATTTCCAAATGTCCTTCACACACATATTTATAACTCTGCCAGAATGTCAGGGGGTTTTCTTTGCACTACAGAGTTGTTCCTTTCTTCTCCCTCTGGTTCTCCACACATTCATGCATCCTGATGTATGCTGTTTCCAGAGAAGTCCAGGAAGTGCGGTCAGTCCCTTCTTGCCCAGAAAGCAAAATCAGACTGTGTGGGTAATGATCTGAAATGTGCACACACTTAGCTCCTGGAGTTTTGTTTATAGCCTGTCCAGATTATACACTGCTATTATCTTCCGATTAATGTGATTGCTGATAGCACAGGTATAGCTTGGTGTAAATGTCTGTTACAGCCAAACGCCTGATGATTTAGGACGTAATTAAGAACTGTGTACACCTCAGAAGAAGAAAATAGCAGAAAATAAATCAGTGTAATGTTCAAATCAGCTGTTCCTCACCTTTAGTAGCCCCTGGGCAACAAGCTAGAGTAGACAGACAGATGCAGGCAACATCATGTCACATCCTCCCTATCAAAATGGTCTATAATAAGGGCAACTTCCTACAGCTTAGTCATGGTGGCAAACTTTATTGAGCAATACGTTATATATTACCTATGATGTCTGACTAAGGCCACTGCTTCAGACACAAATAGACAAAGTCTTTTCAATTTTAGTCATACTTGGGGCAAACTAAAAAAGTATTTGCTTAACTAGAGTGTTTGTACTCTCTTAAAAACCAAAAAAGACTTGAACGCAGCCTGAAGAAAATGACTGCCAGAAATAGTATGACCTCAATTTGTGCACAGGTGGACTAAATGATACTGAGTACTCAATTTTGATACAGTTGTAGAACAAACCTTTTCTAACAGGCAATGGAAAACTTTCCAATGGCAGCATGTTGACTAGCGCCAGTCAGAGCTCACATTTTCTTTAGAATTAGTGAATCTGAGCCTGCATTAAACATCAAGGTGAAACTTCAATATTTCCTATTACACATAAAACTCACCACTTCTCTGTAGTATTTTCCAGCATTCTCCCATAAAAGATTTTTTGCCATTCATAAATATGCCTTCCAGTTTTGCCAAATAAAAAAGTATTTGAGGAGCCTGTTTTTCTCTCCTCCTGCAATGTAATTGCATTAGTGGCATTTAAAATCTTTGGGAAGCCTTTAGATTTAGATCAAAATATTTTTATTCAACTACTCAACTTATATTCCTCTTAAATACTTAATTCATTTGAATATTTATTTCAACCAAAAGAACACATTACATAGAGTACTGTGGTTTACCTGCTAAAAAGCAGTGGTGGTGGGCTTTCTTATTGGAATAAAAACCATTTCTTTAATGGATGCATTATGAAGGCTGGTAGAGAAAAACTGATACCTAATTGTAAATTATTTACTCTCAGTACCTACTTTAACGGGAAGTCTGAAATATCTATTACTCAAACCCAAAGATTTTATTATATATATTTATACATATACATACATACATACATATATATATAAAATTGAGATTTTTAAGGGAAGTTCTCCCCTAGAAGCCTGACTACAACTTCTGAGTCTCATCTTACACAGAAGGGCTTGTTTCTTTGGTACTAGAGGCAACAGGTATATGGCTCTGGATTTTAACAATGATGGATTTTAATGTTCCAGGCCTTTTGGATCTAAACCTTAGTTAAGGATTTACTTGCTCAGGCCATTGCCTCATAAAACACAGGACTCGGAGACTTATAAGTTAAATGTCAACAAATGGCACAAAGGCAGCAAGAGTAAAATCTTAGAGCCACATTGTTCTCCGGTGCTCAAGTTGAGGGCAAAACATTGATCTGTGAAAGCCAGCAGATGCCAGAGGATCCATCTGCCCTAGCTTTCCAAAAATCAAAATCAAATAGGTAGAGAAATGTAACCAAGGGGACTGCTAGGGCATATTACTTAGGCATTTGAAAACTCACCTTCTTGTCTACAACTGAGTTCAAAATCAGAGCAACAACCACCAAAATATCCTCTCTTAAAGGCTATGCAGAAAGAGGGGAAATATATTTCTTCAATATGTTGTAGCATCACCAGCCAGTATGCTTTTCTTTGTTCCTGATTCTGTATTTCATAGAAGACAAAATACTCTTGCAATTGAAACCCACTACTCCAAATGCATTGCTCAAAGCCCAAGGTAGGAGTTTACAAAGTCTCCAGGTACCCAAGAGAGAAAATGTGAAAGTAAGACCTTCAAGAAAGCCTAGATTTCAAATGCAATATTATATTTTGTTTAGGAGATGTTATAGGTAAGACCTACATATCTTACTTCCAAAAGACCAAAGTACATTTTATTGTTTGAAGTGGTCATTTGAGCTGTGTTATCTCCCCAGTGTGGCATAACTCATTTAGCTTGTGCTTAGCCTGGCTGTCCAGGTGAAATAGGAGAATTCATTATCCATAGCTGTCAGTTAAGCACTTTCAGTAAACTCACTTAGAAAAGAACATGTCAAACTAGGCAAGATAGCCATTTTCTCTGAAATGCCATTATTCTTTCATGCTCGTGAGTTTAAGACTTTCAAGAACACTGAATAGGGCTTTTGTACAGATGCAATTTGTATCTTGGGATTTCAATTGCTATTCATAGAAGTTTATCAGGCAGTTGATAAAATGTGAGAAGTTCCTTCCAAAAGTAAAGAATTACTCTGACATATAAGAAACTGTAGGAACTTAGTTGGTAAAGGTTCTGTATGTGCCAGTGGTGAGCTCATACAGATGAAGCTAAGATTTTACTGCTGATTTAAAGAACACCAATTCGCCTCTGATGGCCACAAATGAAATTTTTCACTTCTCTTTTGCCTTCCCTACCAACCTAACTTTTTTTTTTTTTTAAATAAACGTAATCTCATATTATTTTCCATGACTAGGAAACAAATGCCTGAGAAAATTAAGCCCGAAGTCAAATAGAAGGTCTCTGGGAGGGTTAAAATTTGACCAGCTTTCCAGAGTCCCATCGCCTCTAGAATTTAACCCAGACATATTCTTTCATATAATTATGAAGTCAATTTGAGAAAAGTCCTTTTGTAATTAAATTTGTCTCCATCAGTAGAGATATTCAAAACCAAACTGGACACTGTCCTGGGGAACTTGTTTTAGCTGACCCTAAGCAGGAGGTTGGTCTAGATAATCTCAAGAGGTCCCTTACAGCCTAATAGATTCTGTGGTGCTGTAAAGCCATATTATCCTTAAATCTTCTCAAAGGTAGCACAGCAGACTGATGGGGAAACAAGTACCTTGGCCTAACAAGGTATCAGGGTTGCTGCCTTGCAAGGAAAAGTTATGATGAGTGGAGTGGCAGCTACTTTTGAAAGTAAACTTTCTCTAGCTGCAGAAGGCATGGCATCCAAAGAAGCATCCAGCCCTCCAGCCCTGCCTTTCCCTTTTCTACCTTCTCCTTCATGAAGCAGACATAGCTTAAGCAAGCCCCAGCTATATCTCCATTCCAACCCTTTTCCTACTGCCTTTCTCAACCCCATTTGTGCAACAAAAAACTGTGATGCACACGAAGCTGAATTTTGCTTCCACAAAGAGGCTGGAGGGAGATTGGTGAAGGAGTGGAGGCATCGAAGGTGGATTGTGAGGGTGGGGAATCCAGCCTGGGGCAGGAAGGGGAGAAGCAGGAGGAGTAGACATGCAGAGTTTTTCACATGTCCAAAGAGCAGGATGGCTGTGGAAAAGAAAGGAATATACTGTGTCACCCTACCCACCTCAAGACACTGGTTGACCTTGAACTTTTATCCCTACGTGGGACAATATTGACACTCCCATCTTCTCATGAAGAATTCCTACCAGAATTCCTACTGATCTTTCACAGCTCACCATCCCTAACTCCCTGTATGCCACTTCCACCACCAAATTGAATTTTCCACTCTAAGGATGAGAAAACAAGAAAATCACTAATTCTTGAAACAGGAAATTTTCTTTAGCCTGTGAAAGTGGAAGACTGTAAGCTGGCTCCAAGCCAATTCATCTCTGGTGTAAACCAGAGAAAGTCTGTGGATTGAACTGGGAATTAATTTGAAGTGATGAGTTCACCTTGGAAAATTTAGAACATAGAAGAGAACACGCATTCTTTTTAAAATTCTGAATCACGTCATTATATCTAAGGCTATCTCATAAATTGTCAGGCATTCATTTATTCTGTCAAAGAGCTATTTTATTTTTCATTTACCTCCATCTATCTCATGCGATAACTATAAATTCTGGAGACTGAGTCAGTACTGCACATAGTGATAATCAACTCAGAAATTTACCTGTTAAAAGAATAAAAACTACAGTGAGCTCTCAAATTTCAGTGGACAGTCCAATAATAAAACCCAAACTTCCCTATTGGTTTAGCAGCCCTGCAGCTTCCTCAATTCTTTCAGTAGTTTATGAAAATAACATCTTGGTCCTTCCTATTGTATTCTAGCTACTCTTCTTTTTTTTTCTTCTTTTTTTTAATTTCAACAAGTTTTGATGTTTCATTACAGTTCAGATGCCACCTCACTATGAGCATGTGCCATGTATCTATATGCACACTTTTTGTCCTCCAACTCATCTATTTCGTGTTCATACTCCTTTTTAATCAATAAAAATACACTATTTTTTACTTCTTCCATTCCCAGCTTTTCCATTAGGGAAAAGAGACCTCATTATACTGTTTTTCAAAAGCTGTCTAGCAGGTGGAGAACTTGTGCAGAAAGTGTGACACTGTGAGCACAGAGCATTGAAAGCTTAGTTTTAGTTCTCCAATTTGCGTCATTCTCCATCCACATGGAGGAAATGCATGTAAAGTTTTTGTTCTCTCAAGCATCCTCTCCTCATGACATTTTGGTTCCTAAGCAGAGTTCATATATGTCAAACACTAATATCACCACTTGCAGTCAGAGATATATCCAACTGCAAGCATTGTACAACAAAACCAAGATGTAGTCTGTGGAGTTTAAAGATCACCAAGAATTTTTCCATGTAAAAACTTCAACTGTGCCATGAATTATAGTCTAGATTAGGCAACTAGGCACAGCTTATACATTCTTCAGCTTCAATTCTTTCTTCATAACTTAAACTGTTTCGAAAGCTGTTGTCGTGAACAACTTTGCGACCTTTCAGAGGTTCATAGACTTATGGACAAGAAGTAACTATGATAGTCTAGTCTGACCTGCTGACTAACGGGTGAAAAAGTAGCTTACCAAATGTTTACTGTGCCTCAAACGATGTTTCAGGTTGAGCTAGACTTTACCTTTTAGAAAGATTTCAATAGTGATCTGAAGACTTAAGATAACAATGAAATTATGCAATTCATTGGTAAATCTCTTCAAACATTAGTAAGTCTCAGTATACATGTTCTCATTTTATTTTTTCATGGCTGGCCATAATTAATGGCAAAAGAACAACTCCTGCACAGTATGCATGCAAAGTAAAAACCAATTTTGTATGGCACATAGATATTATTTTTCAGGATAAAAAGTAAAAAAGAAAAGAAAAAGGAAACTACCTGCAAATATCAACGAAAAATAAAACAAAAGAGGGGAAATTTATCATCAGTTTGGCAAGTGATTACCAAGAAATTAAACCAAAAAAGAAAACACAGAGTTAGGAGACAAGCTGCACAATAATGATGGGTGTGATTACTGTAAACTAGACTAAACATACCAGACAGCATGCACAGCAGTTTTGTGCATGACAAAATCTCACATTATAAAGGCCATACCATAGATGTCCGTTCTGTCAAGAAGCTCATTAATCAGTACAGGGAGAAAATGAAAAATTTTCACTAATGGAAAGCCATCCTGGAAATAAGCATAGCTTTGATATGGGAAGTCTGGCATTGCTGAATGTGAAAATGTCATTGATAACAGTGTATCCAAAGGAACCTCTCCTTTATTTTTAGTAGAGAAATTGGACTGCAGCTGACTATTTGTCCTGCTGCTCATACCTGGTAACTCTTTTAAAGTGTAAAGTACTGCTGGCATTCAAACTAGCTTTTATCATTACAAATATATATTGTCAGTGACTTGCTTTGTGTACTTTTTGCACAGGCTATTTCCTCAGGCTATTTCATTTGAGAAATAGACCCATCAAAATCAAACATACCTGCATGTAAACATATATTACTAGGTAAGTTTCATTCTTATTTACTGCCCTTGCACAGGTGATAGGCTTGCTGGGTAGGGCAACTCTGGACCATTTTATTGTCTTTTTTTACTTTTTTTGTTTGTTTGTTTCATTAGTTAGGCATATGACATCGGTACTCCTTCCTAATTAATCTTCGCTATTCTCTCTGATGATATTTATTTTAGTTAATCTGCATTCAGATTGCTCTAAAATTGCTATGCTGTAACACTACTCATGCTAACTTACACAAGACTGTTTAAACATCCATTTATTCAAAAATAATTGATTATTTGCATACTAAGTTATAATAAAGCCAGCATTGTTAGTTAGACTGCGCGTTGTTTAAGCAGCTGCACTGCAGTCAGTTGTAAGTTGGTAAACATAAGAACATTTCTTAAAATGTTCAATAGGTTTCCATTGCCCCACAACTCTGTGAAAGGCTCTTGTAGTTTTGAAGATGTGTTTTGGGGGCAATGGGGAAGCTCCGATACCTCCTGGCAGGGTAAAGCTCCCCATCTCCGGATACTGCTATGCGAGTGATTTTGCAGCAGCCTTATGGGTACCTTATTATGGCAGCACTTTTTTCAGTTGACTCAACCTGCTTGGATGTGCTGACTGCAACATCCTGACAGAGTTGGTCCCCGATTGCTTAATGCTGCTCAGAAGTCATTTAACAGCGATAATATTTTTGTGTGTTATGGAGCAAAGTAGCTCTGGCCCTTGTCCTTCATGACAGAACAAAGCTACAGCTGGTTACAAAGGTGCCTCCACTTTTGTCCACTTGACCACGGCATCTCACATGGCCAGAGAGATGATGGGGAAGGACTGCAGGTCACACCAGAGCGGGAGAGTCCAGCACTCACTGCAGATGAAAAGCCCTCTATCAGGTAGACATCCTTGGACCTCAGAGCCCAATGGGATATATTGCTCAGCTAGTATGGCCTCAGAGGCCCACACTTGGGGAGTTACCAGTGCCTCCTGTTCAAAAGGTTGTGGCTAAAAAGGTGACTTGCTAGAGGCACAGACTTTACTCCAGTGCACGTATGTTGGTTTCTCACTTGCTTTTCTTTTCCTTCTTATTCATTATCATTTCACATCACCTTGCTGCATTATTTCCCTTCTTTATGTTATATAAGCTTGTAAAACAAATTCTCAGATCATGTCATCTGTGTTGAATTGTTTCTGTCATCCATTAGCCTTATAATAATTCATGCCTTTCTCTGTTTAGCTACATCCTTTCTCCATCACATACAGCATTGCTTTCATCTGTTTTGTCTGACTTGGAGTAATATAATGCAGCACATTTAAAATAATTTACATTGATTTTTTTTTCTTCAGCAATATATTCTTTCTGCCTCAACAAGCAGTAGCAGTGTTCCTTTTGCTATTAAAGCAGAACTTGCCATTGGCACCATTATAAGCAACTGAAGGAAACGCTTTTTCTGTCCTTGTTCCTTTTCACTCCTTGCCCTCAACAGTTATATTAAAACACTGCAGATATACATCACTTCAGTGCCTACATGTTTCTGAATAAGCAGAGTGAAAGAGGAGAAAAAGACATATTTGTCAGCTTCTTTTGCACAAGGCAAATAGGGAGTTTTCTTGTCTTAAAAAAAACAGGATTTTTCTGGGATGTTACCCTTTACTTTTGTCATCACTGATAACATGATTAACATAGTGGTCTCCACCCTGGAGAGTCAAATATAGCTGATAAAAATAGTCAGATGACAAGCACATTTAGTGGCCATGACAGATCTGGGAGACTTCCATGCAATTCCCTGACTATTCACCTGCTTCCTCCTTCATGACCATGCCCCTGACTCCTAAAGGGATTCTAGGACAAAGAAATGCTGTCCTTGCCATCCTGTGATGATGGCAGCAACTCAACTCTAGGAGCTTGCTTGAGGAAAGGGGGGTCCACGAACTCCTGTGAAATGTCCCAGCTTGTCGATAGTTCCTTACCTGCATATGTGCTGAGGCCCAACACTTTGATCTTAACAGGCAGAATGGAAACAGGGCTTAAACTTCCCACTTATAGAATCATAGAATCACTTAGGTTGGAAAAGACCTTGAGATCACCAAGCCCAACCGTAAACCTAACGCTGCCAAGTCCACCACTGAACCATGTCCCTTAGCACTGCATCTACACATCTTTTAAATACCTCCAGGGATGGCGACTCAATCACTTCCCTGGGCATCCTGTTCCAATGCTTGACATTCCTTTTAGTGAAGAAATTTTTCCTAGCATCCAATCTAAACCTCCCCTAGCACAACTTGATGCCATTTCCTCTTGTCCTATCACCCTAATACAGGTCTGGGCAGACACATGATGGGAAAAAGAAACTTAGAGATTTAAACCTCTTGTCTTCCCTTATGTGCTTACATCACCCTCTGAGTATCTTTCTTCAGCACATAACTTCACTCAATACTGTTTATTCCTGCTGCCTCTGTCCAGTAACAAATTTGCCACAGCATTCAAATTAGTATGAAAATGAAAAATTCTTATTTCTGAAAATAAGATATTAATAAGTATTAGATCTGTGATACCTTTAACCAAAACTCTCTTTAAGAGCTGGAAGTCTTAAAGGTGACCTACAAAGCAGAAGAGATCTCTTTTCCAGTCTTTAATGTATATTTATCAAGTGTAAAGAGGATTCAAGAATTTCTTTTTCTAAGTAATTGGACTTTTTTTTTTTTCTATGCATTGTCTTCCTTTCAGATTGGAAATACCAGGTCCTCACTTTGTTCTCTTGCCCACAGGAAGCCTTGGCATCATTAAAGAAAATCCAGAGAGAGACTTCACAGCTCCACTGTTTACTGGCTAGCTGGCTCACACTGGGACATGGTCGTACATTAGCGTTACTTCATTAGTTAGCAGTATCAATTATGATTTCTTTCAGACAGAATTTGGATAAGATCCCAGACCTGCCACATAGGTAAAAGAGATCAAATTTCTTTTAAAGTTATAGAAGGAGTGCTGGACCCCCATTTAAGCCTTGCTGGTGAATGGTCTAGTTGACTGTGTGAAGTTTGGCTGGAATGAGCCCAGAAGCTGCATTTAAGAGTCATTGTTATCAACTCTGAAAAAAATTTTGCAATGTTCAGAAAAGAGGTTATGTGCCCTGTGTACAGTAATCAAACCTAACTAATGATTAACCATTATTTTCTTCCTCTTAGTGGGTTTCAGACACACTCTCCTCTACTGATTTCAAAACATGTACCCCTGGGTGAAAATCACCCCGCTGCCAAAAATGCCAGTGCAACTCTATTGAAAATATATATTTATAGACAGATCAAAAAATTATGGACTTGATATATGATCACAATGCCCTTACAGGAACTACCGTTGTTTTTACCATCATGATTTGTCTTCTTTTGGCAATATAGAAATTGTCAGTGTATAGATAAAGAGGGGATATGAAAATAAATCTCTCTAAACTGGACACTTTTTAATAGCACTAAACATCACTAAAATTGTGGGCTGCGTGTTTTCTCCTACACATTTGAATTCCCTGTGCTCATGATGAATTTGAAGTGGATGAATAGATAAGTTACAAGTTTGACAGCAAGGGAGATGTAATGTTCCTCCCTGTGATTTTATAAGCAGTATAACACACAGGTCTCAGCAGCGAGCTCACAAGTGAAAGAGGTCCTGGAGGTCATCTGCTGCAGCGAGATAAGGTACTATTCCTTCTGGTGCAGCAGATGTAACGGTATAAAAGGCCTTACTATAAGCTTAATCCTTTTGCTTGATTTTTCAAACTACTAAAACCTGAATTTACAATATTGAAAAAACACGAGGGTGCCTTAAATTAATTTCCTTTGCCTGTTAGTGGAGAAGGATGAGGGCATGTACTGACTAAGTCAGCATTTCAGATGATCTTAGACAAAAAGCTCATTTGTCAAGGAATGACCATACCCATAACTAAAAGCAAAGGCTAGATGTGAAGGGCAGGATTTACTTCACACTGTTTTTTGCTGTTTAAAAATGCAGGAGTATCTCTTTTTGTTAGCTATCTAGGGCAAACGTACAGCTAGTGAACAGAAGTTGGCAGATTTTCTTCATCTACCTTAGAATAAGCTGAAACAAATTCTGGAGGCACCTATCTCTCACCACTTACTCTAGAAGGACCTGAAGTTATCAGCCTAGTTAGAAGCCCATCTTTTCCCAGTTAGGTGGGATTAATACTAACCAGATTATCTGGATAATCTTGCTATCCTCAGGACAGGCAATGTGGAGGAAAAGAAATTTAAGACTGTCTTTAAAAACATATAACTTGTACCCTGATAATATTACATTCTTAAAATTATAATTTAAAAAAAAAAAAACAAAAACATGCCTCATGACAACTATCTTCAACGTAGTAAAGTGCATTCTTTCTGACTGAAGCTGTGATTAAGTTTTAATCTGTACGTGAAATAAGAAATATTTTCCTTGGAAAACTCAGTGCCCTTAACAGATTTTTTTTTTCCCCCCAAGGGAATTATAGAAGTACAGCATTGTATATTACACTTTATATTTTAGTCTCAGTTTTACACTCCTTCTTGAAGTTATTGTTTCTGATATCTATAAATGTTGAAAATTATTTTCAGTGGCTTTCATGAACATGGAAATATTTAAGTCAAGTGTGCACATCCAGTTCGTCTGTAGGGAAAGTGCTGGACAAATATTAAGAGAGTATGGTGTTAAATATTGCTAATTTTCAAGAAAATTAAGAAAAATGGAGAATGTTATCAAAGATAATTCCTGACATCTGATAAACATTTATTAAAAGAACAATGAAAGAACTGCTGTATTAGTATTTAATGTGTACCAACACTTTCTGCAGGTGATAACTTTAATACTTAGTTTATTGGAAAGAATCAGGGCCAGATTTTTCACCATCAGCATCTAGGAAGGCAATCATTTGCAAGAGTGAGAGGTCTCTCTCAGGCTAAAATTTTGCTCACAAGTTGCCCCTGTGTGATGGGGAGGAGGAGGATACAGAATGGACAAAGCACAGAGGCAGGCAGAAAAGAGATGTCTGGAAGTGCCAGTCCCTGGAAGGTCTCAGAAGTTCTCCTTGGGTATTGGGTGGCTCAACACTACCATTCTCTCCAGGGGATGCATGAGAGGTGCAATAGAGGGCTGAAATACTGCCAAGCAGATTTCACTATTACTTTTTCTAGCCCATTTGGTCCTTGTGGGACTTTTGTGTTCTGAATCCCCAGAATTTTTTGACAGGGCAGCCACCTCCACAGGACAGGCCAGCAGTCCACACTGCTCATCCTCTGCTCAGCAGTAGGCTGCTCCCTCTACACAACAGCCATAATGGAATACGCAAAGACAATTGTCTTCCAAGAAAAACAGACCCAAACCACTGAAGGACTTTAGAAGACAACGGGACTAGATGTATGCTGAAGTATCCCAACAGATTCATCATAAATGGAAAAATAGAAATAATTCTTGTTAAAACCAGACTATTTCAAAGAAGCAACCGCCTGCTTTTTATGATAAGCAAGAGAAACAGTTTACAACTGCTCCAAACACATCACACCATGTTTGCTCGTAATGGTGAGATAGGAGTTTCTGAGTTCGTTGAGACATTTGGTGCAGTCTTACAATTTGATTACAAGGGGTATATGTTGTGCATAGCATGGTGAATCACAGGCTTCTGCTCAAACACTGCAGATTGCAGAGACTACAGCACACCCTATCAAGTTTTATGTCATCTGAACGGATTTATTTTCACTATCAAAATATTATTATATGTAATGGCTAAAATAATTCCATGTTCTGGTCTCAGTTAAGTCTGAGAGCAGCTGAGGATGGTATCATCAACATCCATCCCTTCGATTGTGCCTGAGTCTTCCTTTTACAAGGGAGAGCCAAAGCTTCTAGATAGTCACTATGGAGTTTATCTTAAAAAGGAATAAGGTGCTTACATAGGTGAGGTTTTAAGTAACCTATAGGTGTATATATTCAAAGTGAAAATTCCTACTTCCACAACCATAAAAACATCCAATGACCTTAAGCTGACATTTAATGCTGGAGCTGGTAAAAATTCATTGGGTACTTATTTGTGACTGCAATGATGCCCACTGCGCTTTGAAGTCAGCTTCAGTGACCTCATCAGTCTACCACCCAACCTATAAACTCCTGTGCCCTCTTCAGACATAGAAATCAGAGAAGTACCTAGGTTACTTGAGACACAGGCAATGCTTACCCTTTGGAGATGTGCTAATGCTAATCCAACTCCCTACTAGGAGTGCAGTGGTTTTGTATTTTCTTATCTCAATCCAGAAGTCCCCCAAGCCAGGTACCTAGGTTACTATTCCAAGGCCAAGATGCCAAAAAAATAAGATTTTTCACCATATCCTTTATAAACAATGAACATTTTTATTGTTCCTAGGAGAGCTATTTCCCGTAACGAAAGTGATATAGTTCATGGGGAAAGATAATTGACAAACACTGTCAGAAATATATATTATATCCTTTGGTGGATCTCCTTCAGGAGCACATATGCCCAAATTAATGCAGTATTGAGAAACAATTCATCACAGGATATGGAAACACATCTGTGCCTTTGAATGGAATAGCAGTGACCTTACTGTCTTGACTATGTGCAGCATTAGAATTATGGTAAATAATTGTAAAAACTCCTCCTAATTTCATATATATACATTCGTAATAATTTAGGAATTTATTCCCATATATTTTCAAAAACTTTCACATGAAATAAGCCCGTGAGCTGTTCATTGCCAATTAAAGGATATATTTTCCTTATGTGCTTATATGACTAGGATTTTATTAACCTAAATGTATTTTCTCTTGTTTTTCCAATAAGAAGAACATCCATTTAGAAATGAAAGTACTGTGCAGCAGAATGGTTTTGACAGGGTCAACACCAGCTTTGAATTGTTTTCTAAATGAAATTCTTTAGAATTTTATCTCCCTTAGGGTCCTTTACCATCGGGCTGTTTACACGTCTGATAATTTTGATACTCTCAAACAAAACCAGTGATAGCTGGAAGTGCAATACTAACAGTTACTGAGAGTACATGTTTAGTTTTCTTTATTTAGCAGTACATTAAGGCAGTGAATTTAAAATGTACTAACCCCACATTATCAAACCAGAGTAATTTGAAACAGCCATCTAATCCTTCTAGTTTTTTCAAAAACCAACTCCAGGAGAGAAGAAAATACATTGTCCGTATCATTATGTAAATATCATCTAAAGAATACTGGTAAATAGTGAGGAGTTTAAAAAATATTTGCAGTAAACAAACAGATTAGCAAACAGATTTTACGTACTGATATCCTACTTTTCATTACCCATCATTCTAAATACAGGGAATGCTAAATAAATTTTAAAATAATAAAAAAGGAGAGAAGTAGCTAGCAAACCCAAGCTATAACAAAGCCATAAGAAAAGACTGGCAGTGTGTTTTGCAGGCAATTATAGCTCCCTGGATGGTGGTCTAAGGCATAACCTCTGCAAGCCAAGCAGCTCCAACCACCTGTGAAAAGCAGTAATCTCTCTGGAAGCTCAGTCTTTAAATTCTTGCTATTATGATAGAAATTAATTTCCTCTGTTTTCTCTGTTTCTTTCAGCTGAGGCAGTGTTCAGTGTCTGTAGAACAGAATCAGCCAAGAATCCAAAGCAAGGGTGGAGGGGTGGAAGTCCCCCCTCTTCTACCCCTCTCCCCCGCTCTTGCTACTCTTACCCCTCTTTCCTACCAAAAACAATTCCTCCCTCAATATTTATCAATACTAAGGTTTGTTTGTTTATTTGGCTGTTATATGGATTAGTTAAAACTACAAAGCACTTTAACTCTTGTCAGTTAATGTATCTACTTTGCCTTAAAGCTGGTGAATTGATTCTTCTCTCTTTCATTAGCTCTACATCTTTCTCCTGTTCTTCTCCTGTCCCTGAACTTTCCCCACATCTATGGTATGCCAAATTTCTACATTCTGATTGGGTTCCTAGGCTGCCCAAGAAAGTCGGGGGATCCAAGAAAGCATCAACACAGCAATTAAGTTGTTGTTTTATGGTCTTCTGCATAGGCTGTGTTTCAGCACATAGCCAAAAAAACATGCTGCACAGAAGGGAACATATAAAGAACAATAACAGTAGGAGCAGATGTTTTTGTTGTAGATTGCTGTAAATAAAGGAAACCTTAGACTGACTTGCCAAATAACTTCTGTAATTTCAGTATTTACCAAATTGAATGCTATAAAAATAATCTAGACCATCAGTTCATTTGAAAGAGTTGTTTACAGGCAACTACATTTATCATTGCTACACTGTATTTCTCAAATGAAATTATTAATACCTACTGCAAAACACTATTTTCCCATAACCACTTATCCAGAAGATGTATTCATTCATAGTTCATATGGTCTGCTTTAAAAGAATAGGTGACTGGGGGATTCTAACTGAGGATGAGAGCAATTAAGTGACGATCACTGGCTTCTTTCTATGTGCAGGTGTCACCAAGCAAAGATGATGCAACAGGCATTAGCTGTCACCTGGCTGCCAGTCTCGGCAGAGGCTGTGGACTGGTAATTTGATTTACAAACTCTCACTGACGGAGCAGGTCAGAATTGCCCATGAGTGGGTCCATGACTGCTGATGCACTATCAGGGTGCACCAAAAGCAGATCTGTTGCTCTCCTGGGCAACCAAACCACGTAGATACTGCTGGGGAGTGGAGGTGATTTTCTGATCATAGCCCAGCCCTGGAGAGCTCAACTTTCTAGGAACTAGGGGGTGCATGAGATAGATAGCGACTCTGTATCAGCAGGGAATACCCCCCAGCAAGTTTAACTATAAGCTTTCATTTTCCGTAAGCAAAACAACATTTTCTCCAAGAGAGAGAGAAGGTATGGAGAGATGCTAGGCAAGTGTGAATAAACAATGTTCTTAGGAGATCCACTGTCCATGAAGCATTTCTGACTAATCATTCATTTCATTGAATTGCTGGAGAGAAGCACAAGCACATTTTGCATCTCTCACCTCTCATACTGTTACTATTTCCTGATGCAGAGTTAGCCTGACATCAGCTATATGGATGAAAGTGACAAAGTTGTTCATGAGCACTAGAAGCACTCCAAGCTATATAGTTGATATGAACTAGTGCCACGAATCAAAAGGTATTTACGTTAAATGTATTATAAATCTAAGTAAGATGTAATTGAGATCATACATCTCTTTAAAAAAATCCTACCAAAAAACAGCAAAAATCAATTATTTATTTTGCAAGAATAACAATACAAGTGACAATAGCAATAAGGTGAGAGGCACTAGCTTCCAGGAAACTGAAAAGGTCAACTTCTTTCTCATCAGTATGCAGGCCTGGGTCAGTAAGACAGCCTGAGATTTCTCTCTGAGCTATGCTAATTCACTGCAAACAGAAGTTTAGCCTCAGCTAATATGCACACGCTTCAAACAGATAGGTCAGTAGCAAGGCCAGATACACCAGATGGTTTTAGAAAGGAATTACCCAAAGTTTGTACTGTCAAGCTGTAGGGCGGATTCCCAGAAGGACACTTCTCAAACCATAAGGCCATGAAGAAGAAAACTTCCAGGTTTGTTCTGTTAAATTACAGGTGGAGGCAGAGGAGGTTTCTGGTTCTTCTTCTCTAGCTCTCCTCTAAGTGAGCTTAGCTCAATAAACTTTGAGAGAGAGGAGATGGGAAATATATTGCAGATCAGATTTTCAACTGAAGTCGGTGTTATCCTTTTTACCTAAGTGATTCTGCTGATTCCCACCAGGATCTCACCCTCTGAGTTTGAGCAAAGGTAAATAAAACCCTTGAGATTCTCCCATCAGACTGATGTGTCTGTCAGACTCTTTCTTCACCACCTGTTCCCTTCTGGCTTTCCTTATTTCATTGCAAAGCTAAATTTTAGATCTGAAATCTTAACCATGGCCTAAGATCAGCTACTAAGTCATTGGCCTGCCCTCAGCTTGCAGACAGATCTCTGTAGATAGCACTCAGGAGCCACACTGGGGCTGGCTGAGGAAGGAGCCCTGCTGACCTGCTCCCCTGGAGGGGTCAGTGCAAAGTCTATGTCTCTGACTTCTAGCTCATCGTTCAGGGAAGCAAAGTTTAAGAAGAGAATGAAAAGAAAGCAAGAGATGAACTGAAGAAATTATGTTCTAAAAGTCTACGTTTAAACTGTTGTTGTTTCTTGCTCTTTGCTGTCTGCTTCAGCAGAGTCTGTTCTCTAAAACCAGTTACTACAGATCCCTGGGACAGCTGTAATAACTTGTGATAGATGATGGGTTTGGCTCCCACCGAGGCATAAACTGAGGGTGACTATGGACGCCAATACACCTGGGTCCTGAGCATCTACCGATCCCACTGAAAGGCTGGGGGAGAGAGAGTTTTATTACTTCCAAAAACTCATGTCCAGAAAAAGTCACCTATAAAATGTCCACAAGGAAAGAGGAAGGGCTTTCCCAAACTTTCTCACTTCTGTTTACTGAGGAAAGATGTGACATCTTCTTCAACCAAGGCAGTAGACAATATCAGGAGGAACACTGTTGTTTATTTAAAATAAGTGGTTTTAAGCCAGCCTGCAGTCCTGCTGAGACAATTCAATGTCCTGAATTAACTGTGCAAATAGTTACATGCCCAAATTGAAGACTGTTTCTATCGTCAAGGACAAAGGTATAATTCTATCATATATCATATTATTATTTGAGAAGACCACACAAACATGCTGTTGGAGCTTTCATTTAGACACAGAGGTTCATGCACAAATAGTTTGAAACATCAATTGGACAGAAAAATTGCATATTTTTAAACTCTGAAATGCTGTGTTCTTTCAATTACATTGTTCTGTGCTCTGAAATAAACATAAAATGTACTACATGCTATTCTAAGTTTGAGATCATATTTCAGATTTTCAATTTCTTTTATTTGTGATCAACTAAGCATTGATGTATAAGGTTTCATTTTCACAGAAAAGAAATGTGATTCATTAAAAAGAAATCTAAGAGCAAGCAAAGCTTTCCCATTTCCCTCTTGGATTTTGTGACAGTCACAGGTTAAATATCATAGTAACTTCTGATAATGATTTTTTTTTTGCTAGAATGAGCTCCTACTTTCAGACTTTTGTAGCTTTTTGAAACTTGCATGTCTGTTTTAGTTCTGACACCACCTTTATTAGGATGTGGCTGAGTACTTCAATAAGAAAAAGGATTGAATAAACACACTCTCTCCAGCAGACCAGGTACGATCACACTTACAGTGAAAAGGTAATCCAGTCTGTTTGGAGGAGTTGTGGGTTTACAGAGGGAAGCAAACATAGATGACAATTTCCTTGAGAAAAGGAGGATATTTGCAAAAGGTTTGTACTCTTATGAATAACTTATTAACTTTGGGATAATATATATTTAAATGGCTACAACATATATATGGATTCCTTTAGTCTGCACACTGTTTATCAGTGGTATACTGCTGAGTGGATCTGAGAGCTTAGCACCTACTGAACAGCAGATAGGAGCTACAAATCCTCCTTGTATGTGCAGTGTTCTGGGAAATTGAATTAGGAAGAAGGTGGATGTTTTGATATTGTGTAGCCAACATAAGACTTCTTAAATAATTTAGTGAATCTGCATTGCATCCCATTTATTATTGTCTATTTCTGTTGACACAAAAGACACAACCAGCTATTTTACATGAAAGTTATACACAATTACTGCTCTTAGAGTGAGTAGTGATATTAAAAATAAGGATTCAGAAACTGCCACACTACTTTGAAAGTATGCTAAGGGAATGCTTCTGGGACAGTACCAGATGTGGTGAAGAAGTAAATAACATTAAAATGAAAGAATGGAAATAACTTGCTTTTTGTTCCATTACCAAACTTCTTCAAAAACATTCCCTTCTTTTTTGGCAAAAACCAAATGTCATAATGTAATAACATGCATCTTCTTCCGAACCCAGTAAGTACTAAAGGTCTCTTTAAGGAAAAAATACAACATATTGGCAGAGGCTGTACCTTTCCTCTGCTCTGTAGGATTGGAAATAGCATTACCAGAAACACATAAAGCACCCTCTTAAGGCCATGATGTAAGTAAATGATGATAAGCTCACTGCTGCAAAATTGGTCCTTACCCCACAAGTGGCCTCACTCTTTCCAAGGCTCATTTGTAAAGTGAGGTACAACTGAGCAAGAGTGATGTTTTCAGAACCTGTGCTGTTCAGATTGTCCATTAGCGCCTATTTGGACACTGTCACTCTCAATCTGAAAATTTAAGCGATTCATTGCCTGCCTCCATTGTTCAGTTTTATTGCAGTCAAGGGCTAAATTGTCAGAACCAAAGGAATTTATGTGAGCAGATTTACGGAATGATCCACAAAGAAAGAGGGGGGAAGGTCAAAGCCACTTACTTGCATTCCTTTCATTCATTTCTTTCTCAGTTATCTTGAAAGAAATATCAAATGTATAAAGTTTATCTCCAGCCCACCGAATACTGGAACGTTAGCAGGGTAGAATATACAGCCATGTGTGCACCAGAAATGTTTCATTTCTAACATAGCCATAGCTCTGCCTATACCATAATTAGATGACACTGATTAACGTTTCATGCGTCTTAGCTGGTCAAACTGAAACAACCTGAAGAAGCAACATTCTTACTAGTTCTTCACTGAAAGAAACATTTGGGGAATAGGTAGACAAAGTGACGTAGCAGAAAACTATTGCCCAAGAAAGAATGACAAGTGTAAATTATACTTGTATAAGCTGGACCTAACACATTTCCAATCTGCAATCTCCTTAGTCATATTTGCATGTAGTTTCATAAGTGTCAATATTCAGTTTACTACTTTCATGCATTTTGAAGTATCCTTTTTTATCAGTGGGTCCTTAGAGCTTATGAACTGACTCAGAGTGCCAAATCCACCTGCAGTCTGTGAAATAATTCTTATTGCCATTTTTTATGTAAGCTTCTGTTTGGACACTTAATCTTGACTTCAATGGCACACATGGATAAACTCTTACTTTTTTCTGTACATTTACTTCCTTTTATCAGAGTACGTTAACTGTCTTCCTTCTTTAATGGAAACTCTCCGTTGTCTTCATTTTTAGGTTTAGACTTCATAAGATCAGCGTACTCAATTTCTGAAATATATCTATGATGATAGGAACCGAAATATTGTTTATACTACCTGCTCATTAAAACACATAAGGATACACAAACCTCACAAAGTTATTAGCTTATTTGGAGAGTTCAGATAGACATTTAAAAATATAGAGAGTTTTCTGAGCTGCCCCACTTTCTAGCACCTAGAGGTAATAAATCCCAGATGACTGGCCTCTCCCATCAGATCTCTCCCATTTGCACTGGCTGCAGTGAACCAAAAAGAGAAAGTATCTCAATATTTGCTCATTTCTAAGTGTGAAGAAATGTGATTGAAAAACATTTTGAATCACAATATTGAATGATATCAATGCAAGCCTAAAAAGGAGCAGTGACAACACATACAGGACATTTGTGTGTTGCACAGAATACTTATACCCAATCCCAAATTTCACTGATGCCTAATCACAGATCACTTTAAAAAATATTTAATTCCCATAATAAATACTTCAAGTTCTTATTAAAACATGGTCATGTAGTTCATGCCTTTGAAATCCTGCTTCGAATCAATGGAGTAACCACATAGTGTTTGTTCCATTTCATCTCTTTTCAAGTTGTCCTGTAACTTGGAACGCTAAACTGCTGGTTTGATCATCTGTTATCGTTGTAATGAATTGCTCTAAGGCCAAGAGATTTAAAGCTTTTTTTCAGTTATGATTTAAACTCGTCAGAAAGGGTTTTTTTAAATATTTCTTTTTGTCATGTTCCATGTTTGTATATGATTTTCCCCCAAACCAGTGAAACTCTGTTCGTGGTCAGTTATTAAAGGAAATTTGGATTTGTTTACTTTGCAGTTATAGACCATCCAGGGAATGTGGGAGTCACATAACTTAACTTTAGACATCTAGAAACTCAGCGCATAATTTAAGTTAAATTCACTTTAGCTAGTTGCACAAGAAATGCACTTCCAAAGGGTGATTCATTCTAATCCTAAATAGCCCGCTTCTTAATTTTTGCATTTTTTCCATTTTGTTCGAAAACAACATATGCTGCATTACTTATTGGCATGCTGAAGGTGTTTTTCTTAAGTGGGATTTGTGCCGCTCTGTAATCTGGTAGAAACTAGAAATACATTAAAAATGTACCAAATCAACATGCTTTTATGGACTGAATGAAGCCTTACAGATACAGAATATAAAAGAAAAAATGGCACATAAAAATCTAGTATTCAATAGAGACAGTATTACCTATACTGAAAGAAAAGGACAAACTGCTTCTGGTCATTATGAAGCAGTTACTCAGAAGTATTTAGATGCTAAATATGTGCTTACTTGGTTTTTCAAAATGAGTTAAATGTCCACCATCCTGTGGAACCTCCTAAGTATGTCGTGCTTAACTTGTTTAATGCACACACAAATAAATAAATAAATAAATAAATCCCAGCTGGCACCTTGCTCTGGTCTGTGATGTCTCCTGTGTACTTTAAACTTGTTCTGTTACTGCCCATCTTGGTAGCCCCAGATGTGACAGTCACACCTCGTGTGGGTGCAGCAGCATGGCAGCCTTTTATCTGCTTTGGGAAGCAGACAAGTTGTGGCTATTGAGCACAAAGCACAGCTTCTAATCAATAGACTAGTATTAATGGGGTTATATTTGGAAAACTTCAGGTTCATTTTGCAGATTCAATTTTCATGGTAACTACACAGCTCTTAGTCACCGCACAATCTCCAAGTAACATTATTGGCCTTTCAACCCCTAGTTTGTATGTGGTGACATAAAAACAAAGAAACTGTTGTGATGAGAAACTGGATGCCCATAAAAAGACAGGACAGATGCCTGGGGTTTTTTGTTTGGGTTTTTTTTTTGAATCATCATAGCTTTTTATCTCGTTTTTGTAAACAATGATGCAAATCTTAAAGCTTAAATCTCTAAAATCAGCACATCTGGTCTTCCTAGACCAAATCATACTGTAAAAAAATAAGGTTAGAGAACTTTTAGTTCTCTAACTAATGTTATTAATGATAAATATTGGCAGAGGGCCTAGGCAAAAAGATCTGTTCCCGATCTTGAGGTCTGACAGCCACTGGCAGCCAGCACTGGATTACCATCACTTTAAGAGTAGACATAATCACAGACATGTTGTAGGCTCCAAGAGCAAAACCTGGGCAAGAATCTGTACCCAATTCTTCATGCACATAGTTAAGATATAGTCAAAATGCCAGAGAAACAGCCACACAGCATATTCACTGGCCTGGTAAAAGGTGCATTTTGGAGTATTTCTTGTGAGGAATATTATTTGGATAGTATGGTCATGAAACGTGTGGGAAATAAGATTTGTAGGGGAGGAAGACACAGAAGGAGGTCAGACCTGAAAGATATAACAGGAAGGGTATCTGAGACCACAGAGGGAACTGTCGTACTGAAGAGAGAGACAAGAGATGAAGATACTAAGGCAGCCAATTAGCCAAAATGCTGGTATGTTCAACTTTGTTCAAATTTACCTAGTAAAGTTACCTATACCAGGACAAATTAATTAGATTTTGCGTTTGGTCTTTCAAAACCTCATCATAAGAGGCTTAATTTTGCAAAAGCAAAACCAAAGCTGGCTTGGACTTGCTTCTCCCTTCATCCTACTACCAAAGCATACCAGAGGTGGAAACTTATTTGGCTTAATTTTTGGTTCTTGTTTGTGTTCATAGTCATCAAAAGAGAGAAAATGGATGTTCAAAACCAGTCATTCTGCAAAATGCCTGTTGCAAAACTACAAACTTCTCCCTTCCAGGTTATGTTCTACCTTATGTGCCACAAACTGAATGGGAGAGAGTACACAGCGCTCAGGGAAAAGTGTTTAGCTCCCTGCTGATGGTTTTAGGACCTTTCCCCCATTGTCTCACAGAGTGTGTACCTCTTAATACCTCCCTAATGGTTACACAAGTTGCTGTCCAATGAAAAGTCAAGCTTTGTGATGAGAACATGAATCAAAATGCAAGACACTTCTAAGATCCCAGATACATTGTCTGAATTCTAGCACAGGAGCACTGTTCTTGTTCTTTGAAACACTGGTATAAACACAACTCCAGTATACAAATTGCAGTATAGCTGTTTGATCTTTCTTCCTTTTCTCTCCATAGCCTTCCTGATGCAGGTTACAGTTCACACATTCCAGAAACCCATTAATTATTGATGCTAAAGATAACTCATTTAACAAATAAATATTAATTATATTTTCCAACTCAAGCAGGCAAGAACATTGTCAAACATCCTAGACAGCTAATTTAATTCCAGCTTTCTCACCAATTAATGACAATGTAAACCACATGGCTTTATAACACTGGACTGTCTTCAGGATAGATGCAGATAATGTTTTTTGTAAGAGACAGAGGATTTAGGTAACTGTTCGTATTGCAATACAAAGAACCTGCAGCAGCCTGACCGCACTGAATTTTCTTTTATTTTTCAGAATGTTCATAATAATTACACTTTACTACAGAAAACAGGTGATGGCACCATACTGCCCCTGTAAAGAAGAAGAATGAACACTGCTCAGTTCATGGGAAGAACCGTTATTTGGGGCTATTACCAGGAGGGCATCCAAGGCTACGATTATAAGTCCCCGTGTAAAGCCACAGCCCTGAAAATGCCTAGCAAAAAATCAGAGAACTCCCCATCCTCAGCATTTCCCATTTACTCACGGTAGATTGATCACTCCATTGGTCATTTTCAGTCCCATCCTGATGCCTCTAATTGTTCTCCTAAACTCTAGGAGGCACCTTCCCATCTAACCCACAGCTCTGGATTTCTCCCTAGGAACTGAGTTGAAGAAATGGTTTCTGATGTGGTACCAGGTAGAAGACTTAAGATAAGAGACTGGAGCGAGACATGGAGAGGAGCATAACTTTTTGGTTGTTGTTGACCCTCAAGATTTCTTACTTAGTACGAATATGAAGAACAAGGAGACAAAGGACAGATTAGCATACATATTTTAGCAGATAGAAGGATAATACATGTTTAAATGGAAAGTAACTAAACTGAAGAGATGGATTATGAGAAAGGCATGTTGATAAGTCTAAAATAGACAAAATTGTTTCCATGTATTCCAATCTTCCATCTGAAAGTGTCAAGATTTTAACTAAGCTGTCTGGAGAGACTAAGAGGATATACAGTGGCATAAAAGTGCTTGTTAAAAGTCTAGGCTACTTACAGGTCAAATTCCCAAGCAAAGAGCAAATCAACAGAGTTAAACAGGAAATGGCAACATTTCCATAGAGAGAGAGCAGAAAAGCAAATGAAATTTCTTTACCCACCTGATAGACACACAAGGGTGTAGGACATAGCAATAAAGACTATTACAGTGCTTTTGGTCACTTCTATGGACACTTCCCTGGGACTTTAGGGACAGCAGAGGGTCAAAGTATATTAATTTCTATTATGCTGAAGATGATTTTAAGTATTTCTTCTGCCTTTGGCTTAATTCGTAGATGTGACCATACCACAGAAGGAAGAAAGGAAAGCTTTTTTTAAAGAGAAAAGAGTCTCTGAATCGTGTTGGGAGGGTTAGCACATGGTAAACATCCAGAATATGGATAAGGCCTGTGCTCCAACAACATTTGAGGTATAAATCTGTGATTAAACTAATTACTGAACTCATTTGACAATTTCTTCAGATAGGAGTGGATCAGGGCATTGTAGAGCAAGGAATAATCCTGCTCTCCTTTTATCAAGCTCACGTTAGTATTTGCAAAGTATGTTGGAAATAAGACAGATACCTGTTCAGAAAATGAACCTTTGCTGTGGTTTCTCTTTCAGTTGCAGCTGATTTTGTAAAACTAACCACCTTTTTCTTATTTGTCAAAAATAAGTACAAGTTTCTAAAGAAAAACATTATAAAAACTAATTTTTAGAGGTGTTACTTCTGAAAATTCAGGTCAGAAGATAATATCTGATCTCTGTTCCCCAAAGTCCTCTGGAAACAGAGAGATACAGGAACAGACACTTTGTGTACAAAATGCCCTTATTCTGTAATTCACAGCTGAATTTAGAGACTATTACCTCTCACTGCTTGTCTAAAAAGTTGATGTTTTGTATTTTTCCCTTCCTCTCTATGTTACTTGCACTAATGGTAACAACAAAGAAGCCATATTTTTTTTAGATTATAAGAGAATTTATAATCAAAGAATCCTTCTGTTCAACCTCTTTTTTGGCATATTTCAGCATCAGCTGTATTTGAAATCTAGCAGAGAACTTGTTTATGGAAGAAGTACCAGCAGAGAGAGGTTTTGGCTTGGAGTTTCAGGGCTCGGTACATAGAAGTTTGGCTAGAGCTGTGGAAAAGTAAAGGCACTACAAAGACATTCCTGGACCCCTTTCAAAAACAGTTGCTATTAGTCATCTGGGACAAGCAGCTGAGGAGACATAGGGTAGGTTTTTGGTCAGACAGTTTGGGATTGTTAAATAATTAACAAGCAGTCAGCAAATTCTGGGCCAGTTATTACATTACTAAGAGGTTTTGTGTTGAATTATGTGCTCCTCTTCACATCCTTCAGTGCCAAGCATCATGTGCTCCTATGTAGTTGCCAAAATCCCAATTCTTTTCCTTGTCGCCAGTGGTCTCATTTTGCGACAGCGACATGGAAAGCCAGAGCATGGCGTTGTCCAATGCTGATTTCTCCATAGAGACTTGGCTATGGAGGGCAGGAACCTTGTTGAGAAAATGTAAAGGCCTAGCAGATGGTAACTTTATCTAGGGCTTCTTGCCAGGCCACTTTCTTCAGTAAGCAAAGGCAGTCAGGCATGCTAGCAGGTCATGTAGGCTTTTTGTGTACTAACACAGTAGGATGATGACCCATCCTTTTCTTTCGCAGTTGTGAGGCTGCCAGAGGAGCAAACCTGTGCAACACTCAGAGCCTGAAAGGCTCTCTTATACCTTTACTTAAAGAAAGAAATCCTTGAACTTGGTGAGTGTGTCTTCTTTTAAGCAGCACCAATAGAAAAGGTCACATTTGATGTATGTTTACTGTATTCACAAAAAATGATAAAAGGCACTTTCCATATAAACATGAATAAATCATTAGTTGGTAACCAATCTGGGGAGCCGTTATCATTCCCAATTAAAAAAATGATACACAGCTTTCTTTCCACAGACCTTTTATCTCAAAATCAAATTTAAAGAATGGAATTTATTTTGAAGAAGGGCATACTTAAAGACAGTAACATTATGTTTATTGCAGCTTAAATGTGGGAAAACCTTCCAGATTGCGACTAACTTTGATTATAATGATGATGATTCCACCAGAAAAAGTAGTTTGTAAATGAAAGGAGGAAATTGGGCAGATGATCAGGCCACGGAAGTTGTGGAGGCCCCATCCCTGGAAGTGTTCAAGGCCAGGTTGGATGAGGCTTTGAGCAACCAGATCTAGTGGGAGGTGTCCTTTCCCATGGCAGGGGGCTTGGAATTAGGTGATCTTTAAGGTCCCTCCCAACCTAAGCCATTCTATGATTCTATGATTGAAACAAAGATAATAAGAATACAACTACTGAAGAAAAAGTATCCTTGATTTCTTGATTGAAGGGAAACAAAGACTTCTTTGAGAAGTGGGTATTAAAAACAAAGTGCCAATAACATGATGTGGTTAATGAAAATAAAGTGCAGACCACAGATGAGGATGTTCAGAGAGAATTACTGAAATGGAAAGCAATTGGGAATGAAGGGAATCTAAAATCACTGGTTAAGGGGTTTTCAAACACAAATCTGCTCAGAAAATGTATAAAAGCAATCAGGAAAAGATGCATTTAACTGAATGGTGTAAAGAAAGATTTTGTTAATGAAAAATATTGTTACAAAGTAAAATGTTCCAGGTAAAAGTTAGTCTATATTGTTTTCCCAAGAGTTGGGCATAACTCAACTGCATTAACTGTATTAATAACAAAAAAATGTCAAGCATGTTGAAAGTCATGGTAGGATTCCTCAAGAACAAGGACACCAAAGTCCAGGTTGCAAAGAGCCATCGGGTAGCAGACAAAGATGACATGGAGAGGAAAGCTTTGCCAAACAAATGAGGAAAAGCCTGCAGTTTAGGCAGCTAAGTTACGCTGCAGTAAACAACAGTATCACACTGACAGAAATTTTCAAGAATATGTTTGAATTTTTTAAGGCTATCTGTGATTAGAATTTAAAATAGGCTGCATGGAGCAAAGAATGTATTGATACACCAGGAAGAGTTTAGGAAAGACCTAGTTTACTCTTGCTTATCTCCTTGGGGTTTTTTAAGTTGCAAATATTGAAACTTATAGGAAATTATATTAGAAAACTAAAAGAAAAGAACAATTTCCATATGTTTTATAGGGTTTTTAAATAAGCAAGTTTTCCTTGATATTAATTCCTCAGTGAAAACTTTCTGAGACTTGAGAGTTAGTATTTAAACAGTGTCTTGTGGTACTGAAAGGAATTGCACAGATGCCACAGGAAAGAGGCATGAGCTGTTTATCAGTGCAGATGTAGACAGCTTTATACAGGAGTTCAAGAGAAGAGAATTATGATAAGAAAACTAAGCAAATAAAGAGTATTTTTAAGAGAAATTCAGTAATGTTTAGGCTTACTAAAGGAGCTGCAACATACCACCCAATTAGATCATATGCCTGGGATTAGTGACTTGATGAAAAGTGGATTTAAGAGAATCTGACAGGAGCAGCGGGAGGAAGTTAGCACTGTATGAACTCTGACCTGAAGTGACTTTGTGTTGGCATGAAGTGTACAGAAGAAAAGATGAGATCAGTGAAGGATGCCGAGGAATACAATGAGTAATGACAGGAAACTATGAGAGATGGACTTACTGGATCAAAACCAAAACTATTTGAGGTATATGCCACTTCTGACAAGAAGTCATTAGACAACAGGAAAAGATACCCAAGCAGAAAGAGACGGAAAAAACCCACCATGGAGTATCTTTTACAAAATCTCATTGAATAAAATGGAAAATTACAAGTGACCTGACAAAGGAGGAAGGACAGAACAGCCTGAAGTTTTATATATGACTGCTCAAAATAGGTCATTTGCATAAGATATGTTAATGCAAAGACGGAAGAAAGGGAAAATGTGAATTCAGACAATAAAATGTGTGACCTGGCCTCATTAACTGTAAATCACATTTCAGTTGATGCATCTAACTGTCTGGAGATGAGTATAAATTACTACATTAGAAAGTTGGCAGTAATATGCAGCAAGTAAGAAAGGAATGTTCTCTTCATAAGACACAAAGATGTAGAAAATAAGAAATGAAAAAGCATTAGCAAATCTTTCAAATGTTACTGTTAATGGAATATATGTGAAAAGACCATATGTGGCAATAGCGAAGACAGAGATCTTTATCACATTGAAAATACAGAAAATACTGAACAGCAACAATCAGCAATGATAAGAATTGGAGAAAATATGGGGGATGGAAAGCAGTAATGGAACACCAGGCATTTCTAGTGCACTGGGATTTTATCATAAGGATAACAAGTTGGTACTGTGTAAATTGGAAGTCAGCTTTATTGTAGAAAGTCTTTTTGCAGTTGAGGCCAAAAAAAAGTACCTAATTTGTCCTCAACTCATAGTGAGTGTCAAACACACCCAACTGGCAAATGATATCTTAGTATTAAGGGTACAATCCATCTTATGTCTGCTCGGTAAATGGCTATGTTGCCCTTATGGCAGGTTTTTGTTGTTGAATAGAAAAGAGCATGCACACACAGACACACATGCTCATAATTAATTAATTATTCTTTTTTTTAATAGGAGAAAGTAAGGGAGAGGTTTTTTTATAAAGGAAACATTTAAAATTTAATATAATTTGGCAACACTGATGGAAATTATACAAAACAGTGCAATTTTGCAAGAAATAACTCTCACCGACTGTGACATTCCTTTTCTCTAGGGAGAGGGAAAGGAGTGACATGTGCAAGCACTTAAATCTCTGACTATGATTTCATGAGGATAAAAAGCTTAGATTCTTTTGACAAAAACTAGGCTACTTTTTAATATATGTGATGTTTTATGAAACAACAAGTTTTGACTGAGTGCAAACCCAGAGAACTCAGGCACTGGGCTGACGTTTTAAGAGTGCTAAAAACTTTTATTTGAAAAGACCTAAGGAGCTGCATGCTTTTGGAGGAATTTGGGAGGAGGCTAATCTATCATGAGTCCTCCAGAAGGCAACTCTGAAACACATTTATAGGGCAATAGGGACACTGGTAATTTATTAAACATGTTGATCTAAGGTGCGTTCATATTAGTAATTTTGTTCATCCAAAGATCCCAAACCCTCACTCTCTCTGTACTGACATACGTCACAGATCTGGTTCTCTGTTTCATCTTTTAGGGCTGGGACCCTTCTACCCTGAAGACTCAGAAGAACAACACAATAGTTCAGGGGGTCATAGATTTCTTCACCAAACCAAAGAAATTTAATCTATGACCCACTTTCCTTTATCATACAATAATATGAAATCACACAAGACATCAAAGCTCATGCAGGGTACTCTAGACTCTTTCTTTCAGTGGTTGTAGCCAGATATAGTGACCAGATCAGTAATACCATGTAAGGTTAAGATTACCTAAACAATGGTAACAGAAATATCAATTATAAATATGAAAGTCCCAAAACTGGCACAAATGGGGAAAAAGTATTTAGGGATTGGTTGTTTATCTGGGAGAAGATCGAGGCAGAGAACTGTACATGGAAGAGTGGAGAAATCACCACAGCCAGAGCAAGAAAATGAACCAAACACATTCTTCTAACTGACAGGAGTCGAACATGTCCCTGCAGTCAGCAGGACAGATTGGGGAGGTAGATTACTTCCCAAGGTAAACAAGAGAGTACCAGTATGGATGGTCAAAGCACTCTGGCATCACCCTGCAGGTGTCCATCCCAGGCCTGGTGGCATCAGTAGCTGCCCAACGCTTTCTAGGAGTGAGCTTCCAAGACGCTGCATCATATGGCTTGCTGGTCCCAGTCATGCTACGAATGTTTAAGTGGATGATAAGAATTGCTGAAGTTTGCCATCTTATGCTGGTAAGTAAAGCAATTTAAGTGAATGCCAGTCCTGGTGAAGATGCCTGTATTCCAGAATGAACTTGAATGGTTCTCACTCCATTGCTCCTTCTGGGGCACAGTTCTCAGTAGAAGAGAAGGAGAGCTGTCTCAACAGAGTAGGACCTTTTGCTTATTTCTTTTGCTTGGCTTTTCTGGTGTCTTCTGGTTTATAGATGTCTGAAAGGAAAATGCACTTTCAAAAACTTAAAGACTTTGATTATCATTTGAAATTTGAAATGCATAAACCTCAGGAAATCTAATTTTTCTTTGTCAATCCAAAAATGCTTTCTACGATGCATTCGCTACATCTTTCCAATTCTCCTACTAAGGTCCCAAGAGACAGGGCTTTAGTGCATTTCAGAAAGTTCCAGAGCTCATCAAAGTCACCAGTTGGGAAGATTTTCCTCTCAAAATTGAGTTTTTCTTTTCTTGCTGCTTTGACTGCATTTCTCCTTGTTGCTATTAAAGGAAATTTCCAGCAATCATGCAAAAGTTACAAACCAAAACTAGGACAGTGCTATACTGACAGTGATTATTTCAACAGAGCTAACAGACTATCTCCTACACAACGGTCTCCTATCCCAAAAGATTTACACTTTTCTTCACTTTCATTATCCTAAATAGTCTATCACTTCTCTGCATTCATGCCCATTAAATATTGGAAGACCTCTGTCATAGTTCCAGTAGCCATTAATCACTTGTCCAAGCTACCATATGTATGTTCCATTTCTAGGAAGTCAGTCTCTTTGTCTCTTTGGCTCTCTCATCATTATAATTTCTTTTCTCAACTATCCCACCAATAATTTACCTAGAAACAAGGTGTTCAGGAATGAATGCAGCGTTGCAGCACCGCTGTTTTGAAAGGGAATGTTATCACCCTGTTCTTTCATACAATGCCTTTTCTTATGACAAATAGATCTCCAGATCCTGTTATTTATCCAGTGCAGGCAGCAGTGCATGACCTTTAAGCAAGCAAACTTCTGAAGAGAATACACTTCAGCACATGTGGACAGAATATTTTTCAATTATTTCATAGCAAAGCCTTTAGAATATGCAGGACTGAACCGAGTAGCTTTCTCTATGCATTCAGTTTTCAGTGACAAAACCACCATTATTTACACTGGCAAATAGTGCCGCAATTGCAGACACAACTTGAGATCATTTAAGTTGTCACAAAGCCTTTTTCTTTCTCATTACCTATCGTTTATGCATTTTATTCAGATTTCCAAGCATGCTCAGAGACTGCTGAGCACCAAGGCAAGATTTTGAAAAAAGTGAAGGTCTGTTCTTGCACATCTTGGTCAAAATATGCCCCTAACCATTTGCCATTCTGGAGAGCTTTTAGCTTTAGTTCTGTGCAGAACTTGTAATAAAACACAGTGCAGACCAAAGCTAAGAAGGGTCTCAGGTAGTAAAGAGAAGTCAACATCCAATCTGGATAGGAGTGTCTATCCAGATGGAGCTTCAAGCTCCTCCATCTGAGCATTTTTATCCCCCAGATATCACCAGCGATTACTGACCACGGCTGCTGCAGACCTCTTGTGAATTTTGTAGGTGGAAACCCTTTAAGATTCTGACTATTCAGTGGGGAAAGATGGTAAAATGGTGTGGAGAACAGACTTGCCTCCTCTGTTAGATTTGGCAGGATACTTAGCTATTTCATCACCCTGAATTTAAATGCTGTCAATAACAAAATATTTGGCAAGACTTCTCTGGAATGATATCACATCCCAGAAAGCATGAAAACACAGAAAGACCAAGAACAGAAGAAAAAAATAACTACTTTTGGTTGCTTTCATTTCCTTTAACTTCAGTTTCTAAAAAAAATATTTTTTTTCTCTCCAAGTTTAGAAAATCTATGCATTTAGAAGTTTCTGATACAGCTGTTTCCTGCTATATAATCATCTCTGATGATGCCACATTCATTGTAAGGTAACAAACAGTATTTTCCACTTACAACCATAAGAGATTTCCATTTAGAATATGAACTTCAGTCAAATATATCTTCTAAAAGCAGAAGTTATAGACTAATCCTGTAACTTCTGTCCTCCCTCAGGAGACACATGCACCTTCACAGCAGCGATTCATGCCATCTGCTGACAGGTGTCCAAGGCAGGCCAGACTGAGGCTTTCATCCTCTTTTAATTATTAGGAGGCCCTAGAGGCCTAAATTTTTAGAAGCCTATCACTGAGTGAGATGAATCTCAGTTTTATTCACGGCTGTTAGATATTTAGGAGCTCTACCAGCCTCTTCACAAAACTAAGGACAATGATGGACATGGCCTCGTGCCTGGGTATACGTGAATATGTGCATGCATATATACATGTATGTATACACACAAATATGATCAGGAAGCACTAGAAACCCCATATTACACTGGAAAAATTGAGCCAGAGAGAGTTTACCATATTTCTTAGAGAAATTTAAGAAATGACTGCACAGCCAATACTAGCTCTAAGATCTTCTCAACTACCCACTGAACTATCCAGCTGTAGTTTGCTTCCCATGGCTGACTGCTATTCAGCTTGATATTTTACGTGTGGAACTATTCATACTAGGGCTTTGAAATCAGTGGCCATGCACAGGGACTATAAAAGATTTAGCTAAATTCTATTAATTTATCTGCCCCAAAATCAACAGTATGGTGGTTAAAAATCCTGAGAATTTATTAAGAGGGCTGCCAAGGGGGCTGCCAAAGTTTTGCTTCATTGCTAGCAGCTGTGCACTATTAAAGCTAGTCTAGATATCACCAACAAAACTATATTTATGTAGCAAATATTCCTAGCCTAAAAGAAAGGGTGTTTAGAGAGCACTCGAGAAAAAGGTTTTGGCACTCCTTTATTGTAATGGACAAGAATTCATAGGAGAAGCTTGTACTGACTCTATAAGATCAAAGGATTACTGTGATGTGCATGTGCTGCTTTCTTATGCAATGCTTCTTAGGTTGCACAAGGTAAAATTGTTAAACACAGTAATTGTTAGGACTTTTGTATAGCTCCATCTACAGAGTTAATGAACAGAGGAAGGAAGTAGTGCAGAGGGAAGGAAAATAAGAATGTGTTAACAGGGTTTGCTTCTGAAGTATTGGTACTTTGTAGAAGTCACACTTTGTAGAATTATTTCTATTTCATTATGTGTTTCACACTATACACTTTCAAACGAGCTGACAAAGGTAGCATAACAATGGGAAGAAGAAAGAATGTAAAACTAATAGCAGGCAACAAAATAAATCCTAATGTGGGAATAAAATATTTCTCACCAAGTCACTTCCAATATTCAGAAGTTTAGACAGAAGTGATGAGGATAAGTGCAAGGATACCAACTCCAGAGATAAAATAACGGTTGAGGTAATTTGATTCAGACTACACTTGCCCTTTATCTGCAAAAGAACAGATGCTCTAGCTAGTTCCAAATTATGAAACTGTAGCTTCAAAACACGTTCTTCTCTTCAGTAAGCAGATTTAAAATTAAAATTAGTGCCTCTATGTTGTATGCAAGTCAACTACTTTTTTCACAGGAAGAACACTCTCCCGTGCATTCTATCAAGAAACAGGTTTCAGAAAATACATTTCACTCACAACAAGTTGTGAGTGACCACTTGAAGGTAAAATAAGTTCTTTGCCATCATGCAGGTAGGGGTAACACTTATCAAAAAGCATAGAAACTCACAGCATTAAAAGAACATGCACAGTTCTCTCTCTGACTGATTTACAAGAAATTAACATATTTAGTATAACTGGTTCCCTGACATATGACAGAGCATAATGTTGGCAATCCTAACCTAAACCACATGGTCAGTCACTCACTATAACAGGTTCTAAATTTTATTACCTAGTTCAGAAACAAAGCACAATGAAAATACTGATTTTTCCAAATTAAAAAAAAAAAAAAGCCAAAAAAACCCAAAAACCTTTTGATGTCCAGAAGAGGGGAAAACCAAACACTACATCATTTATTCTTCGAATTCTAAATTTTTTCTTCAGATGGCATTATGTTTACTTTGAGAAACCTCAGCTTCCAGCTGACACAGAAGTTATGAATGGAAAGCCATAGGAATTCTGCCACATTTCTTTCCTATTGCATCCATTAGGGTAGCAGGCGAGAGGCAGAGAGAAACAAAATATACTGTAGAATTTTGTGTCTTAATTGCTCAGTTTTAGTGTGAAATGGATTATATATACATTTATAAAATAAGCATTTTGGCTGGGGGAGGGTTGACAATTCCTGAAGGAATCGGTAAAGAATCACAAAAGATTCCTATAGTACAGTGTTACCTTAAAAGACATAGCCGTAATAATAAGCAGATCTAAATAGGCATGATGCTGCACAGTTTGCATTTTCAAAACTTTTCCTTGTATAAAATTATATTTACCAATTTATAGACATGGCTCTAGTTTGTATCCACCCTGTACTTGTCCCACTGTGTCTACAGGAACATTATAATGACAGCAGCTTTATTTGGGGTGATATGAATAAGGGGAAACTGAAAAGTAGATCAATACTAATGCAAACACAGGGGAAAAAAAAATCTTAACCTCATATAACATTACAGAAGTTGAATTAGAGTTGAAGGAGAAGTTGCTGATACAGATAACAGAACTAAAGGAATACACACACAAACAACAGCATTACCAGTGAAGTGGAGATGACCACTGGAAATCTTTCAAACTGTCAGGCAGAAAGATGAGAATACAGTGACAAATGAACTAAGCGTGACTGATTTCTGGAAAGAACAATGGAAATGGGAGGCATCATATAACCCTTTGGCAAAGTAGATTGAAAAAAGGACATGTGAATGGAGTGATGTGATTAATCAAAGTGAAGTGCAGATCACAGAAGAGGAAGTTCAAAGAAGATTAAGAGAATTACCTAATTGGAAAGCACTCAGAAAGAGGACAGAATCACTGATGATCAGCTAACAAGCTTTAAAAACTAGTACCCTCAATTCAAAATACATATATGAGAAGCTAGGAAAAGATGTATTTAGCTAGATAATGGCAGGAAGGATTCAATCAATTAAAAAGATGGAAAATGTGTTACACTAGAACAGGCTCACACGCGGGTTTGATGCTTCTAGAGAACGTCCACAACACAGGGATATCATAATGTATTGCCTGTCCCTTTAGAATGGGCCTACATTAGGCCATGGACTAAAAAGGCTTTCCTGGCAGCTAAAAGCAAGTAAGGTTACCATAGCCATTGCAGAAACTTGATAATTTCTGGCGAACCAGTTCTTGTATAAGAGAAAGAGAGCCTGAGGAAAGAAGGCAGGCCTGCCAGCAGGGCAGAATAGCCTTTTCCAGGTAAAAAATAAATACACATTTCAAGACCTCACCGGAGGGGATTTCTCCAAATGTTTTGAAGCAGTCTTTAGATGAAATTTATCTGAGACCAGAAAAATAGGAATAGTGTGATAGATCATTTTGAGCAGGAGAAATCTGGGGAAAGACATTTTTTGTACTTTATAAGACCAGTCAAAGCTGAGCTTATAACCCATCTGTGTCACAGTCACTCATTATTGTTTTATTATTTCCTTCTTCTATTCCCCTTTCTAGCTCAGCTTTCACTTTTTCTGTGTATTTCAACTCATTTTCCTTTTCTGCTGCAAATAACTGTCACCATGTGGTTCAGTAAGAATGTTTCTCTGGCTCTGATTTAATAAACACCTATAAATTCAGCTATTTGTGTCAGATATTTTTTTTGATATGACAATACGGTTTTTTTATGAAGCTCTCAGAGTACTGCCAGCAGAATTCAAATTCTGCAGGACCAAAACATTTTGTTCAAATGTAGGGATCCAATACAACTTTCTAAATCTCATGTAGTCTCTTAGCTTTGTGAAGTCTTCCAGTTTTTCTCTTGAATATGCTTGCTCAGTTTATGCCTCACACATTAATAAAAACATCTGGGATGTTCCTGTTACTTACAGTCAGGATACACAATGTAGATATGTCTGAAAGTTTGTGGCTTTTGCTTTGAACTTGAAAACTTTGGGCAAATATCACTTTGTATCACTGTGCTAGAATCAAATTGAATAGACTTCTGGTATCATCTTGAAAAAGCAGCATGTCAGATGATTAATTGTAATGCTGAAGACGCAGGAAAAAACCCTATGTGATTATTCATGTTGTCTTGAGCAAGTCATTAATCTTTCATTTGCAGCTGAGCAAACTGGAGATAATAGGTGGTCTGGATTCTGCAGAGGGCAAGTGTTATGAGGATGTAAATGGCAAGTATCTTTTTTTATTATTATTATTATTATTGCTACCAATTCACACACGGAATTTGGCAAGAAGTGAGAGGCTGCATTGCTGCTCAATTCCAATATAAAAAGTTCTGGCTGACTGACTACCTCAGAAACTATTCTTTTCTCATAGAATCTAGTGGCAGGAGGAAAACAAACAAAGGTAACAGTTCAGCCAACTCTAGTTAACTGGAATTCATTCAGGCAATCAGGTAGTCTTCAATTAGATGAATGTATGCAACACCTGGACTGATAATATTCTAAGCGTGTGCTCCTTACTACTTGCGAATCTGCAGAACAAATGTGAATAAATTTGAGCCTTCAAAATATTGCTGGGTTTTTTTTCTGACTAGCAAAGGATTAGTAAAAAGCAAGCAAAGGATAATGAAAATAGCTTGCAGTGCTTTTTTGTTAATACAGATTAGCAGTAGGCATAACTCAAATACCTCTCCTCCTCTGCTCCAGAGCCAACTATCCCTGAAGTAGAGCAGCTTTGCTGCTTACACATGGATTTTGACAACTTCATCCCTACCTCCTCTCCACAGCACTGCCTCTCGTAGATATTCACATACCAAAGGAAGTGTGTGCATAAGCTTAGAAGATGTATTAAATCAGAATAGTCCAACGTCTTCTCTTCACTCAAAGCTGCCCAATATTAGAGCAGACCTTGCAGACCTCTTAGCAAAGAGCTAGTTCTAGGGACCTGCAGCTTTACACAGCCAGTCCCTTGTGAATTAGGCAACAGGAACACTAACAGACATTTGAAGGGAGTTTAGACATCCATGTTCTGGTTTCATCCCAAAAGCACTACAAACTCTGCATACATATCTCTGCACAGACTGGTTTTACATCAAGGTAACATCTCACACATTCAGTGTCCAACTGCTACTCCTTTTCTGTCCCACCGGTGTTTTACCAGGCGTGCTTCTGGTGCATTCAAATGAGGAGGCACTCCAAACCACTCCTCTGAGCAGTTTCCATGCACAAAATCCTCCAAGACCCATGGGTACAGACCCTCATAAGGAAACCTCTGTCAGTGGAGTTAAAGTGTAAGACATAATTCCTAAAACTCCAGATATCATCAGCTTAGACCTGTGCTGCAGAAACACCAGACAGAGTTCTGGCCCTCTGTCCCTGCTCACAGGGCACAATGGCAAAAAATGCCATAATTCTGGCATCTCAGGACTGAGGGAGGTCTTGGTCTTGTTTTGTTTCCTGTTTACACTGAACAATATCACCTTCTTCTCCATCTCATTTTAGTTTAGTATCCCCACCATCTACAACTACCAACTGGCAGCATAATAATCAGGTCCCCATTAATTAAAGAGCAACAACCAGACCTATTACTACAGGAAAGCCAAGAGAAACGCTTACCCCAGAACTGGGTCTTCAGATAGTCTGGTGCATCAGCTACAGCGTCCTCCCAGCTGAGGTCAGGAAGACCTTTTTTTCCTGCTCACAGGATGCAACACAGCTGAAAACTGAAGCAGAGCCTTCCTGCCAGCCCTGAGCAGAGGAACGAGGAGGTATCAGTACATTCACACAAACTGATCTCAGAATGTGTCCAAAACGATGCAATTCCTAGGCTGCTTCAGCTTATTGCCTCCTGCAGTCTCTTCAGATTTAAGATTTGCTAATCAGAACATTGTCCACCATTAATTTAACTATGACAACAATTACTGGAAAGTGCAAATTTAGAAAACAGGTTTCTTTCTCACAAAAATCCCTAGATTACCTAAACTTTAACATTAAATGACGTGTTGCTCTTAGTGCTCTGAAGGCAGCCCTTTGATTTTTAGGTCATCTGAGAATACTGAAAATAAAGAGTTTCTTCTAAAATTGAGTGTTCTGTAGATTTCAAAGCTACTACAGATTTACACGGGCACAAATTAAAGCCAAATTTGGCTATCCATTTATCATTACTTACTGAGTTTATGGATGGCCTGGCTAATGTGATCCATGATTTATGACACGAAATATTGCTGTACATAGCCAAATATTCAGAATGCTTTGCAGTTATCACTGTGCTGCACGAATGGCAGGAACATTTCATCCAAGCCCAGACACAAAAATGAATCTGAATTCTCTGCCAAAGGAAAGAAGACAACTGCATTGTTTTCACCCCTTCCTAATAGATAATGTGTGCTTTTCCATTGTTGTCAAGCCTGCAAGTTAGCTGTGGCTATGTGAATGAGGTCCTCTATGAAATACACTTTTGCATTATATACCACCCACCATCCCCAAAATTGCGTACCTACTAAAAGAGCAGTGCTTGTGGATGAAACCAAAGACCTTTCTCATGCTGTTCTGTTTATCTATATTCCTATGTGGCTACTTACTCCTTAGCAATTTTCTTATCCTGGATGCTCCGGCAGTTTGTAGCAGTGGAAAGTCATGGGGCAAAACACATTGATTCCCAGCAACTTTCAACTGTAACACTGTCATACCTCCAGGTACGGCTCCTTTGAACAGACTCCATCAACTAACCAGCGTGGAAATGGTCCTCTGAGCGATGCGTAAAAGAGCACCCGTGGACTCTCATTCTGAGCTTTTGATTCTGGGGGGAAAAAGAATATTAATTATTAATAACGAGGAAAATACATTATTATTAAGGCTTCCTGCTAGTGATTTGATGTCTTATTTCTGGTGAGAGTTCACACAGATTTGTCTTACTTTGCAAGCAGATATTTAAGGAGAATATACACAAAATAGGTCAGTCATTCTTTGGTCTGTGCCCAGCTCTGTGTTGCAACTCTCTCTTGAAAAGCAAGAAAATGTAAATACCAGGTCTTTAAAAATTTGATTCCATTCTCTGTGGCCAGTTTGCGCTTTCAGGTGTCAATGAGACGTGACTGGTACAAACCAATACAGAAGTTTTAGCAGGCATGTCTGAAAATCCCTTCATTCCCATTATACTGGGTCCTTCTCTGCACTTTTATGTATTAGAGTTAGTGGTTATTCCTGCTAGACTGACTGTTTGCCATGCAGAGCAGGATTGTCTCTGCTGGTTTTGCTTTGAAGGTGTACTACTGGGCAGATAGAAACAACCAGGCTCTCTTGAGCTCCTGATGGCTTAATTGTTATTGCAAGAAGCTTTGTGAGATCTTTGCTCCTAAAAAAGATGATGGTAAAAGAAATGTTTGGAGGATGAAGTCACTATTCTTTTTGTTATTACAAAGTAGGAAACCAGCAAAACAACAGTCTATAAATAAAACCACTTAAAAATTCTAGCAGTTTTTCAAATATCAAAGAATAATCTTTCATACAAATGTTATAAAGGAGAATAAATTAAATTTTCATAGGAGTACTATGCATAAAATGCAAATGTTGTAAGTCTATTTATCAGGCTGCCTGGAACATGATTAATAATAAACTGAGAGACTAGATTCTTATTATTACAGCCTAATAAACAAGAATTCTCTCTTACTTTGCTTTATGCTATTTTCTATGAAGCAGAAAGAAAATAGATTTTTATACAGTTATCATTCTTCACTCCCCAAATCTCTTCTTAAAAAGCTTATCAGTATTTCAGAGAAATTGTTGAAAAATTGAGTGCTTGGAAAACTTGGAGATTTATGTCAGGAAGAGATAAGTTGCCCCCAGGTCTGTGCACATCATTACTACAAGTTTTTCAGGAGAAAATCCATAGGTAGTCTGACCATACCAGTAAAATGTCACACCCCTTAGAGAGTACCCTCCTTTTAAAAAAGTTTACCATATTGTTAACTTCTCAGGAGAAGGGGGGGTTGCTGCTTTTTGGTTTGGGGTTCTTTTAAATCACCCTCCATTTCCCTGGCCTATGAACAATGTCAAGAGGGATCCCTGGTGAAGCTGAGGAACTAGAGATGACTTGTATAGGTTTTGCATATGAACTTTTCTATGCTCCTCAGTCTGTATGACTTTGTAGGTGCATTTTGTTCTGTGCACCTGTAGCTGATGCTGTGTCCATAACATGACCTTGCACAAACAACGTGATCTAGAGTTTTCTGGAAGACTTGCTGCAGCTCATCCATGGAAATCAGTACAGAGTAGGCTATTTGGACCACTCACTTTAACAAACTCTACTTACTGCCTGAGATCGCTCTTGCCTGCCAGCAAACTATTCCAGGGATCTGCTTCTCACTTGTTTGCAATATGCCAAACCCACTCTTCAGAGCTTTACGAAGTGAAACACCCACTCTTATCCTATCCCACATTCCTCATTCTCTAGAAAGTGAAAGTCCTTAAAAGCAACTGCAAGGATCTAGCAGGTCAACTTACTTCTCTTCCAGAATTGCATTAACCTCTCCTTATCTTCTGGAAAAATAGGGAATACACACCACTTCAGGAACCTTTGCTTTGTGTTTTCATTTGCTCTAACTTTTAGAATAAACATCCAAGTTGACTTGCAACAGCCACCTAGCCCTCTAGAGACAGAAGTCTTAGCCAGTTTTTTATTGAATCCATGTACATTGAGGTTTTTCCCCTTCTTTAATCAAAGAGCAGTGAGTTTTTTGTGACCTCCCCACCTTAGCTCTACTTCTAGGCAAGCCAAAATTCAGAGAAGTCAACACATGCCATTAGATTCAGTCCAATCTTGAAATAAAAAAAAATATTTCACTGTGATGCAGCAGCAAGGAAGAATTCTGACAGTCCATCTTAAGTATCTATATTGTTTTCTTTTTCAAGGAAAAAAGACTTGTACAAAAGTTCATCAAGGCAAAACGTCAGATTTCAGAGGGAGGGGGATATTTTAGCTTAGTATATATTCTGTGCAATATCTGCTACTTGTTCTTGCTTGGCATAGTCTTGATAAAGTAAATCACACTGGAAGTTTACTGCACCTAGGGGAATTCACCTAGGCTTGGAAGCACAGCAAACTGTTCCGAGGATATACTTTAAATCTATTAGATATCCCTATACAGGAAGACTTTCTTCTTTTATTAATTACAGTAGTATTATGTCCTTTACCAAAGTGATATTTTTTCCATATGCTGTCCAACTTCTAAATAAATTGCGTTATCTCCTGTGACAGCAGCCAATGTGTCTTGCAGTAAATGCTAAATTTGTTATGCCAGAAGGCATGACAAATATGACACAATGAGTACTTACTACTGCATAACCAAATTATTTTAAACATTGTTTTACAACGTAACACACGTTCTTTGCAAAATGAGTTTTTCATAAAATTTGCCAGTGTTTTCTACCCCAAGGAACTTCCCTAAATTTTAGCAGTTCTGTGTTCAAAGGAAGCAGGAATGTCCCTCAGAGCAAAGACCATAGCTTAACCTTTTCTCTTCCTACATACCAGTAGAGCAGCAGTGTCCTCCCAGTGCATTCCTGGCACAGCACTGGCTTTCACAAGGGAGTGACAGAACCACACAGGAGGAGAGCATGGGCACTATGACTTCATCCCTGGGTGCCAACTATTGGATTGATTTCACTTTAAAGGAAAACTGAATCTTCCAACACTCTTCTGAGAGATAAGACAGATTAGATTTGAAATGGGTCTTGTGCTGAGCTCAGTGTTCCTGAAGCCTCAGATGCCTGTAGACATCAGAGGAAAGCTTGGCATGTCTCTTCCTAGAACAACAGAGTAGAATGTGGCTCTAACCTAGAGCTTCCAGTCATAGCCATAGGTGGGGATCCCTGGTGAACACTTGGGCTTCATGGGGAGTCACTCAATGAACTGCAGCTGTTTCAGAGCAAAGCGCCTACTGGTGCAAGCACTTAGTAAATCATACCAAAATTATTGTGTAATTAGTAACAAGGGGAAGGGAGATAAGCTAGAACCATGGCAGGCTACTTAGGTGTTAGAGACACCAAAGTCAGCTGAGCCTGACAGTGTCCCCTGAGTACTCACAGGAGTAGTCAGAGCAGTCTCAGAACTATGAGCAGTGATTTCTGAAGATGCTTAAAAAACAGTGAAGCCCTAAAGGACTGGAAAAAGGCTATAAGAAAATCCTTCTCAGAGAGGAAAAAGATATATCTAAGGAATTAGTGACTATTCAACCTAACTTCAGTACCTCAAAGGGTAGTGGAATAAATTATCAAATAATGTATCAGTTTGTTCATACCAAGAGGGTAATGAGAACCATTTAACATGTATTTGTCTAAAACAAATTGTGCTTATGCAATACAATTTTCTTCTTTGACAAAATAATTGGTTAAGTGGATGAGTGGGAAGCACGAAATGTGCCATATTTTGTCTTTATTATAGCTTTTGACACAGACTGACATGACACCTTCATAATCAAACTAGATAACTATATTCTAGGTAAAACTGCTGTACAGGATGTTGAATAGTTCAAAGTCTGTTTTCTACCAAAAGGAGATTAAATGAATTCTCACAGAGATATGGCCTCTGTCTTAGATTCTTCAATATTTTCATTAAGCTGAAAAATTACACAGAGAATATATTGGCAAAATTAATAGATGACACAAAATAGAAAGTTCTCTTGATAAGAGACTTTCATTTAAAATGATCTTAGCAACTTTGAGAAATCATCTGAAAGAAAGAAGTTGAGATATGATGTATTATGTATGAGGTACATCACATGAGAAAAGAAAAGAGTGAATGCATAAATGAAAAATATGGAGTAAAAAGTTAAAAACTACTTTAGGAAAGGATTATAAGTATACTGTAAATCACAATGTTGCTTCAAAAAGGCAAATCTCTTTATAAAGTATTCTAAAGGTGCTTTTATAACTTTATCATTTTACTATATCTGGGACTATATGTCAACTATATATACTGAGCAAGGGTTTTATTTTTAAACATTACATATGAAAAAAAATCTAGACAACACAGAATATTCATAGGAAAGGAAAAAATGTAAAGTATTTCAGGCATTCTGGAAAAACTGTAGTGTAGGTTGTTCATCAACCAGCAAGAATGAAGAAATACACTGTGGATTCCATTTTCACATAGATAAAAAGCTGTTATGAAACTAAGAGTGATACATTATTTGCTATGGAAATGGAAAAGAAGAAATTACTATAGATTGAAAAGTATTGATGTTTGAGTATATTTGGAGGAGTTTATAGAATCAGACATTTCAGACCCAGGAGTATGGTTATCCTAATCTCAGGGACATGACTTACTGCTGTGTAAACAAACTTCATTAAAAAATGCATGTATGGTAAATCAAAAAGGAGATATTAGCTGCTCACTAAATAGTCTAGAGATACCACCACCACTGAATATTCACAAACTGGTGGAGCATCCCTATCTCTGTGGTCAGCCACCCTTCAATTCCTCACACCCAGGTGTCAAGCAGTGGGCTATGGCACACAGACTCCCAGCTGTGGGAGTTGAGTGATTCTTTAGTGAGCACCCATGTATCACCAAAAATAAAACCACTAGCCCTGGAGAGAGGTGAGAAACAGAAATTCCTGGGAAAGCAAATGTAACCGAGAGCGGCACAAACAGCTTTAGACAAAGGAAAGCCTGCCTGGGGTCACAGGCTGGCTGCTAGGACTGCAGGCTGCAGTTTTTCCCATCATGTATCCCACAATGCTAAGAGGAGCAAGGCCAACAGAATTTGTACATATTCACTGACTTTTCATTTAACTGATAACAGCATAAACAAAGTATCTGTTCTCTATGGTACATTATCCTGCCATTGTCTGTAGCTGCATTACAGTCTCTTCCCACCGATGAAAATGTATGGCCATGTTTATGGCCCTGTATTCTAAAGATGATTTTATCTAAGTGGCAGCTTGGGTGACTTCTAGTCTTAAACATCTCTCCTTGGTAATGCGAAGGCACCATTCACTGTCACACTTAAAATACTGCCTCTGTATGAGAACATGCCCAGGATTAAGGGCATAAGGCATCAGGGGAAAATAGGTTCTGATGGTCTAGAAACTAGAGGTGCTTATCTAACAAACACGGTTTCATACAGTTAGTACTCTATTCATTTTTTCTCCAGTCTTTTGTTCTGTCGTGCTCCATCTCTACTTATCAAGAGGTTTAAGGGGGTAAAGGTCATTCAGATGTTCATGTTATCTCCATCTAAGGATTTTCCTACTTCTGTAAATGCCAAGGTCTCTCTGTATATTCTTCTGCTGTAATACCAGACAGTGTCTTTTCTAAATGGCAAAGGAGAAAGTTGCAAAAAACTGTAATTTCCTACCCAAGAATGATTATGCTGAAACATACAGAGTTTAGAGGAAAAAATGGTGTCTTTTATTAGCCTGACTGATAAAGATGTAAAAAATATCTATGTTTTGGGTCTATCAAGCTCCGGACTGTGCTAATTCTTCTGCTAGAAGATCCTATCACTCTAAAACCTTGCACATATAATACATTAAAGCATTGCTCAATTTGAGACCATTCTTGCCAGAAAACATTGAATAATTCTTTAGGATAATCCCCTGAGACAGAACGTATATCAAGATAATTTAACAGTTCTTGTCTGTAATTTGAAGTATTCTTTATTTTAAAAACTAGAGTTTATTTAAGGATATACTTCAGGTTCCCCAGCTTCAGTGGAACCAAAACTCTTCCTCTGTTGACTTCCTGAGTGCATTCAATGCTCTTCTAAACTGGAGCCTCTGGATGTCTCTGTAGTCCTCTATAACTCAAAAGTTTTCATCAGATATACATACCAAAACATTGAAACAGCTGGAACATTCCAATGTATTAAAAGAAACTTCATTTTAGAAAGAGTTCCAGGCAAGACTAAATTGGTAGTGCTTTAGGACTAGCACCACCAACAAAGAATTCAAAGAAAAAAGAAAAACATTCTGGTTTATATACTTTCTGTCATAAAGATTATCTGAAAAACTTGGGGGGGGGGGGGGGGGGGGGAAGGAGGGGAATGGAGAGGGAAGGGGAGGAAAAAAACCCTTGCTTTGGTGGAATTTCAGTGTACATGGAGACAAAAGCTCTGGTTTCTTCAGACCAGCAGGAAGATCTTAGTGGTAAGATATGGTCACTAGCATTTACTGGGTGGTGTTGCAAGGGAGGAATGATGGTTCTATAGTAAAATATTAAAGACTTTTTTGGGTCCTGACACATTGTGTAGTGTTAAGACACATATGCAAAGATGTAAAGTTAGCTGTGTTAGCACTGGGCAGCTGTGCAGGGTACCTGTGAGCCCAGCTTTGTGTAGTTTCACTGTGGTGGGTTGATCCTGGCTGGATGCCAGGTACCCACCAAAGCCACTCTGTCACTGCCCTTCTGAGCTGGACAGGGAGAGAGAAAATATAATGAGAGACTCATGGGTCGAGATAAGGACAGGGAGAGATCATTGAGCAATTACTGTCATGGGCAAAACAGACTCAACTTGGGGAAAATAAATTTAATTTATTCCAATCAAATCAGAGGAGGATAATGAGAAATAAAAACTAAATCTTAAAACACTTTCCCCCCACCCCTCTCTTCTTCCCAGGCTCAACTTCACTCCCGATTTTCTCTACCTCATCCCCCTAAGTGGCACAGGGGGATGTGGAATGGGGATTGCTGTCAGCTCATCACATGTTGTTTCTGCCACTCCTTCTTTCTTAGGGCAGGACCCCTACGCTCTTCCACTGCTCCGTCGTGGGGTCTCTCCCACAGGAGACAGTTCTCCGTGAACTTCTCCAATATAAGTCCTTCCCACAGGTCGCAGTTCTTCATGAACTGCTCCTGCATGGTCCCTTCCACAGGGTGCAGTCTATCAGGAACACACTGCTCCAGCATGGGTCCCCCATGGGGTCACAATTCCTGCCAGAAAACTTGCTCCAGCGTGGGCTCCTCTCTCCATGGGGCCACAGGTCCTGCCAGGAGCCTGCTCTAGCACGGGCTTCCCATGTGGTGACAGCCTCCTTTGAGCATCCACCTGTTCTGGTGTAGGAACCTCCACGGCATGCCCTATCATTAGCCCCCGTGGGCTGCAGGAGGACAGCCGGCCTCACTATGGTCTTCGCTAGAGGCTGCAGGGGAATCTCTACTCTGGCACCTGGAACAACTTCTGCCCCTTCTTCTTCACTGACCTTGGTGTCTGCAGAGTTGTTCTCACATGCTCTCACTCCTCTCTTCTGGTTGCAATTGCATAGCTGATTTTCCCTCTGCCCTTCTCAAATATATCATCCCAGAGGCGTTACCACTGTCAATGATGGGCTCAGCCTTGGCCAGCAGCAGGTCCGCCTTGGAGCCAGATGGCATTGGCTGTATCGGACATGGCAGATACTTCTAGCAGCTTCTCACAGAAGCCACCCCTGTAGCCCCCTGCTACCAAAACCTTGCCACACAAACCCAACACAGTCACTCATCCTGCCTAGAGCAAGGGGTCCCTGCAGCCATCCCGGGCATTGCTCTGGAGGAAGTTAGCTGGTTGGCTGACTCTAGAATAGACCCCAGGACTGACGTCACATTTATACAGATGATCAAGAAATCTTCTTCCAGGTTCACTTCAAAGCATTCTTCTTTCTGGCAATGCCTAATGCCACTCCAAGGAGATCGGCTGGCAATTCTTGAACTCTTTCTAAGTAGAAGAAAACTGGGTTTATATAAAGCAAATAGGAGCAAAACTCAAGGCTCTGGGCTTACTTGCAAGTTTCAATACAATTTGCTTCAATACTCATTTGAAAAATCAAAAGCCTATGCCAAAGGTCTTCTTCACATAAAGTTTCAATGAAAATAGTATTTGAAGAAAGTGCTGTGTAATGTTTCATTTTTCAAGCAGAATACGACCATCTAGATGTGCCTCATGGATGTTCTTCTGAGATATCTCACATTTTACAGCTTTCTTAAGTGGTGAATGACACCACTCATGGATCAGGAGTATTGAAAAATATCGAAATTAAATCCATTCACATGCAATTTCTGGCAATAAATAGAGAATTTAAGATATGTATCTATACAATTCAAACTACAAGGAAATAAATGTGGAACAACTATTATCAAAGAGAAACTTCGGCTATATTATTAAAGGAAAGATACTGATATATGCCAAGTTATGTAACAGTATGTGTTATCTCCTCATACCAGGCCACCTCCTGCCAAGTGGCAATGGATTAGCTTCTCATGAAGGAAAGAGGATATTAATGACACTGATTCTGGAAATAATTTTATTACATCATCATTATATACACATATGAATTATTAAATCAGACAACCAATCAGCATGCAGGTTAGTTCCTGCTGCCAGAAGCTTAGCTCAGGACCAGCTTCTGGTTCGCAGACACTGGTGCTCCCTTAAGAGATAACACGGTAGAGATTTTGCAAACACCACAAAATTTACCAGTGTGTTAAAAAACAGAACAGAAAAAACTTCACTTATAAACATGCTAGTTGGTGATGTTTGTCACAGCAATATCGAAAAATGAAGACATTTCCCAAAACTTTATTAAACTCTGTATTGGATTACTGAAACAAAGCCCTTTTTCATTGAGGAAACAGGCCTTTTCAGAATAATTTTTGTTGGCTGTAGTGCACTTATAATAACAATACTGCCCAGTTCCCTCTTTATAGGCTTACTCTTGCTCCTCTCCAGCCCTTGGGCAAGGAAATTTGCATTTATTTAAAGGATTCTTGCTGACCTTCTTTTTAAAATACATCTTTGATGAGAAGTCACCCTCAGGTATAGATAGCAATTAAGTACATGGAGTACTACAAACCTTTCCAGTATCCTTTCTTACAGGAAATTAAAAGAAAGAATTCAGAGATCTCTTTGTAGACATTCATCTTTATACTGTACCATAAAGATCTGAGCGAGTAATGAAATAAATCTGACACAGGTTTCCTGTGCTTAAAGCCTGCGGAACAAGTATGAAATCAAATTACGAGTGCTATCTCTCTCACAAGTTCCTTCCCTTGCATAACAATTGCAGGTGTCAACTTTGGCTAGCAGATTTGAAACTATGTCCTTGGGAAAAGACACAACCGTGTCTGACTTTCAGATAGTTGTTATGTTGGGCTGAAAAAGTTATTTGGTAGAAAGTAAGTGACATTCACTTGCAACACTGCAGGAATTTAAATACATTTTAGCTGCAGTAAGCAAACATTTACCAAGCAAAATGTCTCACACAGAAAATAAAAAGATGTGGGCCCAAGGAAAGAATGCAAAGTTCATGGTACGAAAAATGTACTGAGTCATGAGTTGAAGAACATAAGAAAACTATGCCTGCTTTACTTTTCCCATGTCCTGAAGTCTTCTGCCTTGAATTGGAACAGCGAGGCACTGAAAGTAAGAGGAGTACACTTGCAGAGCCAAGATCTGAGGAGCAGCCCAACTCCATATATTTTGCTGACATCCTGTAATTTCACTAATACTTGAAACAGAAGTTTGGTCTCTCATAAGGAAAAAAGTGCCTGCCCTCTGTAGAACTCAAGTTGTCAAGACAGTCAAACTATCTGTTGCTAAATCAGAGTTCCCAGAATGAAACATGAAAGAGAATATTTCAAACTTTTTTATTTGAAAATAGAGAGGCCCCTTGTAATCTCATCTCTCTCTGCACAGAATCCGAGAACTGTATATCTATTATTACAATTACTAAAGAAAAACTTGCAGGGTCAGGAAGCAGAAGAGACTTTTCAGATAGCTCTCACTTGGCGCCTGTAATAACGGAAGTCCCATTTGTAGCACACCATCATCTCCGCCATCACACACCAATGCGTAAAGCAATGCTGTGTACTGGAAGTGATAAAACACACTTTAGAAATAGCTCTTGAAGGATGGCCAGATAAACAGAGTTAAATGTGGCACATCAAGTGTGTTATATTATCATCAGAAGGCATGCATAACATACTCCTAATCTTTAAGTCTCAGGTGACTTGAGAAGCAATGTGAATTACTTGTTCAAATATTTATTTTCCTAAATAGAATTATCAGATAATACTCATATATTGTTTTTAGTCAAAATCCATTGCATAACTGATTTCCAGGATAAGATAGAATTTAGATCCTTTTAAAGATCTGGCCTATTACTTTCTTAAGTATTCTTTGTCAATGAAAAAATCTGCTATTTTAGTTAAATGCTAATCTTATTGCTGCAAGACTGAAGAGACGGCTCGTTTCCAGCAACTTGCTGGGTATATTTTGTGTCTGGAATATTATCTGTGGCTTTGACACAGCAATATTTCCTTGCTTCATTTGAGCATGTTTTTATGCTCAGTTCAGCTTGAAGACTTAACACATCATCATCTGGCATCCATATGCAAATATAGATCAGAAACACTTTCAAAAACATTCATATGAAAAAGGAAAAGCTTATTATGGAGATGGATTAAGAAAGAGGCATACAGAGAGTTACTGACCATAGAGCCTAAAGGCACGACCCTGTAATTTCCCCCAAGCTGTGGAGCATTCCCCTTGCTCCCAGCAGAGCTCATAGGCAGCCTGGAAACCCACACACTTGTCTACTTCTGCCCTCCCTTTTCTTCAAGTGTCAAACTTCCCTGACAATACACCAGTTCCCACAAGATGATATTGACTGAAAAGAAGCTTCTGGGAAGAAATAAGTGATTTTTAACACGTGGCTAAGAGGGGAAAAAAATTAATTCGAAAATTCTAGTGAAGTACGTATACCTGATCAAACTAATTTGTATTACAGTCTTACTCTTTCAAGCTCCATCCTTTCTCATACATTACTGTTTTCACCTTGATCTCTTCTACTAATGCATACAAAACAAGGCAAAGGCATTGCCTTTTTTTAAATATTGTTACTCTTTATTACAATAATTTCTAGAAACCAGAGGATTTCTTGACCAGCTGTAAGGAACAACTTCGATACATGTGGGCACAGAGGTGTGCACATACTTACCTGTGACTTACCTCCCTTTGAGTTCCACAAATCAGACACAATATGTTATAAAACAGACAATAAAATTGATTCAGAAATGTTCCTTGTTGCCTTCACTGTGACTTTCCTGTTTGTAGTTTACCAGAAATCTGAGGACAATATCAAGGTTTTATTATTGTACCAATCCCAAGGAGCACACTATGCGTGTTTGCTAGCCCTGTGTTCAGTCCCTCACGTCTCGCCTGCCATTGGAGTTAGAATGCCTGCAGGGGCCATGTCTCCAAGAGCAGCCAAAGCTCTGCCAGTCTGCAGGCAGAAGTATGAACAAACACTGTGTGCCTGCAACCTGAAGACTGGCCATTCTATCTCCATTACTATCAGGATTAAAGTTTTATGCAGTATTTCAAAGTTCTTTTATCTTATCCCTCTCTCTTGTCCGTTCCCAGCATTCATAGAATCATAGAATCACTTGGGTTGGAAGAGACCTTTAAGATCATCGAGTCCAACCATAAACCTATGCCAAATCCACCCCTAACCCGTGTCCCTCAGCACCACGTCTACCCATCTTTTAAATACCTCCAGGGACGGTGATTCCACCCCCTCCCTGGGCAGCCTGTTCCAATGCCTGATAACTCTTTCAGTAAAAAAGTTTTTCCTAATATCCAACCTAAACCTCCGCTGGCACAACTTGAGGCCATTTCCTCTTGTCCTATCGCTTGTTACTTGGGAGAAGAGACTGACCCCCACCTCGCTATAACCTCCTTTCAGGTAGTTGTAGAGAGTGATAAGGTCTCCCCTCAACCTTCTGTTCTCCAGGCTAAACAATCCCAACTCTCTCAGCCACTCCCCATAAGACCTGTTCTCCAGACCCCTCACCAGCTTCGTTGCCCTTCTCTGGACACGCTCCAGCACCTCAATGTCTCTCCGATACTGTGGTGCCCAAAACTGAACACAGTACTCAACAACAAGTGTTCTTGTCTCCTTCCCCAGTCTTTCAGTGAAACCATGCCTCAGTCCTCATTTTTATATGATCATCTGAACCAAAATAAACTAATGACTTTTCTCCTTTGGATTTTTATCCCTCAACAAGAAGCATAAAATTTTCCTTTAATTGACATTTTGAACATGGCATGCTCACTTTCAGCCCATCTGTTCTTCTGCCTTCCAGGGTACAGCTGTGACTATAAAGCTACGTATTGCCTAAGCGCAGGAAATCTAGCGAGCTTCACTGCTTGCACATGAAGGGTAAGTCAGCATAACACTGTGTCGGGGAGAGATACCAAAGCAAACTTGTAACAGATTAACATGAGTATTGAAAACAGCATTGCCTGCTATTCCCTGCTGTATTATTTATAGCCAACACTGTTGCACTGCTTTCAGGACTCAAGCCAGCATCGAGAGCTACTATCTGCACCCGCAACTGTGCTGAATTAACATGCCCAGCTCAGCTGCATCAATGGAGTCTAAAACTAATCCCATAGAGACAGTGACTGGAATGCCAGCTAATTATATGCAAAGATGAAGTTTCTCTGCATCCCACATTTTCACCAATTAATACTCCAGTCATGGAGCCCTTAGCATTTTCTACTCTCTTTACTTCTCCAGTAGCTGTAGAATAGACAGGCTGTCCAGCGTCCTGGTGAGTGGCCCAGCAGACCCCTGCTAATGGTCCCCCGGTCTCTGCAGAGGCAGTTTGGATGAACTGTACTGTTCCAAGTTTCATCAGCACAGCCATAATTTTCTCTGCCACTTTATCCCAATATCTGCATTATCCCATCCTTCAAGAAAATGCTGTCCATCCTGCTGGCAGTGATTTCCACCCTAGAATATTAGATTGCAGGTTTTTTGAGACAAGGAATTTCAAGTACTTTCTATATCAAGGTATTCTGAATTTTCTTCCCCAGGAGAAGCAGTTGTCCCTTGTGACATTTTCCATATCTTAGCATTTGCAACAGGAGACAGCACTGTACTTAATGGTGGTGGGCTGCTTTATTAGCATAAAAACCTTACAGAATTAATTCTCTGTAAATATGCTGGCAAGGCAGTGCTGGGGACCTCAAAACTAGATCACCAATAATCTGCTCAAATGAGAATTTCCCCTGAACAGCAGCAAATCTACTCAGTCCCTTAGTAGATCTATTATCATGTAAAAAGCAACCCAGGATCCTGAGATTCCTCTAGTCTGGTGATGTCACCATATTATGTAAATAAATATTAAGTTCCTAATTGTATTCACCCAGCAAACAGCATCCACTTTGCCTTTCTGGTTCGTGTCTTATTATAAACACAAATTTGCTCATCGGCCTGATTTCCCTGTTATCTTTTGGGGCATCTTTTTACTCTTCATAAGGCCAAAACGTGCTGTGAATACCCAGTAAATCCAGACAACAGGCCACAGGGACAGCCAGCCAGACCTATTGTATCTGGGCGATTTCTTTGTTCACCTTGTGACTCCAGCCTCATCTACCTAACAAGTACTTTTCTTGTGAGATAAAACTTTTCCTGTGATCTTGAAACTGAAAGAGTTGTTTCTGTAACTGCAGTAATTTATTTCAGGATGACAAACAACTATTCCATCTTTCTAATATGCACAGATAAAATCGCAGGTACTAATTTAGTCAGAAGTAAGTGTAACGTGTCTGCAAGCCACTAGCACACATCTTGCAAATCTCACATGTTAAGACCCAGTTGTTAGGTTCCTTATCCTTCTTCCGTCCGCCCAGGACCTGGCTCTCTCACACACACCTGCAGAGCTCATCCAAAGCACAGGTCCTGTGTCCTTTCCAGTCCCGTTTCTAGACCATCTAGCATGCCTCGAAGCCTTCTCAAAGTGATAATAACTGTTGTAAACTTGAATTTACCAAGTCTGGTCCTCTATTCTGTGAGTTCTTTCTTGTAGACACAGATTCTCACTACCATGTAACTATAACTATTCTGACCATTTTATTTTAATTCTATGAAGTCATACCTCTTATGGATTTTATGTAATTTTGTGTATTGATATAGTTCTTATTAATTCATGCTGAAAAAAATCAGGTTGCTAGACTGGGAGCGTCTCAACAGAAAAAGGTGGAGTCCCAACAAAAGTTCAAGTTTAAAATCAGCCATAACCTTAACAGAACAGAGTTAAGCAGCATTTGTGACAATTTGAGATTATTTTCGCAGTTCACAGCTTTTTTTTTTTCGATTCGTACGTTTCCATTGTGCCTGTGGAATTCTCTTTCTGGAAGAGGAAGAGCAAGAGATGACTGTGGTTTATTTCAAATGCACTGGTTAAAGCTCACAAGCAGCTGTTGAAGAGAAAAAGCAAAATATAGAAGGAAAGTAGAATATTTATATTACAGCTATGTCTGTCACAGCATTACAGTTCCTGCTATATCAGCATTTTTACTGGAAATGACTGTCAAGGGTTTGTAATTCAGTTGCCACATTTCTTTCTGCCCTGAGAAAACATCCTAGGAGAATAGGGTTTTGATTTATCTGAATATTTGAACAAAAACACACATTCCATATGGCTTTGTCAGTCAGCTCACTGTGAAAGCCATTGTAAAACAAATATAATATTAAAAATGGGTGTACTTAAAATCTACTCAACAGTTTGATGACACATGCTTTAGTCATTTACACAAAGACAGAGGGCCACCGTTATTTTATGTCACTTTGAAGAGTAAGGCTTGCAGAAAAAAGGAATTTTTCTGAGATTTCAGTCTGGCATTTGTCAGAACCGTTTTACCATAGCTGGGAAAAATCCTGTAGACGGGAAAAGTCAACAGCTGTGTTAGCTATGGCTTAGCAATTGGCACAAGGCAGCTGTTCCAGCAGGTGCTTCACCTGAGCCCTGAGCAGCGCCTCGCTCGCAGCAGTGCACCATCACTGCTGGGCTGTGTCATCAGGGGCTGCTGTACACCCATTTGTGACATGGCTAGAGACAGTCATTATAATCGCTAACTACTTGTTTGTAAGTTAATGTATTGTATTTCTGGCACGCTGCCCTCCTCCTGAGGCAATTTTACATTTTCTGGACTGTGGTTTTCTGACATTCCTTTTATGACAGTTGCACTGGCTTCCAAAAACAAGGACAATTGTAATTGTCTAATTGGAAAACTACATTTGTACTCATTACCCTTTGCTATTTCAGTTAGGAAGTAAACTAGAAATTAGTTAAGATTTTTACTTTGATTCAGAGAATAGACAATTTTTTTCATTATTAGAAGCCAATCAGACCAGTTGTTTAAAGAAGCATATCCAGCTTGTGCTGGACCATATTCTTAGGCTGTCTTTCTAAGGTTATTTTGAACTTTTTTGCATTGTCATAATCTATCAAATTTTTAAAAACTATACTTTAAAAGTATTACATTTTTAGAGGGAATATATTAGGAGGACCTAATGGAGTTGTACATTTTAAATCTTCATTCTACAGTCACTAAATAAGACCTTCCCTATTTGTAGTCTTCATTTGGGTACTAATGCCACAGGTTAGAGCCAAAGCTTTTCATAAAAGTTTGATGTAGGATATATCCATATTGACATGGACTCCAGGCAAACACTTCTCTGGTCCTAGCCAGAGCCAGGAGAAGGCGCAGCCTCTCCGGTGAAGAAGCTGAGCACAGCTCCACGGCAGCATCGCTCCCAGCCAGGCAGCCAGACCCCTGCCCAGCAGCACCCTTCGCTCTCCCCCGGCTCCGAGGGACAGGATGCACAGCCGTGCCTGCTGCAGAGCAGCCGTCCTTCCACTCCTGGTCCACACTATGTGCAAACATACCATAAAAGATGTATACAGTAAATCCAGGGCAGCACGGAAATGTACACGATGAGGTTCTTCTTGCCATACTTTTAAGTTGTTGTTCTTTGGCTCCTGATTGAATCTGGCTGACTTTGCATCGAAGCTCACCATGAAAATTTGCTCGGCTCGCTCTGCCTGCCCTGCTGCAGGGACAATAGCTTCCAGGCAGCCACGCAAACCTTTCAGAATAACACAACAATTTCTGATTTGGCCATCTGTCCATGGAATCAGATTAAAGCGCTTTTAGAGAAAATAATTCTTTGCCTTATTTTTATTATTATTCTTATTCATTCCATATTCCTTCCTCCTGAGCCAGAGGCAACATGATAGGTCAGATTTCTCATACACGTCCTATGGTTTCAAAACCAAAAAACGCCTCTCTCTGAGTCATCAAAAAAAGCTTTAATCCTTAAGCTAGCAGTGTAATTATAAATCCATATCCCACAGAAATGTTCCCTACTAGCTACCACTGTCAATAGTAAATAATTCACATGGAGAAGCTCATAATGGCAAACACTCCACTTAAAAGCTCTTCACAGCAGACAGCGGGATAACAGGGTAATTCAAGCCCAGAAGTGAGGAATATTTGATTCTCATGCGATTTCCCCACTGACAAAGTGCAAACAAAATTCCACGGGTCTTCCTGTTAGAGGAAATGTGCTCAGTGGAATAGAGCTGTAAGGGCACGGACAAGATGTTTAAGCACAAATATATTACAGGCTGCTAAAATGAGCTCTGTCTAGCACTGCATTACGTGATGCTTCCTGGAACGAAGCTGGGGAAAAATTTATGAATGAGAATACCCCTACCCTCAGGGGCTACACAATGTGTGTGAGTATTTTGCGTGGTCTTGCTGGGGAGAAGTGCTGCAAGGAACTTACCCCATTCCTTCACCTGCTCAGAGCAAGGCAGGAGCCCTATGCTGGGCCAGCTGAAGAAGATATGGCCGGCACCAGCCCTGCATACCTGGAGCTTGCCTCGTCCTGCAGGGTACAGCATTACATGGACAGGAGAAGGATTGAGAAGCAATGGAAACAGAGTGGAAAGACCTGTTTTTAAGGAGTAGCAGCAAAAATAAATACATTTAGAAGTAAAGCTGCTTGCAAACATATTGTGTTTAACACTGGCCTGTTGCCTTGTCCTGCTGTGGTGACACCACCCTCCAGGAAAGTGGACTGCCAGCACCTGCGGTCCAGCTGTCCTCTCAGTGCGCCAGGTTAGGTGCAGAGAGCCAGGACAGGGATAGCACAAAATTGCAACTACCCTGCGGCAGAGGAAAAAAGAGTCACTGTTTTTCTTAAACCTCGAAATCAGCAGGAATACTTTGGTATTCAGTGCTGCAAAAAGTCAGGACCTTAATCTGTCTGCCCCGGATTAAAACTTTGTTTCTAAAGCCTCCTTTATTACAAGCTTTAGCATCTTCACTATTTTCTGTTTGAAAGAACCTATATCATAGAAGGCACATCTGAGAAAAAAAGTCAAATGCAAATTGAGCACATTGAACAAGCTTAAGGCAATAACAAACAAAAAACTCTTTAAAAATCACAAAATGTTACATACAAAGTTGCCTATTACATTGCCTTCATCTCACCAGATATATATTTCACACTGCTATTTCATTAATGTTCTCCAGATGAAGTTGTACAACCAGCAGAAAGCCATTAAAGAGACAAAGTATTGCTCCCCTAAATAGCTTACTTGCTCTTCCTGCTTTTCTCCAAGCTATAGCTTTTTATCTTCCTTTTTTTCCATTCCTGAAGACCGATCCAACATGATCAAATTTCATGTCAGTAAAATATATTAAAATGAGAGAAGAGGACATTTTTAAATTTCTAATATGTTATTCCTGAAAAAGGTCATATCGGCAATAGGGAAATTGAGTAGTATATATTATTTGCTTGATACTTGAAGCTATGAAATATAGATTATTTCCTGTTATTTAGTCCTTCCAACCAAACATAATGTTATTAAATTCACTGTTATGCTGAGACATTTTTAAGGAACAATAAAAAACTTAACTGCTTTAATGTGTCTTATGAGTAATATAATACCTCTAATTTGACAGGTAGGATATTTAAAATTACACTGGTTTCAAGCCGGGTAAAAAAAAAAGAGATACAGGAATGAAGCAGAGCCATCTGTGTCTGCAACATTAATGGAAAATTGTATATTTAAAATGAGCTGGGGAAATGACTCTGTGACTTACTCAATGTTTTCTACAAGCATTTAACAGACACTCTAAAAATGGATACCAAATAAAATGATGGACAATATCATAGAATCAGCTATGATTAGAAGGGACCTTTAAGATGATCAGTCCAACCATTAACCTAGCAATGACAAAATCACCAGTAAACCATGTCCCTAAGCACCACATCTACCTATTAAAAAAATACCTCCAGGGATGACAATTCCACCACTTCCTTTGGGAGCCTGTTCCAATGCTTGATAACCCTTTCAGTGAAGAAAATTTTCCAAATACCCACCCTAAACCTCCGCTGGCACAACTTGAGGCCACTTCCTCTTGTCCTATTGCTTGTTACTTTGGAGAAGAGACTGACCCCCACCTGGGTACAACCTCCTTTCAGGTAGTTGTAGAGAGCAACAAGGTCTCCCCGCAGCCTCTTTTTCTCCAGGCTGAACAACCCTGGTTGGTTCCCTCAGCTGCTCCTCAGAAGACTTGTGCTTTAGACCCTTCACCAGCTTTGTTGCTCTTCTCTGGAGACACTCCAGCGCCTCAATGTCTTTCTTGTGGTGAGGGGCCCAAAACTGAACACAGTATTCCAGGTGGGGCCTCACCAGTGCCGAGTACAGGGGGACAATCACTTCCCTGGCCCTGCTGGCCACGCTATTTCTGATACAGGCCAGGATGTTGTTGGCCTTCTTGCCCAGCTAGGCACACTGCTGGCTCACATTCAGCCGCCTGTTGACCAGCACCCCCAGTTCCTTCTCCACCAGGCAGCTTTCCAGCCACTCTTCCCCAAGCCTGTAGCACTGCATGGGGTTGTGATCCATGTGCAGGACCTGGCACTTGGTCTTGTTGAACCTCATACCATTGGCCTCGGCTCATCAATCCAGCCTGTCCAGATCCCTCTGTAGGGCCATCCTGCCCTCAAGCAGACCAACAGTCCCGCCCAACTTGGTGTCATCTGCAAACTTACAGAGGATGTACTTGATCCCATCGTCCAGGTCGTTGATAAAGATATTAAGCAGAACTGGCCCCAGTACCAAGTCCTAGGGAACACCACTTGTGACTGGCCACCAACTAGATTTGACCCATTCACCACAACTCTTTGTGCCCAGCCTTCCAGCCAGTTTTTTACCCAGGAAAGCATACACACATCAAAGCCATGAGCAGCCAGTTTCTCCAGGAGAATGCTGTGGGAAACTGTCAAAGGCTTTATTAAAGTCCATGAAGACAACATCCACAGATTCTCCCTGATCCACTAAGCAGGCCACCTTGTCATACATAGAAGGAAATCAGGCTTGTCAAGCAAGACCTGCCTTTCATAAACTAATGCTGACTGGGCCTGACCACCTGATTGCCCTGCATGTGCTGCATAATGGCGCTCAAGATGATCTGCTCCATACCTTTCCCCAGCACAGAGATCAGACAGACCTGTAGTTCCCTGGATCCTCCGTCTGGCCCTTCTTGTAGATTGGCATCACATTTGCTAACCTCCAGTCAACTGGGACCTCCCCAGTTAGCCAGAACTGCAGGTAAATGATGGAAAGTGGCTTGGTGAGCATGTCTGCCAGCTCCCTCGTACGCTCGGATGGATCCCATCTGCCCCCATAGACTTATCTGTGTTTAAGAGCTGTAGCAGGTTGCTAACCATTTCTCCCTGGATTATAATGTCTTCATTCTGCTGCCTATGCCTGTCTTCCAGCATAGGGGACTGGGTACTCAGGGAGCTACTGGTCCTACTGCTAAAGACTGAGGTAAAGAAGACATTGAGGCCCTCAGCCTTTTCCTCATCCTTGGTCACTATGTTTCCCCCCATCTCCTAAAGGATAGAGATTATCCTTAGTCGTCCTTTTGTTTCTCATACAGAAACATTTTTTATTTTCCTTAACAGCAGAAGCCTGATTAAGTTCCAGTTGGGCTTTGGCCCTTCTAATTTTCACCCTAAAAAGCCTGACATCTTTGTAGTCCTCATGAGTGGCCTGCCCTTTCTTCAAAGGCCATAAATTCTCCCTTTTTCCCTGAGTTGCAACCATAGCTCTCTGTTCAGCCAGGCTGGTCTTTTTCCCATCATCTCATTTTCTGGCACATGAGGATGGTCCGCTCCTGCATCTTTAAGGCTTGCTTCCTGAAGAATGTCCAGCCTTCCCGGACTCCCTTGCCTTTCAGGACTGCCTCCCAAGGGACTTTGTCAACTAGGCTCCTAAATAGACCAAAAGCTGCCCTCCAGAAGTGCAAGGTGGCAATTCTGCTGACCACCCTCCTTGCTTCTCCAAGAATTGAAAAGTCTACCATTCCATGATCACTATGCTCAAGAAGGCCTCCAATCGTCACATCCCTCACAAGTCCTTGTCTGTTCACAAACAACGGATTGAGCAGGGTGCCTTCTGTAGTTGCCTCCCTCACTAGCTGTGTCAGGAAGTTATCCTCAACACACTCCAGGAATCTCCTAGCCTGTTCCCTCTCAGCTGTATTGTATTTCCAGCAGACATTTGGTAAGTTGAAGTCCCCCACAAGGACAAGGGCTAGCAATTCTGAGACTTTTCCCAGCTGCTTATAGAATATGTTATCTGTTTCTTCATCCTTGCTGGGCAGTCTATAACAGACTCCCACCATGATATCCACCTTGTTCGCCTTCCCCCTGATTTTTACCCATAAGCACTCAACCCTATTGTCACCATCATTAAGTTCTGGACATTCATAGCACTCCAAACATACAGGGCCACCCCACCACCTTTCCTTCTTTGCCTATCCCTTCTGAAGAGTTTATAGCCATCCAGTGCAGTACTCCATTTCTGCGATGACAACTATATCACAGTTTTCCTGCTGCAAAATGGCTTCCAGCTTCTCCTGTTTGTTGCCCACTAGTGTAGATGCACTTCAGCTGTGCTAATGGTTCCACAACATTTTTGCTGGGAGAAGCCCCAATTCCTACCTGACCATTCCAAGGTGCTGCCATCGTTTCTAACCCTTCAATAACCCTCACATCTTTGCTGCTGTGTGGATCTTCATATCCCCTACCGTCACTGAGACATAAGCATACTTTTTTTACTNCAGATCCCTCTGTAGGGCCATCCTGCCCTCAAGCAGACCAACAGTCCCGCCCAACTTGGTGTCATCTGCAAACTTACAGAGGATGTACTTGATCCCATCGTCCAGGTCGTTGATAAAGATATTAAGCAGAACTGGCCCCAGTACCAAGTCCTAGGGAACACCACTTGTGACTGGCCACCAACTAGATTTGACCCATTCACCACAACTCTTTGTGCCCAGCCTTCCAGCCAGTTTTTTACCCAGGAAAGCATACACACATCAAAGCCATGAGCAGCCAGTTTCTCCAGGAGAATGCTGTGGGAAACTGTCAAAGGCTTTATTAAAGTCCATGAAGACAACATCCACAGATTCTCCCTGATCCACTAAGCAGGCCACCTTGTCATACATAGAAGGAAATCAGGCTTGTCAAGCAAGACCTGCCTTTCATAAACTAATGCTGACTGGGCCTGACCACCTGATTGCCCTGCATGTGCTGCATAATGGCGCTCAAGATGATCTGCTCCATACCTTTCCCCAGCACAGAGATCAGACAGACCTGTAGTTCCCTGGATCCTCCGTCTGGCCCTTCTTGTAGATTGGCATCACATTTGCTAACCTCCAGTCAACTGGGACCTCCCCAGTTAGCCAGAACTGCAGGTAAATGATGGAAAGTGGCTTGGTGAGCATGTCTGCCAGCTCCCTCGTACGCTCGGATGGATCCCATCTGCCCCCATAGACTTATCTGTGTTTAAGAGCTGTAGCAGGTTGCTAACCATTTCTCCCTGGATTATAATGTCTTCATTCTGCTGCCTATGCCTGTCTTCCAGCATAGGGGACTGGGTACTCAGGGAGCTACTGGTCCTACTGCTAAAGACTGAGGTAAAGAAGACATTGAGGCCCTCAGCCTTTTCCTCATCCTTGGTCACTATGTTTCCCCCCATCTCCTAAAGGATAGAGATTATCCTTAGTCGTCCTTTTGTTTCTCATACAGAAACATTTTTTATTTTCCTTAACAGCAGAAGCCTGATTAAGTTCCAGTTGGGCTTTGGCCCTTCTAATTTTCACCCTAAAAAGCCTGACATCTTTGTAGTCCTCATGAGTGGCCTGCCCTTTCTTCAAAGGCCATAAATTCTCCCTTTTTCCCTGAGTTGCAACCATAGCTCTCTGTTCAGCCAGGCTGGTCTTTTTCCCATCATCTCATTTTCTGGCACATGAGGATGGTCCGCTCCTGCATCTTTAAGGCTTGCTTCCTGAAGAATGTCCAGCCTTCCCGGACTCCCTTGCCTTTCAGGACTGCCTCCCAAGGGACTTTGTCAACTAGGCTCCTAAATAGACCAAAAGCTGCCCTCCAGAAGTGCAAGGTGGCAATTCTGCTGACCACCCTCCTTGCTTCTCCAAGAATTGAAAAGTCTACCATTCCATGATCACTATGCTCAAGAAGGCCTCCAATCGTCACATCCCTCACAAGTCCTTGTCTGTTCACAAACAACGGATTGAGCAGGGTGCCTTCTGTAGTTGCCTCCCTCACTAGCTGTGTCAGGAAGTTATCCTCAACACACTCCAGGAATCTCCTAGACTGTTCCCTCTCAGCTGTATTGTATTTCCAGCAGACATTTGGTAAGTTGAAGTCCCCCACAAGGACAAGGGCTAGCAATTCTGAGACTTTTCCCAGCTGCTTATAGAATATGTTATCTGTTTCTTCATCCTTGCTGGGCAGTCTATAACAGACTCCCACCATGATATCCACCTTGTTCGCCTTCCCCCTGATTTTTACCCATAAGCACTCAACCCTATTGTCACCATCATTAAGTTCTGGACATTCATAGCACTCCAAACATACAGGGCCACCCCACCACCTTTCCTTCTTTGCCTATCCCTTCTGAAGAGTTTATAGCCATCCAGTGCAGTACTCCATTTCTGCGATGACAACTATATCACAGTTTTCCTGCTGCAAAATGGCTTCCAGCTTCTCCTGTTTGTTGCCCACTAGTGTAGATGCACTTCAGCTGTGCTAATGGTTCCACAACATTTTTGCTGGGAGAAGCCCCAATTCCTACCTGACCATTCCAAGGTGCTGCCATCGTTTCTAACCCTTCAATAACCCTCACATCTTTGCTGCTGTGTGGATCTTCATATCCCCTACCGTCACTGAGACATAAGCATACTTTTTTTACTACCTCTTTAAAGTTGCTTATAATGAAATTAAGAATTGAAACACATGGCTTGTCACAACACATTTGTGTTTGTGTGCTGTGATTCAGTCATCAGATACAATTCTGCCTTTAAATGCAAGCTTCCACACTCTTCTTCCAAGGGTTGTCTGTCTCGTTCTGTGCACAGGAGGAGGAGCATCCAGGGAATAAATGCCATGAATATGACTATTGTCCGTACCAGTGTTTTCCAAGTTTTCTTTCTTTCTTTCTTTTTTAAACCATAATTCCACAATAGTTCTGAAACAAAATCAAGTTTGACCCACCCTTTCCGGGGCCGGGGAGGGGGGGGAAACGAGAGGGGAAAAAACTACCTACCATTGGCCATTGTTTCCATTTTTCTTATTTTCTTGCTTCTGTGGGTGGTGTCTATATATCATAAAATAAGAGTTGCAGTCATTTAGCGACTAGCTTTCTGGTACAGACCACAAGTTGAGAAATATTGGTCTTTTCATCTCACGTGTAGCAAATGTTTCTATTGGAGATTTTAGAGAGAAATAATCATGAACCACCCTTCCAGGTTCCACCACAAAGGACACAGATAATAAATGTTTTTCATTTAAACACTTTTAATATAAGCAAACAATATTTTCCATCTATTTTTTTTTTATAAAATGGTTGGATTGGTTTTGATTAATCTCTCAGACTATAATGAACACCTGATTATATGGTACATCCCTGGACGTAGACTACAGAAGCATAAGTGAAACTGAAAAAAATCTCACAATGGCAAGTGACATTGGGAATCTTAACTAAAGGCACAACAAGTAACTCTGGAGAGTTTTATACAGTTTGTAGAAGGCACGATGGCTAGAGCTGATCAAGAGGAAGAATAAATATTTTGCTTTTAAAGCTACGGATAGTTGTGACACTTTATAAACAACACAAAGGCCAATTCTCTCACCCCATAGCTTTAAGCCTTAGTTACATGTCTGGTTTAAATTACTAAGCAAATTGTTCTGTCAGCCATTACACATAATAAAACCAAAGTCTCATAGCTTGATTAAGGCACATGGCTGGAAGTTGTAGCTGTCTGGTTTTATGAGCGTGGGGCAGCGCAGCCTTTGCTCTGCCTGTCCAATGGCTTGGGCTCCTCATCCTTTCGCATGAGTCCCATCCTGTCAGTCTGTGTTTCGCAGGAAGGCATCCAAGTCCTGAACATGAGTGGATAACTGTATAACTGGCCTGCACCAGCCTGCACATCTGTCTACTCAGTACCAGGCAAAATCCCTTCTTTAAGAGTATAGAGCAACCCTAATCAGGAAATTAAATTATCACCAGAAAAGCCCATCTCTGATTTGCAACTGCTAAATGTTTCAGGTATGCTCCTAAAGCTCTTAATGGACAGAAGGAAAAGAGCTCTGGTAGCTGAATACAACGACAACAAGAAATGCATTCAAATGTGCTGAGATGAAGAACTTTACTTACTGCTTTTTCTTACCGCTTTCTAACAAGCGTTGTCTGGTGGAGAGGACTCCCATACAGATTTCCTTAGCTACGGGGCAGGGGGGAGCTATTCCATACACAGTCATAGGGACAGAAAAAAAAGATGATGTTCAGAAAAACAGGTTGTTGTCAGTACAGCTGTTTTGCAGCAAATAAAACAAGCTAACCCAAATGCCCTTCGTCCATCTTTAGTCAATATAAGAATGCAATAAGCGCTTTGAGTAAAAGTAAAGTGCTCTGAGGTGGAAAGGAATTCTTGGCTTATTCTTTTCTGTAGGCTGAAAGGCGTACATTTGGAAACATACCAATGTGGAGGCAGGAATTTTGCTGCTTGAGAAAGAACTTAAATCAAGAAGAATTGTGATTCAGGCATGAAATAAAAAGATGTCTCCTGATTTACCAAGCTAAAAAGAGATAGGAAAGGGGTTGCCTACTTAGCAATACTAGTAGTTCAACATTTCATCTCCACACCTAGATGTGGCAAATAGTATTGGATTCAAGAAATACAAACATAAAAATTATTTAAAAATCTAAAAATCTATCATCTGATCAATTCTCTTTGGTCACACCCTTTTCCACACCTGAAATCTCCATAGTCTAAAGACTTCAGAGATTTGTTTAAAACCTCCAGACTTTCCACAGCCCAAACATCTTCGTTGTTCATGCATAGGCTTGAAGCCAGCCTGAGCTTCCTCAGCCTTAGGGTTCAGCAAGAAAATGGTGATTTACAGCCCTGGGGATTCATATTTCTGTCTGGGATTTCTGAGACTGAAATACATGCACAAGAACTGTACAGTGGCTAGACAGTGAGTTCATCATTGTGCGATGTCTCAGACTTACCACGCACATGTTAAAGCAAAGGTCATCATCACCCTCATCATCTGCACAGTGCGTGTGGAACAGGGCTGAGGGGAGCCAGGCACGTAAACCCACTGTTCATCCACAAACAAGACAGTCGTGTTACTGGCTATGGGTGTATTTCACTCCTTCCCACCTTAATCCCTGAGGCAGATGGGCTTAAGTTCAGCATCTGACATAAGTTACCTGGCTCATTCTCACAGATAGGTTTTGAAAAGGGTAATTGTCAGCATATGTAGTGTCAGCTCATTTTCTTGCTCCACCACAATTGTTGCCCTTTCAAAATTAAGTCTCTATCTATTTTCCCTTGTGAAAATATCTTTGTTACTATTTGAACTTCAGGCAGACAACTAGCAGCCCTAGGTATTCCCAAAACTGGATGAAAAGCATGTTGACTGGGTTTAGATACTGCAACTCTGCACCCTCCATCACCCACTTGAAACTGGAACAGGTCTCCTTTGCTGGATGAAAGACAATGTAGGAATACAATCAGAAAAGTCATCAAAATAGCTTTTGATAGCAGTCTCTTAGCACTTTGCAAACTAGAATGGTACGGTAAGCCTTCATTCCCAGGACTTGACTCCTTCCAGACAAGGAAACCATAATATGTACCTATCAGCAGTGGAAGTAATTCAGCTTATCAATCAGACCCAGTTTATAAATGCAATTTATACATCTGAGCAAGATGCAAAGGGCATGCAATAAGGGATAGAATGTCCTGGTTTGAGGTAAAACAGAACCCATTTTTTGGGCAGTAATTTTACTTTGCAGCTAACCCTCTTCTAACTACTGAAATTAACAGCATATTGTGAAGAAATTGTTTGCTCTGAGAGTGGCAAGACCCATGTTTATAGCTGATGCCAAGGAATGGTATGCAGAGAGGCTCTTGCTTATACTTATTGCTATAACAACCAAGGGCAGGCAACTTTGTTATTTGCCCCATTGGAGGGTCGGAAGTGGAAAAGCGTAGAGAGGGGTCACACCTGCAGCGAGGAGTGGACAGGACAGGTGACCCAAAACTGACCAAACAGGGTGTTCCATCCCATCTGCCCCATGCTCAGTATAAAAGCTGAGGGGCCAAAGGGTCAGATCCTCTTTCTTCAATGGCCAGCGTCTGAGGAGGACTTTGTCTCTTTGTCTGCCTTTGATCCCTATCCATGTGTTCCTGAATGCAGATTCAGAATCCAGTTCCCGTCCATCACTAAGTCCAGTGTGGGACTTTCCCTGTGCCTGTCAATGACGTGATCGTCATCCTGGGATCTTGATACAGTTTTGTATATTTTGCATTTTTTTTTAATGTTATTGTTAATATTTTCATTAAAGTAGTTTAGTTCCTTCTAAACTCAAAATGCTCTTTCTCTTTTCTCTCTCTCCCTCCTCTCCTTGGGGATAGAAGTGGGGGACAGCATCTGTCATTTGCCTCAGTGGCCAGTCTGGCCCAAACCACAACAACATTGTCAAAACTCTTAGGTTTTAACTTACAGAAATTTAGAGCAATATAAGATTAATTTCATAATGTACTGACTTTGGTGGTAAATCTGGCTTAGGGAGCTCTTAAGGGATTTTTCCCTTCCCACTCCCTTAACTTATTTTTGCTCCTCTGTTGACATTTATCACATCTTCACAGATGGACAAACAAAGCTGTTTGCGGACATCACACAGTAAAGTAGTTCACTAAAAGATCTTGGAAAATAATCACAGGAAAAATGTATCTCTTACAAGTTCTTCACAATTTCTACTTTTCCAGCCTTGAGAAGGCTCATAAAAATGCAGCCCTTCACCAAAGAACAATTTAAACCAACAGTTTTCTCAACAGATGTTTCTTCAGTATCTACAGCGTGACTTCTCCCTTTCTCCAGGACTGTGTCAGGTCACAGAGCCTTTTATTTTCATCAACAGTTTGCACACTTCTTCATTGCTTTCTTAGATCATTCCATCTGTGTGGCATCCCAGTCTGGAGCACCGTCTATATCCACACTGCAGGCACTTAGAATGCTGGCACAGCCATCCATGTACACTTCTTTATAACATGAACAGGACACTCATGGACATGACAGGTTCTTACCTCCTCATAATTGGTTATGTCTAAAATTTACACCATTTACCTGCACCAAACAACCCATAATCTCACAGGATTAGTGAGAATCTTATGCCCTCATGGTGGATATGGTCCTACCTTAACAAGGGTGGCACCAGCTGGAATGACTGCAACAACGATTTCCAATCCAGGGGAAAATAAAAGAGGGGAGAAATAAATAAATAAGAGTACACATATATACATGACAGCCTTTCTCAGTGGGTCAGCACGTACTGCCAAACTGCTATAAGAATACATAAAGGGCAGTCATTCTTACAGCATTAAAAACAAAGAAATGGTCTTCTCTATCACAATTTAAAAAATAAAAAATAAAAAAGTAACCAAACCCACACACTTTGGAACCTGTTTGACAGGCTTTTCTGATATAAGCAGGCTCAGTAAGGATACCCCATTCCCACATTGCAGACTCGTAACTAACCATGATATGAAACACATGATTACTATAGCCATGCTTTCTACACTTTCGCTTCTAAATCTACCATTGCTAAATGCAGCAGATTTTTATATATGGAAGGGAAGATCAATGAATTGGCTTTGAACGATAAAGACGTCTTGTTTGTTTTTTCCTACATTTGAAGCAGGATCTTTTTTATGATCATGCAGATTTAATAACTCTTATGAGTTATGGGGGATAATCTAGCACTACTGAAGCATCATCAGGCTATGTCTGATTTTAATTATGGACTCCTGACAGTTTGGACCTGCTTTGGATATCAAGATTAACATTCATAAACCAACGTAAGTTGTCAAAGAATTCCTTTTTTTCTGAGTAATTTTCAGTTGATACGCATTGTAAGTTTCCATAAAAGCTTTTTAAATTCCATGTAAGCAGTGCTGCAGGAAATTAGCAGGCTTATTTATTTATTTTAGTGAAACAACAGTTTAGCACAAAAAATAAACCCTTGCTATCAGAGGGGCACCAAGACTACATGCATCTGAGATTAGATCCCAAATCATCAAAAATATGTCTTTTTGAAAAATACTTGAAAAGGGGAGCCCGACTTTGAGCTGATCATATGCTGTTTCTGTGAGTTTCTGTATCAGTGCAGAACACAAATGCAGTAAGCTTCTTTTCAGGGGAAGTACATAGACATTTTTGCACCACTGATAGTCATAATTTCTTGCATCTATCATTTTAAAAAAAAAGCAAGAACTAACAAATAAGGACAATACAATTGAATTGCTTTCTGTTTCTTTCATATCAGATTAACATACTTTCATTATCTATAAATACAGTAAATAAATGCAGCAGACAATGCAAATTGTGGGCAACAACAATAAAGCTCTTCTCAGGGCTTTGAAGAGATAGCCACTTTTCCAAGTAGATCAGTTGGAATCAATTTACCTGTTAATTGCTTCATTTTCTCTTCCAGATCCTCAGATTGATTTTCTATTCCAGACACTGGGAGTTGGCTCAAGTCAGCTAGTAGCAAACTCTGTCAATCTCTGTTTCCTTATCTCAGTTTGCGAGTCTCAGTAAAAGATAGCACAGTACCTAACAAATACCTTTTTCTGCAAGAGTTTTCTCCAAATACATCTCAAGTCACAGAAAAAAAATCAGTACCTCTAACTCTCATTGTTATAGGCATATTCACAGTAGCCATCTCTGGACTACATTTCCAAAAGGAAAAAGTCCTGTTTGAAGAGAATTGCAACATTCTGCACAGAAACCTGTCCATTCAGGGGACAAGGTACAACCACTGTAATGGTCTCTTCATTCCTTTATGCTTCTGGGTTTTTTCCTCCCCAACCTTAATATACTAGATACCTCCTTTTTTCAAGAAGTTAACAAACAAGGAGGTTGTGTTTCTATTGTGCATAGCTCAACATATCTCACATAGAGAGGAGAATACGTACGAATGCGCAGATCTTGATTCCAGTAAATCAGAAGTAAAAATCCAATTGTCTCTTCCCCCTCCAAGAATAAAATACAGAGAAAATATCAGTCTTACTATGGCTTGAAGTACATTCTCTTCTTCCACTGAACCATATTAAAGTTGTAGGTGACTCTGTCTTTCATTCTCCTGGAGACAAAACAACTTCCAATTCTTTGTTTTCTACTAAAATCCCCACTCTTCATACATATTTGGTGGTGATGCTTTATGAAAAAAAAAAAAGGAATTCATTAATGAGACTTGGATGAAATCCAGGCCACATGATAGCCAGTAGAAGCTCTGCCACTGATTTTCGTAAAACTAGCACTTTATTCAGAGTATCTTTAGGCTGAAGTACAGCTTTTACCATGTGAGGAGACTTGCAGACATCAGAGGAACTTCCTACAGGGCAAACCTGTTTGAAGAACTGGGATCCAGGGAACATCAGCCAAGTTCATGGGCTTAAGGCTGCATGTCTCAATCTACCTAAAAAATGCAAAGTTTTCCCAGAAAATATATTTTCCTTTTGATGATTGTAGGCCTGCTGTTTACTAAGTGTATAGTAAATCCACAGTTTGTAAAGGAATTTTTATATCTAGCTGCTTTGAGACTCATATTCATAATTAACAGCATAATCCCACAGATGAAACTGGTTTTATATAAATATATATTCATTTTTCTAAAATTATTTAATTTCCATAGACATAGCCATACAACCAAAATCAGACACATCTCTATCCTAATAGGTATGTAGGTCTATATCCAGGCTTAACTAAAGGCATACCAGTTAAGAGAGCTAAAAAGTTTCCCTAACTAGTTACCCTGTGCAATTCTGCCACAAAGTAAGAGAGACAGCATCAAGGACTGATGTCCATCTAGCAAGTAATATTTCTCTATGCCTTGAACTCTAAACTCATGTGTCCTTTTGGAAAGTCAGAATAAGACCCAACACTTTAGCTCCCATTTATCCCAGTCTTTCTAAAGTCAAGCTCTTCTCTTTGGTGGAGAAGACAAATCATCCCCCAAAGGTGAAAACTGCCATCAAAGATATATCTATTTCTTGTCATTGAGCATAGCAGGATTGTAAAATTATCGTATTCCTAAGTTCCTAAAAATGGGCCAAACTTAACTAAGAAGCAGTCCACTGGAAATCTGGAAGAAACCCCCCCTTATTAGAAAGGGCTAATTTTTTCTCAAGTGCTTGGGACATGGAAGCAGAAGAGCAGGGAGGAAGCTACATCCTCAGCCAAGAAACCCTGGTCGATGTTAAGTGCCTTCAGTTCCGTATGTTGGGAAAACACTGGTGCCAATTAACAAATCTTCTTTCCCAGCTGTGAGTGCACCAGACCCCAGTGCAATGTGGTGTGTCTGGGCTATACAGCATAAAATGCTCCCGCTGAGTACTTTGCAGTTGAGCATGGGACCCTCAAGCTGACTAATGGGGAGTGCCATATAACTGGGCTGGCTAAAACATAAGACAGTTAATAATTTTCTAAAGCATATAATCAGTACACAAGCATCTCTTTACTATTGATTTATCATCATTTGTATCAACTTACCCTCTCCTATTGATTGTAAGCTCTTTGGGGCATGAGTGATCCCATTATTTTTTTCCATTTTAGATGGCACTTATCAAAATCAGTACAACTTGATAATAACTTGTATTGTAGTTTTCATAAATCGAGAACAGATAATAGTTAATCCCTTGTATTTAAAAATAAGTAATTTCAATATAATCAGGAAATATTCATCATTCTACTTATTTTAAAAAGTCACAGAAGCTCACAACTCATAATGAGACTTATTTCAAGAAAATTATATTTTTTGTTGACTAGAAAATATCTGTAAATGACACTTTTCCACTATATTTTATATTAGGCATTAGTTCTGGCTAATTGTAAAGCTCTGAGTTTTTTTAGACTCAGGCTAAAATTGTTAACTTGAGAAGTATTCCCAAGCTGAGCAACTGCAGACAAAGGTTGGTTTTCAGAGAGCTATGAAAATTACTTTCCCCAGCTCCAGCCATTGAAGATGTCAAATGAATTATAAAATGTGGTTCTGATATATGTAAATGTCAGAAAAGAGGTTATTACAGTCACTCACAGGCAGACAGGATAGGTTGGTAACAAAGGCACAAATGTTGATATTAATGATTCAATTCCTACTACGTTATTATGTCTAGATACCAAAAGTTCTTTCCTTCCACCAAAGAGAGACATCTATCTTTCCACTAAAAACTAACTAGTAAAGTTCTCAGAAAGGAGTTTGTTTTTGGAAAAACAAACAAACCAAACAAACAAAGCAAAACAAACAAACAAAAAAAACCCAACAACAACAGGTGATCACAGATCACATAGCAATGGTCTTTAGAAAGTCAATTTTTTAGCCCCTGTTAATGAAAATATTTGTCCGTATGAACATTCTTTCATCACGAGAAGGAAATTATTTTCATATTACATGGACCATGGAAGAAAAGACAAATAACTGTCTTGAGAAGTTGCCCCAGGAAAGATTGTGTAACCACTGTATTCACAAAGAAAAAGTCTGTGGAATAAAGTAGACACCGAGTTTCATTACTTGTAACAACCTAAAAAAATGCCACTAAATCATTTAAAAAAAATACGGAGAGAATAAAAGTGCATGCTCTAGCTTATATTATGACTTGGCTAGTTAGCGTATTTACCTTGAAGAGATCTACTCCGATGTATTCAGAATAGAATTTCAGAATAGAAACTTCCACAAATAGTTCATCTTTAATGCCACCAAGGGGAATTATTAGCAGTACTAATAATCATATCCTTTGTTGTAAAAGGCTCATATCTTACAGCTTTTGGGCAGAGAAGAAAAGTTGGATCTCCAGGGGATCCAGTGTTGCCATTAACATCTATAATGTTGGTTTCCCATTTCTTTCTTCATGTGCCAGATGGTGAAATAGGGCAAGCTAGGTGTGGTTTAAAAATCATCTCTCTTCTTCCTAGGTTTATCTAGCAGAGAAAACAAAAACCTAGATTTAATAAGATTAATAAGATTAAGGATTGAAATAATCCTGCCCAAGGGGGTTGCAGGCCTATTGAAGAGGGTGATGTGTTGCAGTTCTGCTCCTAGCGCACTGCAATGCCACAGAGCGACATCCCAGGGCATAGGAGCATGAGGTCTCCAGCATGACACAGGCAGATTGGCTGAATCTCATCACCATAAATACCATTAGTTTCATGTAAGAGAATTTAGGTTTTCTGTCTGACAGCCCCATCACATGCAAATCCAGGCAGTTGCATGGCCTTAACACCTGCCTGGATTTAAATGTATTGGCTTTTTTAGTCACTCCAAGAAAGGTGGTCTGGAATTATCATATTACACAGTCTGCATGTCACAATATTAAAGTCATATCACTTTTTTATCTCTGTAATAATTTCACTGTAACCAGGAATAACTTACTCCTCAAAAAGCACTTTCAGGTAATCATCTGTAATCCTTTATATTTGTTTCCCTTCTTATGTGCTTTAATTATATGGCAACATGACTTGGATAACTATCTTTGTGGTTAAATCCATCCAGCAGAGACAAAAAGAAAAAGAATAATTTATAACTAAAATGAATGCAACACTTCTAAGAAATATTAAGCCGTTTGCAGCAGACCACCGATAAATATGCCAAGCACAAAAATTATTGGTTGAAGAAGTCTAAAATTTCAATGGAACTGAGTTTTGGTTCACTTTCTACCTTCCTTTGTCAGCACAATTTAACAACACCTTGTACTTCTGCTTTGAAAAGCAGCCACCTTAAATCAAATAAAAGTCTCATTAAATTTCCCACACCTTCCTTTAGAAAAATGCACAGTGACGTGGCATTTCCCATTGTCTGTCTTTAGTGTTGTTTAGCAGGACTATTGAAATGATGCTAAGACAGCAGTACAGGTAGGTGCAGAGCGTATTAATAACAAAATAATTGGAATGTCAAAGCTCATGAATTAGCACTTTTCAAATTCAACTCCCATCAGCAGATTATGGGTTTTGTGCCTTATACAAACTATAAACACGGCAATTCATTATATGCACATCCAATTTTTATTTTTTTTTCTGCAGGCTTCTTTTCCAGTGAGTGCTAAATTAAGAAATTAATCCTTCAGAGGTCAATGAAAAAGGCTTTATTGCTATTCACAAAATCAAATACTCAGAACAACAAACAGTCTGGGCAGCTCCCCCAGCACAGTATATCACCACTCCATCTGTGCTTAGCTCTCCTTCCCTGAATACTTAGAGGGAATTTTTCAGGCTGAGATGAAAATTCAGACAGTTCTCAGCTATTGCTCCTTTTTTTGTGAAAACTCTAACTTCAATACATCAGATAAAATATTACTTCTCTAGGAGGAAATTGTGGACATGATAAAGGCTTAAATCATCCGTCCCTGAGCCCTTCCCTCAGGACAGATCCTTTCGTCCTTTAAACACACAGCTTTCTGCTGAACCCTCTTCCACTCCCACGTGAAATAACATCTTCTCCCTTTTTTTGCATGCACACACGGTTACCAAACACCTTTGTGATACTGCAATGGACAATAACATATACCCATAAGCTAACACTGGTAATTCATAGACTTGGGAAAAATAAACTGGGGAGGGGGTGGGCAGTAAAGCTCTCTTTTGTTGGTATATACAACTGTAAATACACAAAATAAATAGTAAACCACATCTAGTCATTGTACCTTTTTGACCTAGCATTCTGTCTGATCCATTGGTTTCTTCACCTGAGGTCATACGGAAGAATTTAAAAGTTCAGTTCAGGTAAAATTTCTTCTGGGTGGAAACAGAGACCACTTTGGGGTTTATTATTTACAAGATTATTATATTTCTTACATAGAAGGTGTGATGGAATGGTTCATTGATGAGTTAGCTAGGAAAAAAAAAAGAAAAAAATCCTTCCAAGAGTCTCTAACTCTTTTAGATAACATCCACAGTTTGCAAAAATTCTTCTTCAGTGACTCTAGGGAAAGCTACACTTTGTCTGGCTTGCATCCAGTGCACAGCTCTTTAATAAAACTGGTGGAAAATTATTGTCTTAACCCTGTGATCCTCTGTATCATTGATTCTTCTAGTCTGTAGAAATGCCTATGCCAAAAGGGACTACATAATGTGACATGTGCTTAGCTTGTTTTCTTAACTGTGTCAAAGATGACAGCTTTATCTGTTTAAAAATACCTCTTTAGCTATATACAAACACTATATCTATTGTTGCAAAGGAAAATACAGAAAGGTTATCCTGTATTATAGTGTGGTTGTACTTTAGAGAAACTCAAATTGTAACAGCCCTGAACATGAAAAAATCAGACGCAAAAAATATTCTGCTTTTGTGTCAGACTGATTTTCTTTTTTCCCCTTCCAACTTCTAACTAACCCTTGAGTGTTCATCAGAAAATAATTCTCTTTTCTCCACCTCTCAGCACCACCTGGGCTCTTCGCTTGCTATGATATTCCCTTGGAGCACCTTGCTCTGCTAATGATAACCAGCTTTTTTCTCCTAGTCTTGAACTGAACATAAGCAAGTTAAATTCTGAGCAATTATTCTCCACTAGTACTTAGCTTTGAAGGTTGATGTCTTATATTTCAAAAGTGTAGAAAGGTTTTCGTGACTTTAAATTTACCTGGTTTTTCTAATTATGCCAGCTGGTCTAGTTCAAAGTTTTACATTTCCCCACAAACCTTGCTTAACCTGGATTGTGAAGTACCACGTTCATTTTTTCAGGTTTTTAATGGATATTCTGCTAAGACCTTTATATTTGCAAATATCAAACACCTTGCTGAATGTTACAAAACTGATCTCTTCCAGCTGCCAGTTAATTTATTTAAATACCAAAAGTAATGCATTTTATATTAAACAACTAGTGAGGGAACAAAAGAGGAACCACTCTTTGTCTTTATTTCCCTAGCAGCATCCTAGCCCTGCCTGTGGTCCACTCAATTTAGGGAATACATAATCTCTCCGCAAATTCCACAAGTGAATGCTGCCCTGGTTATTGTCACTGCATAATGTCCAGCAAGAGGAAGCAAAGCTTGCAGAGGGATAACGGAGTATTCACATAGCTTTGCATAAATATTGGATAACGGCTTCCCTCTGAGAGATTTGTAATGCTCCAATATCAAAAGACTTATGCATTAAAAATAACTGGAATGCATATCAGATTAGCCTCTTCACACTTCAGAATTATGCAGCTTGGAAGAGCACACACCTAGGGACAGTGTAACTCCCATTTGATACTTTCTGTCCTCATGTGAAATAGGTCTTTCCAAAATGAAACATCCAACATCATTTATTAAAATTGAATTTATGAATCTTTTTATAAATGTATTATCAACTTCTGGCTTATAAATTAAACCATTTAAATAAACAGTCTAATAGTAATCCTGTGTAAGCAATTTCTGGATCTGTGGAGTTTTTTGTCAAAAGACATGAGCTCATACCACTCTGGGAATCTTTCTTGCACACAAATAGCAGGATCAGGACAAAGAACTTTGCCAAGTTTCATTTCTGTACTTGCCTTCTTATATAGGTCCATATGCTAATGTCACAGACATGTCATTTACTCAGCAGACCGTATTTCACTCCATAGGAGGCAGGAAAAAGTGAAGAAGTTTTTTTCCATTTCCTTCATTGCAAGGTTCTTGCTCTCAGGAAGGTTTTGCCCAGCCTTGTGTAAAATGGCTCAGCAATGGGACTGACTTCATTCCCCTGGAAAAACACAGTTTTCCGCCTAGGAGTGCTTAATGTTGCTGAAATTCCCCTGACAAACAGGATACACTTTACTTGGCTCACTGTCTATCCCATTTACAGATATTAAACTACTGATCCTGAAAGACATCAAGTGCCTCCAGTTCCCACTGAAATGGAATATAATCTTGCAAAAGGAGGATTTATTCTACAGTTATTCACCTCTTTTCACCTTAGGAGTAAATTTCCTGATAAATTAATGCATGTTAAGCCCCAGCTAACTTTTAAACAGCAAACCTTTGCACGGTACTATTCCCTCTTGGAAGAGTTTACAAAGAGAAGCAGCCTGCAGAGGACTTCTAAGTGACAGATCTCCTCTGCTAAAATGCATTCAGGACAAAGCTGGAAAACTTCACAAGGGGTGGAGTCCTTGAACTGGAAAGAAAAAAATTCCCCTTGCTCCTATTTTCCTGATCAACCTGCAGTTTGAGTATAACACGGTGATCCCAATATACCACCTTGTTCACTGGACAACATTGGCCTCTACCACGCTTACCTCAGCTTGGTGACCTCAGCAGAAAACAGCAACAAGCCAGTTCCTCAGATTCTGTTTTTCTGAATCCTAACTCTTTGCCAACCCTAAAGCTGGTCTTAATCATTAGAAAAGCATCATTATCTGAAGTTAAACAGAAGATTTCTGTTCATGGATTTCTGTAAGCATCGCATTTTAGTTACGTAGAACTTTCCAAACCCATCAGTACAACGAGATCTTAAGCTTCTGGCAGCAACAGCCCTTTTCCTGATGTCACCAGATTTGAAAAACAGGAATTAATAATGTTCTGCAGTGCTCCTCCTCCAAAAACCTTCTCTGCCTCCCTTCTTATACCCAGCTATCCTGACTGATGACCAGCCTTCCTAGATTAAACAAGCATCAAAGAACATGTCAATAAGCCAAGTTGTAGTGACTCTTCCCCACACCCTAAGATTAAACTAACTCTAAACTTCAGCATTACACCATCACCATGACCCACGCCTAGCTTAATATACAACTTTCACCTCTGACAGGACATTCTTCCTGAATCTGGACAGAAATCTCTTCACAGCACTTCAGACAGCATGGTCTACAGGGCTTCATAATGAGCTGTTAGGCAGGTTGATTAACTGATTTGGACTGGGAAATTTAACACAGTGGTATGAATACTAATCAGGGAAAAGATATGGCTAGGATTAGTGCAATGCTATGCACAGAAGTAGCTGTGGAATTCAGTTTATTGCTAAATTCTGCAAGACTTGGTGAGTTAATAAATAGGACTGACAGTGTTTGCAGTGGTAAGCATCTCATTTTTTGGAGGGTAAGACTGGAAGTGGGCAAGGGTAGCTTTGGGGTTTGAGCTTGGATGAGGGTGAAAGTTCAGAGCTCCAGGCAACAATGAACAGTTATTTCAAGATTTCAGCATTTAGGACGCAGTCCTCCAAACCATTAGATGCGAGTCAAGCACAATTGCACAGGAACTGCTCAAATACAAGAGAATTCACTGTAGAAGTGGGATAGAAACTTTATTGCTAAGCAGAAAAGGACTGATTAACAATGCTATAAATCATCCTGACCTACAAAATCTGCCTACCTACTATTCTGTGATGTACCATGGAGCAGGTTAGAACAGAGACAAGAGAAAAAAGAAACTTGCCCATGGGGTAGTGTTCAACTGAGGCTTTGGGTTTCTCTTCAGTACCTCTTGTGCTCTGTAGTAAACAAAACTGTGTCAAAGCAAACCTACAGACACCCCCCTATCATGACCCTCACCCCTTAGTTTTAGTATAGTCCTTGTTATACTTTTAGCTCCTACCAATTAGCAGTCTCAAAAAGACTCCCAGTCACCAACTCCAACAAAAATAGGTGAGTTAAAGGTAAAATAATTTAGCTCTTTGCATGCAAGCTGTGTCATTATCAGTTAGCCTTTGGGACCAAATGGTCTCTACCATTTGGATGCTTGTCCAAATTTCATTTGATTCACACAAAATCTTCGGCATGCCCATTGCTGAAACCTCCCTGGCTCTCAAACAAATTACTGCTCAGCTCACAAAATAACACCGATACAAGAAGTCTTGAAAGCCACCTCTCACCTCTCCACTGGATGCCTTGAGTTGAAGATATTCAAGTTTCTTCCTGACACCTGGAAGCTCTGAGAAATTTTTCAAGACTCATGCAACAGGTAGGATTGTTTCTTTTCTGTCCATTTCCAAAGTGGTACAGCTGAGGTCTTTGCCAATTAGCGCTACAGGTCTAGAACAGCAGCTTCAAAAACTGAACAGTTAACTCTGCTTGGTAAACACTGGAAATGAACAACAATGAGCTAAGAGTCACTGCCCATAAGGTAATTAGAAGAAAGGGTAAGTTGTGTTGCAAAGTCTAATCTGTTTTATGCAGATACCTTAATGTGATGGCCAGGAGACAAGAATTTCTATTACAGAGCATTCTATTATTGAACCTTTTTCTAAGAGTTTTTTGCTGCTTTTTCCAAAATATTTGCTGTACTACTTAAGGGATATGCTGAAAGCACAAGGTGTTCAGTTCATACAGAGAAAGCAAAAAAATGCAAATGCAGGAAAAAGAAAATTCGTCACTATTATTTACAGCACTATAAGTCTAGAAAAGCAGAGAATATGAAACAGAACATACCACATATAAATTTACAATTAATGAAGACACACCTTAGGTAAATGCCACAACACCCATGAAATAGAAATTTGTTCTGCAGAGTCACTGCTGTGCTGTACCCAACTCTCCCGTATGTGATTAATAATCTTCATTAATATTATCAAGTGACCACAGGCAACTACATAGAGAACTGATTCTGCACATACTCATACCTCTGCTTGATTTTGTGTGCATAAGCTGTCTCACTAATGTCAATGAGACAACACATTCATGCAAAGTTAATTATGAGTATAATTATTTGCAGCATTAGCAACTTCTTTGTAATACAAAGAAGCAGAGATCAAAACTGCAGTGTTGCTTATAGCAAACTTGATTTGAAAGCTACTTTTGTACATTTTCTCCTTATTTTTCCTTACATTTCATGCTGTCGGTACCTCCAGAATTTTTTATAAGAATTATTGTGTTGTAATAAATGTATATACAATGAATTAAGTGGGCTAACTATATGAATGGAATGGTGCTTAGTGTTTCCATTTGGCTGGCTTGAAGCACCCCTGCATAGATTTCAGCAGCTTCCCACCCAAATAGGGTGATTGGTTTGCATCTTATTCTCCTAATGTACATGTTCTCTTAACTGTTGTAGAGAGGACCCTGGGAAGAGAATGCATTTTTCATTTCCAGAGGTGTTGTCTAAAGAGTGGAGGAGCCTCAGTCTTGTGATACCCCAGTATCTGTAGATCCAGTTCGTGTGGTTTACTGGATCCTGTCCCTATTTCTTTCAGAAATTCAGCACTGTGCTCTCTTGTTTAAATATCTGTTTTCTTTAGCATCTAAACAGGCAGACTGCCATGTGCTTTATAAAGCTTGTTAATTTATATAATTTTAAATTAAAATAATTAAGCTGATGGAAGAACAATTTGCTATTCATTTTCCTACTGAAAACAGCTGTCACTGCCTTTTCATGAGAAATCAAGGCATTTATTTTTTAATGAGTCTCCAACTACATAAAAATCATTTTTGTACTTAGTTTTCATCTTTGCTGCATGGCAAATTAAAAAATATAATCTATTTAGATCTTCCTTAGTAGCAGATTTATGCAGTAGAATCACTGAGGCAATAGATTCAGATTTTCCCCCTTCTCTTATGAGGAATATTTCAAGGGAATGTAATTAAGACCTGAATGCAAAATCTATGAAATTCATTAAAATATATATGAAAGGGGTAGAGATCAATGTTTGCATCTCAGTGAGGATGGTTGCTAAGGTGTAAAAAAACAACGCTCTTGTAAAATGGAAGGAAGCAATCTTGTGATATAAATTAAAAGATAAATTGTCTCACATGGTTTATTCTATTAAGATAGAACATCATTTTATATATGGTATCAAAATTAAATTAAACTGGATATTCTTTCCTATTATTCATTAGCATTTCAAATTTTCAAAGCCTTCCCTTTTTCAGGTTCAGCATTGCTAGTGAAGAAGACTAACATGGCTTCTTATTTCAGCCTTTCTTTTCCTGATAAAGTTTCAATGCAGCTCTATTTTTCTGCAAGTGAAAGCAAATTACTCCATACATTCCTCATCCTGTCTTCATGCCACAGCATCAATCATATGCAAGGCAATACATTTACTTAATACTAATTTTGTAAAACCCAGTGAGCAACACCACCACCAATTCATTCATGTTTGTGGATCCAAAGAGACCAAGTAAGCAGTTAACTTTCATAGTGCTATGTTCTACATAGCTGAAGAGCGCCAACATAGTCTTAAATAATTTCCACTATTTAAGGCTTAATTCTTTCCCCTAAAACATAAAAAAGAACACTTCATTATTGCATCGTCTTGAATCTGACCTTTGTAATGTAATTTCATATTCTAGAGATGGGGAGCGAAGTGAACAGTATATTTTCCTTTAGAATTTGTCTTTTATTGAAAACAGACCACTTTTGGGGGGAAAAAAAAAATCCATTTGGACAAATTTTTGATAAGGTTCTTTGAAACTTGTGTATTTTCCTACTAGCCCACCAACTTAGCCCCCTGATAACCTACTGATCCAGAGCTGTAGAAACTGTAGAAATGATGGTCCTGACATCCTGCTCCTTCTTTATCTTGTCAGCTGCAGAGATGAAACCTCGCTACAACAGTTTCAGCAAGTTAACTTGGTGACATGATTTCCATGGTTTTCAATCATTGGAAGAAAAAAGTCTCAACCTTGTAATTGTAGGATCCCTTCAATAGGTGGTTCATCTAGTATTTTGCTAGAGAGTGAAGTTCTTGCAGTAATTTTTATAGGCCCAGAGTGGCTTTTCACTCTTGTGGTTTATTTTCATTTCTTTACTTTTAGGAAGTGACAGATCAACGATCAGAAAAAAGTTTAGGAAAAAAAAAATATCTTTTTCCTGTCCTGAAGGAATTCATATTTCTGCAAAGTACATTACTATACCATCAGTTTACTCGCTGAAGCACAGAAATCCACTATTTATATCAACAAAAACAAAATCATAATCAACCTATACTGCATTATGTCAGGTTAAAAAAAAGTACCGATTTTCTTTGTATGAGCTATAGCAAAATATATTCCTCTTCCTACTTCCCATATAAAGGTATGGAGGTAATGACAAAGAAGAATTTGGATTCCTATTCAGTTTTGGATATGGAGCTAAAGTACTTCAAAGACAACATGGCAAAACAATGTACTTCCTCAGCCCTGCTGCTTGACACAGAGGTGTTTTGTCTTAGGCAGACATCTGACATGGAATATATCAACCTAATTGAGTAATGTTTTGGAAGTTTCTAAGTATTTGTTAGCTGTCTCATAAAAGGCAATTGGACAATGTCAGTTAAAGCAGTACTTCCATCTCTGCCATAAACACAGCGCAAGGAAGATTTTTTTTCCCCATATCCATATTCAAGAAAGGAACCTGGAAGGAACTTTTAATAGTAAAAATGTTGTTCCTTACTGCCGTTTCTGCTGCTGACAATTTCCCGTCCTCATCTTTTTTCAAACAAGTTAGGTAATTTGTATACAGTGAGTGTTGTACAACCTTGCTGCTGCTCCCATTTCCGTTCATGAGAGTTCCCATTAACTTCAATGTGTTGGGATTAAACCCTAGTATAAAACCACACCTTTTCTTATTCAGACCAATAACTAGATGGTATCACTGCTAAGACTGAAGAGCTAGTGTTCAGAAAAAGTCGGATGGATCCTTTTCTGAATCTCTTAATCCATTAAATAATTGTACACTTTCTAAATGTAGAATCACCGGGGAAGGGGGAAGAGGGGGCGATATTAAAAAAAAACCCTACCAAATGTGTTAAGAATCCAGATTGACTGCATTAGACTGGCATCTAAAAAATGATGTCATTTCCATTTATAAATTTTAGTAGTTTGCTACAGATACCACAACACAGTTATGACTTTCAAATAAAATCTTTGAAGTTGTATCATTCAAAACACATAGTAGACATTAATCATTTGGAAAAAATATCACAGAAAGGTGTCTGAGTAGATCTTTAAACAATAAATGTCATTTTTTAATTCAAGTAATTTAAAAAGTTAGAAACATATATATTATTTCTATGAAAAAATATATTCATTAGGGGTATGGAATTCCATTAATCTATGCAGAGATGACTATTATCTATGCTAATGGAACAAGAAAAAAAATGCAAGCATGAAAAGGAAGTTATATTGTTATGCTGTTAGATGTAGTGATCAATGGAAAAAGCATTTACGGCACTAAAATATATACTTGCTCTTGTAGCAATGCTGGCAACGGGTCTAGAGAAAAGAGATTATTAGGATGGCTTTTTTTTTTTTTCTTCTCTTTTCAGGTAATCTGGACAAGGAAACCCGTTATAGAAATTCAAAAACTACTTGGTGAAAGCGCATAACAGATCATCTATCTTCAGCAGTCCCCCAGAAGACCTCTGACATATGACATACAGGGAGAAAAATCACCACCAACCACAGGTGAATATGCTGAATCCAAGGACTCTTCTAAAGTATTAACCTCAAAGGTAGAATGCATTTCTCTGCTCCAAGGAGATATGCTATATTTCTACTGTCTCCTAGAAGCCCTGCGTGCCTCTGAACTGAAAGCTCAATACAATCACTGATCAAGTATTCCGACTATACAGAGAAAAGCAGACAGAGGGTTTTTACTGGAGTAGAGATCCAGTAAAACATATATTCAGTCTAATAAAAATTCCCCAGACGTGCATTTTCTCTCTTGTTCCATTATTTAACCAGATTTTTGTCAAAGCAGATTAAACAATTAACATAACCTTCAGACACTGCAATCTTCAAAGCAAAAGTCTCTCTTCCTGCAAACAATGATTAGCCAAGCAGAGGCTGTATCCTCCTCCTGTGCCTTAGTCCTCCATGTAATCCTCCCAACAGCTGTTGGGATATGAGCCATTTAGACTGATATCTGCTCATCAGAATACAGTTCTTGATAGTTCCCAAGTGCCTTTGCCTGAATAGATAGTTTTTACTGATAAATGATAACATTATGTTATACACACACTTAACACTACCAGCAAGACACAATAGAGCCCATCACAGAAGTGCTAAGCAATGGTAAGATAGTTTTTGAAGCTGATTTGCGAGGAAAACAGATTGTGCATGGCCAGTCTCATAGAAAATGCAGAAACCTTCATAAAACATTCAGGAAATATTCATGGAAACATACTGGAAATGCAAACCTGAAAACGCACTCGTGTATTCTCAGATGACATAATACTCCCTGAATGTTATTGATAATGAAGCTTTTTTCAGGCAACACTTCTCCTGTTCTTCTGGGAGTATACGTATCCTTGTGATATGTTTTCCCAAATAAAAAGCCAGAAATGTCAGACTATTTTTAAATCTATAAAGCAGAAAATTGAGGAAACCAGTTCACATCTATATACCATATATACAAAAAAAAAAAAAATTGAAGCTGAAAAAGGTAACTTCATAGTAAATGCATAGCACACGCCCCATGAGATAATAAATTGCCAGTATAAGTGTCAGGAACTACTTTTTAATCTATGCCATAGGCAATTTTTAGTCACAAAATGTCATTGCGAGAAAACAAAGTTCAAAATTAAAAGGTGAGGTGATAGTTCCTTAAGTTCTTTGTGTTTTTATGTTTTGGGTCTCGTGTTTTGAAAACTGCGAGTAAATCAATTTGTCCTTCTCTCTGTTTTACCAATATAAGGAAGGCAGGTTTATGCATCGTATCTATTTTGAACCCTCCAAACTCCTTCTGCAGTATTTTTTCAGCTGTTTCTTTTCTTCTGTAAATTCATTACTTTTATAGTAAGAAAGATATATGAGGACATAAAAAAGCTTCAGAAGAAACTTTGGTTCCAACAATAAAACTTCCTAGGACACGAAAACATTTTATTTGAATTATGACTGAACTTGGTCATATCACTGCATAAACCAAATATTTTGCAACTAAAATATTTGCATTTCATTCAAAGAAACAAGTTAATTTTTCTTTCCTTACATTCATCAAGGCTCTAGCAACTGTTTTAAAGTCTCTCCCCAACTGGAAAGTAACAACAAAAAAAACCCAAACACACATACGCACACAAAATCTAATTTGCAGAATACGCTCCATAGGAAAACCTGTATTTACACTTTTCTTAGTCTAGAATGACAACTGTTTTGACTTTATATTTTTACTTAGAATCAATGTTACATTCAAGTCACCAGCTACTGGGGAATTCCAAGGAAAGGAAAAACTCATGACGACTGCGTACTTTTTGAACCAAAATCTGCTTCATGTTCCATTTACATAGGGGATCCAACAGTTAGAAAGTGCCATCATTGTCATCTAGAATCTGAAAGCCATATCCTGAGAGCCAAGTCTTCTTTAAAGTATTATTAGCAAAGTTTTATATTGTGACCATTTTCTTATTTTGCCTCTAAAAAAACAAAGCGCAAAAAGGTAGCACCAGAAAGTTTAGACACTCCCAAATTCCTTTTATGTTCTTGTCCTGAACTTCCACCTGTCGGAGATGAACGTTTCCAAGGAGACAGAGGAAATAAAACTGAATTCTGTTCAGTAGTATGCTACAGATGATAGTAAATTACAATAATAAAATGCTTACTGCAAAGATGTCAGCTTTGTGTTTTTACTGGAATTTTGACCAAAAAATACTTTCTTATATACAGGAATCTGATCTTTCTTCAGAAAAATCAAGCATCCAGACATTCACATACTGACTTTTCCTGCAACTGCCTGAAAACTCAGTTAAGTGGAAAGGTATTTGGAGTCCTGTTCTCATAAGATGATTGGATAGCTCAAGCTAGAAGGGACCTCAGGAGGTCTCTAGTCTAACCTCCTGTTCAAAACAGGATCAGCTAGACGGTCAGACCAGGTTGTTCACCTCTTCCCTCTACAAGCTGAGTCTTCCTCTTGCATCTCTCTCCAGCAGGTCATCAAAGTGTTAGAGATAAGATCATTTAAAGCATTTTCCATTTGGGGAAAAGGACAAGAAACCTCTGTTGCAGCTCTACCTTGCCACCCCATGATGCAGAGTGGGGGATCAACATCTGGACATCTGCATTGCAAGCAGTCATTGACACAACAAATCCTCTAGTAATATCCCAAAAACCAAGCACTGTGTGTGTCTTGTTTTGACATAATGCCTGGTCTTCAGGGAGAAGGGCGGGAGGACAATTTGCAGATTGCAAGCGGTAGATCTGAGGGGAAATTGTGGGATTTTGGAGACAACATGGGGTTTTGATTCTTCAGAAATCCCCTGCCTCCTAGGGAATAAGGAATCCAGTGTATGTAGAAACAAGTGATATTGGACTAAAGAAGAGTTCACAGCTCACCATTGCCAACTTCCTGTGTCCACGAGGTAGGAGTGCACAGAGAAAGCCTTCCTCCATTAAAGGTTGCTCATTCTTATTCTCTGTCCTCTTGTATGGAGGTCCTTTCCTGGCCCCTTAGCTTGTTCATGCATGTTCCAATGACAGAGGTTGGCAGATGTGCGGATACTCCTTTTCTGTTTATCATTCCCTGTCGGCTTCCTGCAAGCAGCAACATGTTCCCTATAGGTAACTTTCCTGAGGTGCCTAATTCTTCCTCTATTGTGCAACAAATCCTGGTGTCACAGTAGGATCCTGTTACAGCAACAGCATTTTTATATATTATATCACTAATATTACCGAGTGACCGGTAATCTATCTTCTGAGTGGCTATGACTCCTGAAACTGGGCACCTTTCAGAAAGATTTAGAACAAGGGCGGGTAGTTTAAATGCACAATAACAAATTCAGGCAACAGGACAGAAAACTAGGGCTTGGGAAAAGCTAACAGATGGAGATGCCTCCAAATCAGGCTCCAGAGAATGTAATTGTCTCTCTGGGAAGAAAGGGAGAAAAGTCTTGTGCTCTGTATACCTACAGGAAAAAGGTCACGAACTCCAAACAAAAGCAAGATTTTTAATATTTAAATTTAACATAAAATATTTCATGAATCATCCTCATAAACACGCTGAGCCTGCACCACTTTTGTGAAAAGCAGCTTTGCTCAGTAGTAGCTTCAGTTGTGAGCATAGTAATCCTGCAATCCCACAGGAGTCAACACAGAACAAAAGGCATAACTTTAAGCATTGCCCATCTTAAAGACTACTTAAACAGGCTGCGGAGCATTCGGCTTTCAGGGTCCCACCTCAGTTTCCATCATGATAATCACAAGACTGCCATGAGCCTCAAGCCTTCTGGAGCTTTGCAGTAGGAATGTCAAGTTAGGACTCCAATCCTGATGAAATAATTTCTGCCTCTGGCATATCCATGAAAAGTACCTTATCATCATTTGGCCCATTAAATCAGTTTATTATTTTACAGAAGCCATTTACTCCTAATAGTAATACCTCATCACTGATGTTGTTATCTGCTTCAGGAGCACAGTATGGCTGGGTTTTCAGACTTGATTGCTCAATGTGGCTTGAAGGAAAATCTCTCCACATTTTTAATTTGATTGAACTGTTCTTTATCTTTGAGAAGACAGCTGAAAATGAAATATGCTGTGTCTGCCAGTAGCTGCTTGTGCTATTATCTTGTACTTACGTTATCTACTTGGTTATTTTTTCTTTCAGATTGAAGTTTTAATTTTTATAGACTGTGATCAGAGCATTAGTAGCTTAATAAATCAACAAGAAAGGAAGTCATGAAAGAAGGCTAAGGACTGCTCAGAGAATGAAAGGAAACACAATAGCTTTCCTTACAGATGGCCTTTAAAGTGAATGAGCAGCTGAGATTGTCCCTGCTCAGAGGTGCCATAGCGTAAAAAACATAGTGAGTGAAAACAAACAGTAAGGGTCATGCTGTGCCCTCAGATGCACTCAGAGGACTCCCATTGACTCCAATCAGAGCCATATGCCAAAATCTTATGGCAGAATTTAACCCCAAGCAACATTTTCAAATAGCAGACCAAACTGTGGTTTCAGATATGCACACACACAGTTTCCAAAAGAGCAAGAGGTTGCAAGTGATTTGCGTTCCTCACTCGCTTTCCAGCCGTGCTTTTCTTCACCAGGGACCTCTTGCTGGCTTAAGTCTGAACTTCACTCATAGACCGTGTTTGCAGGCTGTTTTCCACTGCTAAGCCCTCTATGATACGCCCCCCACTCCCCTCCAAAATCAGAGGTACATAAAAATGCTTTCAATTACATCAAAAATGTACTACTATACCCTGATATATCTGTCATGCCTTTCATAGCTATGTGAAAAGAAAGCAGGTCCACGGTAGAAAAACGCATACCCCAGGTGCCACACAGTAGATGAAAGTGACTGAGTGGGGTGAAATTAGAAGAGTTTGTTCTTTAAATATATATTCTTCTTGCAATTATGACTGGTTTGGACTTTTGATTTGAGCATCCCACAAATTTAACTGCACCTACCCATTTTTAGATATAGTATGCAAGCCTAAAAAATTTTTTTCTACTGAAGACACATATTTTACATACATATTACTTTAAAATTATTGAACATTCTACCTGAATTTTTCCAGGTGATTAAAGCTGACAGTCTGTCCTGTGCCAAAACAGTCCAGAAAAAAATAGAGTGCTAAGTGAATAAAAGTATTGGTCGTGCAGTGTGCATCATAAAGTATCCAGCCAGTTCATCTCAATACATACAATTTACATTTCTAAAACCAAATTTAAATAGTTATTGGTATTCCTCAAGAGCTTGTACTATCATAGCAATATCTGTGCAGAGACTTTTAGGCACAGACCATGTGTGTTTGGCAGGGGGGTGTGAATAGAGATTTGGTACAAAAAGCCAAGCCACAGCAGGGTTATAGACATACCATGAAGGATACTGGGAAAGGCACACTCTGGTCACACCAGGCACATGCCTGGAATAGTCTCAGTGGCTGTGGGACAGTGAAGTCAGATCTGTACTGACAGCTATAAGAGTCAAGCCAGACCCATGACAGGTAAAGTTTTATTCGGTTTAGGATTCCCATGAAGAGAATTATTTCAGATAACCAGCAGAAGGAGACTAATTGTGCTAGCCAATTAGTCTTCTCCAGGTGCATGGACCAGCTTATTGATGAGCTTCTCAAAAGAGTTAATAAATTTAGTAATTTTCCTCCCAAATGTTACATTCACACCAACTTATGCATGCATTTTACAGCATTTGATGTGTAGCTTTTCCATCTGTCTCAGTTGCTACTGACAGTGCACATGTCACATTTGGAACAGGCTGCCCAGGGAAGTGGTGGAATCGCCACCCCTGGAGGTATTTAAAAGATAGACGTGGTGCTGAGGGACGTGGTTTAGTGGTGGTTTTGGCAGTGTTAGGTTGATGGTCAGACTTGATGATCTTAAAGGTCCCTTCCAACCTAGAAGATTCTGAGAGTCTGTGTCGCATCTTAGGAGATGGAAGTTACTAAGTATGCAGGTGGCATGCCATCCATGGTACCAGCGAACAGATGTGGGAGCTAAGTACTAAGGATCATGTCATGATTCATTATCTGAAGATAGACTGATATTGCACAGCTTTATGAATACGTAAAGTAGTTAGCTTCTAAGTAACTGTATTTTCTTTATTTAAACAAAATTAATTGTTCTACTGTAAAACTTTTTATGCCTAGAACAGAAATTATGCACTTCAAACATCATGACTTATTTCATTTCCAAATCTGTCATTTGTTAATAGAAATAAATTCCAATGAGTCCCATAATCTTGTAAGTTTGGCTAATGAAAAATTTTTTGTATTCTTTAACGAAGAAACAAACCCAGATATTGCAAGAAATCCAGCAGAAAGGTTGTACCCTTTAAATGTATGAGAAAAGTTCCTGATATGCTATGCTTTCTATATTTTCTGCTATTTAATGTGGGCTTTTTAAGCAGGAAGTAATGACTCAAAAATAATAATTCATCATAGTCACGGAAGATATATCTGATCAAACAAGGTAATTTATCAGTAGGTCCTGCTGAATTACATACAGACTTACATAATGTTTAAGATGTTGCACATATATTAAAAAAACCCTAGCTTTCCAAAATCTAATATTATGTGACTGGCTCGTATTTTATTCTTACTCAGAACTGATCTGAATTACTGTGAATCTTCCCTGCACAGATTTTTTTTTTTTTTTTAAAGAAACTCATACTATATCTTTCATAGAATCATAGAATAGTTTAGGTTGGAAGGGACCTTAAAGTTCACCTAGTTCCAACCCCCCTGCCACAGGCAAGGACATCTCCCACTAGACAAGATTGCTCAAAGCCCCATCCAGCCTGGCCTTGAACATTTCCAGGGATGGGGCCTCCACAGCTTCCCTGGGCAACATGTCCCAGTGCCTCACCACCCTCATAGTGAAAAATTTTTTACTAATATCTAATCTAAATCTACTGTCTTCCAGTCTGAACCCACTACCCTTGTCCTAACACTACATACCCTCGTAAACAGTCCTTCTCCAGATTTCTTGTAGGCCCCTTTCAGATATCAGAAGGTAGCTATAAGGTCTCCCTGGAGCCTTCTCTTCTCCAGGCTGAACAACCCCAATTCTCTCAGCCTGTCCTCATAGCAGAGGTGCTCTGCCTTCTGATCATCTTCATGGCCCTCCTCTGGACCCACTCCAATAGGTCTATTCTAATCTTCTAACTGGTATTTTATAAAACTTCAGCATCATAAAAATTCATCTTATCTCTGCACTTATGCATTCAGGTATTTTTTCTATTAATCAAACTGTCTTGGTAGACTTCTCTAGTGCTGATATGGTAGTGATTCTCCCACCTCCCCCCAAAGATATACATCAAATCAGCAACTCTCTATGAAGTTTTCTTTTATCCCTTTCATCAATTTTTCTTTTTAAACAAATGGTTTCTGTCATTGTGATTTATACCCATAGTAGCTCACAGTAAAATTATATTTGCTGTGTAACCATCTAAGAGCTTAGCTATGGCATGTCAACAGTCTGGACAGTTTGAATACCGAGTCAAGACATCCTGAATTTAAAGTCCAGGAGTTTCTCAAGCCTTTAAGCGTATATATATACATATGTTTTGGGGGGTCTTTTGGAGTTTTGTTTGGGGTTTTTTTTGCTGTTGTTGCTTTTTTCAATACCTGGATTTTGGTGGGAGAAGCCAAAACCCAAAGCCAGGAAGTGAGGTTTCTATAGATTCCCAGGGAAAAGTGGGTACCACACAAGGTATGCCCAAAACCCAGCAGGACATATCTGAGCTTTGACTCCTCCTGGGAGCTCAGAAACCCAAATCAGGGCTGGCTCAGGAGACTGCATTGCTCCTACAGGAAACAGCACTTACGTGCTTCACCTCACCTTAGCATTGAGTAGGCAGTTTTGAGGGGAACAAGCAAACTGTAATAGGCATAAAAAGTTTTGTTACGAGGGCCACAGCTCAGACTACACAACCAGTCTCCTCTCACTTGCCTCCTGGCCGCCGTGTGTCTGCCACATGACAGGCTTACATGGCAAGAGGCAGGGTGCCATGCTCCTCTTCACCCCAACTCATGCCCAGTGCCTAGGCTGTCTCAGTGGAAGCCTGCTTGAGGCTACTATACAAAAATATAGGGAACTAATGTTGCTGGCTGCAATGTTTAATTGAGTGCTCAGAGCTACTCTTGTTGCAGTGTCTGGTAGATATACTCAGAGAATTACTTAAAGGATGGAGACAATTTTTCGGTCGCTCCACCTGGCTGAGACAAGCACTGACCTCAGTATGTGTTTTTCCCTACCAGGGCATCAGGCAAATGGAAGGAAACTCCAAAAGGCACATCCCGGATTACCAGCCCCTTACATAAATACCAGTCTACTGATTTTTATCAATCCCTTCCTGTTTGCCTGGGGAGTCCAGGCTGTCTGTGGGCTATGTTGCAAAGTAAAATGAAGATGTAATACCCAAAGGAAACCCAGGCATATCCCAAGGGCAGTCTCAGCACTGCCCTTGTGCTGCATGCCAGGATTCACATGCACCACTTCTGCAATTCTATCACTTCAAACTCAACTACTTCAGTTTCTATCATAGACTTTACATTGCACACAATTTTTAACCAGCTACAATTCAAAGTAGCATTAGATGCATTTTCAACTCCAGTTTTAAAAATAATAACAAAATGAGGTGGTTTATCTTTTTGAATTCTTCTGGATAGATAAATCTAAATAAATCAATATCCACAAAGGGAAGCAAAATTTTAAGCTAACTTACAATACACGTAGACAAGAACAGCTCAATAGATCCGGAACACAAAGTCATAATGGACCAACTGGCAAGAAGTCAAGAGTCACTTACTGCACTTTATTTTTAAGGATAGTGACAAAAGGACACCATTTGCATTGAGATTGTTGTTCAAATTAAGTATATAACATCAGAGCATACCAGCCATAGAAGGAACTGAATACTCATGCAATTTCAGAGATGGGAACACAAACTAACATATTTTTTGTTGAACACCTCATATATCTTTCAAGTACTAGTAAAAACCTGAAAACACCCAATTTTCAAAGTATCCTGGAAAGATATAGCCCTAGAAAAACAAATTTTCAAGTTATAAAAATAACTTTTAAAGTTTCACATCTGATCTACATGTGACCCTTCGCTGTTATAATAACAAATATCAGGTTTTTACCTGATGAAATAGAAGTAAATTTTCAGATCCTCTCTTCCTTAATAAGCTCAGTCTCCCAGCCAGATCCAAAATGACTTTCCCCAGATCATTATCACCTGCTCTCTTATCCTAAGACAACTTTTCAGTCTACACCAGATAATTGATTACCAACACAGGTGTTTTATTCCTGGTGCTTGCTACTGGCTGACACTAACCTTCAGCTGCTTTTCAAAGGAGAAGAGGCACTTGAAACAAGAACTAAGGTTGAATTTAATCCATCTGAATCTGGTCATTTTGAAAGAACTTTTTTTTTTTTCCCCAGTGTTCAGTGACTTCTAAAACAGTTCTAAAATCATAATGTAAATATATAGATTTAAAAGTTGAATGGAAAATGCTTCTTTTTCCCACACAGAAACATGCAGTGAAGTGGTTTAGTCCAAATAAATTATAATATAATTTCCAAAAAAAAATCAAGCACTTTGACTTTTCGTGTGTGTGTGTCCTCATCTAATTTTCTAAAAAAAATCTGACTTCCAGTAGAAAGAAGGTGGGAAAAATTCAGATTAAATTCCCCATATTTATTTTTTCATTTTCCTGATATTTTTCAGATAGGAAAAATATGTGTAGCTTTCTCTTAATTAAAGAGAAAGTCATTTTGTGAAAAGTATAAGTTTCAGAAATGGAAGTTACTTTCTCTCTTCCTCGCTTTCTCAGGAGATGAGAAGGTCTAAATAGATAGTGCTCTCTCACTCTCAAGCCAAGCATTTCCATAAATACAGGAACATATCAGGATTCTTCTGAACTCACTCACTTTTTAAACATTTAGAAGTGATTTTTTTTAAAGAACACTGCATCATACTCCCTTTTCCCCGCTGAGAAAAAATTATTCAAAGAAAAAAAGAGTCCTGATCAGAACAGAGATTTCTAGCAAGTAAGTTAAAGAACTATTACCCTGTTTTTATTCACAGAATGAAGTCTTAAGGGGATGATATTATTCCGTTTGACACCATATATTCTGCAATTCAGATCGATATTACAGGTGTATTTTTAGACTCTGAAGTCACATAGGCATCATGAGTAACTCATTTCTGCTGAAGGGTCAGGGAGAGCAGACTTTAAATTAAAAAACAAATCTCTAATCACACCTTACACATGCACAGAGCTTGTTTCATTTTACATATATCCAGGGGACAGAATCAGTCCCTTATTAACAAGGATATACACAAAAAAATAAAGCATAATGCCTGAAAATATTTTTGTTGTTGATGTTCAGAGAATTTCTCACAAACATCTTGTTAGAAAACTTTTTTATTAACTATGAAAGTGAAAGTCATCTCAATCCTTAACTCTTTCAGAGTATGGTACATAATCTGGGTAGCCTGAACAATTTGCCATCCTGTATTGCTAACAATATTGCCAGCTTAGCAACTGTTCGGAAACGGGACTACAGTTCCAATGTTCTCACCCCCCACGTTTTTGAAAAGGTGAAGGTATAATGAGTTTAATAAGAGGCTGTGCACCAGAAATTCAAAAATACCAGGACAATCAGGAATAAAAGACATTGATTACTTTGGACAGGCAAGTTCTAAGGCATAGATGGCTGATTACATAGAAATTATATTTTTTTTGAGACATATTTTGTCAGTAGCAGGCAGCAAAGAAGCAAAAAAATATTAAAAAAAAAAAAGGGAAGATCTTCAGTGAGAGGCGAAGAAAATACTCTGGGCGGCCCATCAAACAGTGTGACAAAAAATATTCATTGACTTGACTGATAAACTGTATTGTGGGGTTAGAAAAAGTACAGTTAAATTCATGTTTGCAAATTACACAACTGTCTTTTCTGGCATTAACTGGAATCAGAAGAAAAATTACTGGAATACAGGAAATTATCCGAAATGAAAAAAACACTGCTGACCTTAGGCTCTGTCCAGAATCAAGTATTATGATCTTAGAAACATCTGGAAAGAAATCAACAGTGGTTTCAAGGTTCTTGAGGGTTCTTGCTGCATAATCCTGAACACTCGGAAGAAGTTAAGAAGGCCTTATGTTTCAGCCTTATGTCTTTTCTGTTCTGTCACTCTTTAGTGTCTTGGTAAAAATCAGAAACATTGGTCTGCAGAGAGAAAGAATGAAAAGAAAAATACATATTTTTCAGATACAGCCCCAGGAGACATCACAACACCAGATTCACTTGGTGGAAATTTTGGGGGGGGATTTCTGTGCTGTTCTAATCCGTTTTAAATAGATAATTATGACAAAGAATAATCCAAGGTTTATGCCCTGTGGCTTGAGAGACTGGAGTTACCCCAGCCTAAAAAGGCAGGATTCAATTTTCTGTGTCTATGTTTCTCCACCTGGTAAATTGGCTGGTATGCTCCAGACATTAGTTGAAGTATAAATTAATAAGCAGCCGGTGTAGACAATCGGACGTGTGGATGCAAGTACAAACTGGAACCTTAATTTAACACGACAGTGCAGACTACAATAAAGTCTGGTCTGGAGTGGAGCTTCTTAACACCAAGCTCAATCTTATGACTAACCATGTGGATTTCTAGAATGAATCTATCCATAAAGTGGCACTGTGGATTGTTTTATCAATGAAGCATTAAACCAACTGCCACAATTTTTTAATCTAGAAATTCTGTATTATCCTCTTAAGTGTTCTGTTTGTGTTGCAGATAAAGCATTACCACCCTTTGCTCATATCTATCTAAACAGGCAGAGGAAATTTAAACAATGTTCTATTTGTTTCTTACTTTGTGACATTGGCTCAAACTCCCAGCTATAAAAATGAAACATGGATGACATGATAGGGAAAATTTGTCAGTGAAGAAATCTTATTGTTAGAGCAGGGATCAGATTAACCTTTATAAAGCCATAAGATAGAGAAATACACTGAAATTTTGGAGTTACTTATCCTTCTTAGGTGAGGCAACATCTGGTGTTGATGGTAAATTACCGCCTCCAGGAGAGCAATGGATCACTACTGTGAGGCAATATTATAATGGCTGATGAGGAAGGCCTGAGATGATGCTATGAGGAAATCATAAGCACAGTCATGAATGTGGAGCTCTTCACTTGTCCACTCTAAATTACCAACTTCAGGCTACCATCAGCATCAGGTGTCCCACAGCAGAAGTCCTAATGAGTACTTGCAAACTTTGAGGGGAAATCTCAGATCGAAGAATTCCAGTGTAAACATTACTTTTTGGAGTACCTCACTGCTCAAGACTTGTTTCCCTACTTCAAGATAATTTTAAAATATTACATTTTCAGTACTAGTGATCAACATTTTTGACAACTCAGGCCCTGGTTTCATACACTGATAGACTAAAATGGAAACATCTGTGATGTCTGTTAATACCAAAATAATATGCTTAAATATAGAAAAAATCTGTTTGCCTGCCTACTTACCATTGGTCTTGTCACCACCATGGCAGACCTCTGCTGTGCCAGGTTGTGCCTCTGTGTGACAGGCCTAAAGGGAGATTGGATACATGAAAATTTTGCTAAAATATACTCCTCCAAGAGCCTTGCAAGACACACTGTTCTCTACAGTAGTGGTTAGAGAAATGTCTCAGAGAATAACAGATCTGGGATCTGTCACCAAGAGAAATATTTGCAGGCAGGACTCCAGTTCTACAGCAGTGATTTCTATGATGATGCTACAAAGAAAAAAATCCTCTCAGGCTATAGTTAAGGATGAATTACTTACAGAAATAATTCTTTATCTATGATTTTTACTTACTTTCTGATACAATTTTGATGGTGTCATATGAGACAGAAAGCATTTCTTTCTACTCCCCAGTCCCCTCTTTTGTTGGTCTGCAAATTTTCTCTGCTTTTTAGAGCTGTGGCCATAAAGCATGTCAATGTGGGGTTTTCAGAGTTCATCTGTGAGAAATATCTCTGCAAAGGCATCAGATCCTACTGTTCTTGCACCAGGGAGGATCTGTCCCGTCCAGGCAACCGTGCAGTCAACAGGCAAGTAGATACCCACCAAAGTGACAGCAATCTACAAAACCTGCTCCACTAAAGTAGCAAGTAATGATATTTTTCACCACAAGGCTGTTTCCTACTTCCAGATATCTTATAAATATTCATATTTACTTTTCCAGACTTCAATATGATCACATCACTCAGCTGGGTGCATCCAATGATTTGGTGTTCATATCTCTCTATTACAAAGGGTCTCACACACAACAATCTGTTGTGCAACGCTGTAATTTTCTTTTATTTCTAACTCGTCATTTTAAGAACCTTTCTCCCTTGGTTCAGCAAACCTTTCAGGGTCAGTCAACACAGCATTCTTAACCTAATTTAAGGCATAATCACGTTTTATGATAAATTAATATGGTGCTTTAAAATGCTTCTTAGACACTTGCGTGACAGATTTGAATGCATGTTTAGCATAATTATTAAATGTAATTTATGTTTGTCATGGCTTAATATTCAAGCAAGCTTCACAAAAATAGAATTAAAAAAATAAACCGTGTTCAGTAATAGCAAAGATTAGTCTTGGAGAGTGATACAAGATGTTACAGAAAATGTAAGGTGCTATTAATAACAATGACAAAAGGTCCCTTGCACTTTACCTCACTCTTTTGCCTGCTGCAAACTACTGGTTAGTCTTTGGAAGATATAATTCCTACCACTTCAAGGTAAAAAACAAAAGGATGACATTTAAGGCTTCCAGTTTAAGATACTGCTATTTTTATCTAGGGTTAATAAATATCGAATGTTGTCTGCTCAGCACTTTTTGAAATTGGAGAGGACATACTGAAGCCTCTAGTTTCCTTTGTGACTGGGTCTTAATGAAAAATGAAAACTCGGCTATTTCAGAAAGTGGTTTTATAGATTCAGAAAGTTCCCAGGAACAAAGCGATAACTCATTAAACTTACAAGATTGCTAATGGGACTGGCTACAGTTCATATACAAAGGGATTGTCATATAACATAAGTCATAATAACATTTTCTCTAGATTAAGTGAAGTAGCCCGGTAAGAAAGAACAAATGTCAGGCCCTTGAAGGCAGCAGGGTGTTTCTCCTCTGGTGTTCGTTGCAACAGGTTTGCCTCACAGAATGGCTCCTTTGGCACAGTGACATCCGATAAAGACAGAGGTGACAGGTGAAAATGATAACCATGGTGATTGTATTTTCATCTATGCTATATTTACCCACTATGCATATATGAAGTACATATACTTTGTATAGTCACACTGGAATAGCACTGAAGTAGCTATAAATAATTCAATTTTTTAAGTGTTTGTATAATTGGACTTGTAAGGCATTATATTTCATCATGACCATAGATGCCTGATCCAGAAGTATCTTTACTGTGCCCTAGATCATATCTGCCTTCACGCCTCTGCGGCAGTACATGTATCTCATTTCTTCCTTTCTAAAAACATCCTCAGTACTAGAAAATCTGTTCCCTTTCTGGAAGTTTCTATGTTGGAGCAAATGGTCATCCCATGTCTTCATTATCTGTCATTTTAATCCTGCTGCAGAAAACCTGGAAGGAAACACCCTCCCCCAAAATATCCTTCCCTGAACTTACTCTTTAGTCAAGGCATGTGCACTCAGGTTTTAAAAATACATCTACTTTACTGTTTCCTTAGTTATTTTGCTAAAACACAAACCAATAAATCAAACCTAATTCATCTGACATTTGAGAAATAACTTGCTGGGATTTTCCACATGGCAAGCTATTGAAATTTATTTTTCCTAGGGCCCTTTGAAAGTGCCTGCAAAAAGTTGTTTGGCTAACCTATCTGACTGATACTGTTAGCTGATAAGCAATAGACAGAGTGTGCTTTACCAAGTTTCTCCTTAGGAGTATTTGAAACTCTTTAGAAAGAGACTGAGGACCTTTATCTGAAATAATCTCTTCAGGTAACCCATAAGCAACAAAAGGCTGTGTTTCAGCTCACCTCAGCAGCTGAAGTACTCATCTTGTGGATTGTGTTTGGCCACCCTAAATCCAATTAGGCAGTCACCTATACTTTTCAGTTACAGGTGAGAAGGAAAAGGCTCTATCCTGTTTGGTGACTCCTAAATAATGTGTTCAAGTATGGTCAAGACATCTCTGTAAATACAGCCAATTCAGTATGGTCACTATTCTGCTGAAAATAATTTATAGGATTTTTTTTGTTTGTTTCCGAAGTGCAAAGCATTCCCTCTAACTCCAACAGCATCTTAACATGTATATCTCTCTTACATTAAAATTCTTGTAACCATAGTAAAGAATCTCCCTTGCACTTAATATGATGATAAGAAAATATAATGTGCTGTTTTAAGAAACAGTCTTTAAATATAAGGTACAATCTGTTCACCTGTCATGTCTGTCTCAGATGGAGAAGTGAAATAAGTAGTCTAATCTCCATGTTTAGAGTAAGTAGCTTTTTTTCTCAGCGTTACTATTTTCAACAGACCCTCCTGTTATCTTTTTTGGACTGAGGCTTATTAAACACATTAACAAAAATTCCCTGAATAGTGGAAACGTTTACCTTTCACAATTTATTAATTTTTATCTCTTCTTTACTTACAGATAGAGTCTTTCTTCCTACATACTGACAGTTAATGGAAACTTTTTTTAAATGTGAGAAGGAGGCTTTTTTTACAATTCAAATACTGCAGCTTGTTCCTTGGTTGACCAGCTCTCTCCTCTCAGGCTCTCCTGTATCATTAAGCAAAACATTTCCTCACTTTTTCCACAGAAACCAATTCAACAGGGAAAGGAGCTCTTGTGATTTGTTAAAGATGGCCAAAAAGTCTAATTTTTCTCTCAACTGTCTCTTTGAAAAAAACAAATCTTTCAGCTATAAGGTTTTTGCTAAATCTTCATAACGAAATTCATCCAGGATCCGTAGAAAAATTAAATCTTTTCATAACATAAATGTCACTTTTTCTACTGGAATTCGGGCAAAGATTTTCCCTTACTACTCTCTCTGAAAGCACATGTATAAAAATACGACTGCATATCTTGAACTAGTGTTTCATATTCTTAGCTTTCTCGTTAAACTGAAAATCTTCCACGCTTTTATGTGTCTTTTCCACTCTTGCTACTTTTATTCTTTTTTTAATAGCAAGTAGTCTTTCACCACTTCTTTACTTTCCTAACCCATTTGTTTTTGCATGTCCTTGTCACAAAGTTTCTTAATGCTCTTTAACATTTTTTCAAGTTACTTATACCTTAGTTGCTACAAAAAAAAAACCCCACAACTATCTGAGCCTAACTTTACTCACAGGTTACATTATAATGAGGAAGGGGTAGGGACAGCACAAGATGACAGTGCACTTCAGAATCACTCTTTCACTCTGTTTGTCCTCCGTCTCCTGGTTTTCTGGCCAAACAGCTGCTTACCTCTCCTCTGCCAGAGTAGCACACAGTTTGGAGCTCTACACCTTGATCCAGGCATCAGGAGTACCAGTGGCTGTGGGAAATTACTCTCCCAGATGTCCCAGGCGCTTGGTGGATGTGGACTGTCCAATCTTTCAAGTTTCTGTTGGTGAGAAGCAGCTGGAGTTCATTCTGCCAAGAGCCATTTTTAGGGTTTTAAGAACACTGGACAATTTTTGCCTAAGCCCACACATCATTCCAAAATGTTAGACTTGCTCACCAAAATAGAACGATTTTACGTGGCATGATCAATGAAACAGGATGCACAACATGAGATGCAGAACTCCTTCAATTAACATAAACTGGATAAACAGATAAATCCAGACCATCTGGCATTGCATCTTTGTGCATGCACTGCCTAATGTACTTTGGGAGGCGTGTTCTACCTGGAACACCAGGATATGAGTTCAGTGGGACCAGATCTTAAAATAGAATGGGTTCTCCCCAGTGCCAATAATCCCACTTCTCTGGATTATTTCTTTGCTCCCTCATGGGAAGCTATTTCCACTGCATCATACACACATATGCCAGCTGCAGGCATAGCCCACTTGGTACTCCTTTCTGTCACCTAAGAGTCTACAGCAGAAGAACCAGTTAACCTGTACAGTAATTGGTTTTTAGCAGTGGGGATATCACAGGAGTATATAAAAATTACGGGTTGTTTCTGAACTGTGGAATATTGGCATCCTTGTCCTCAGCCACATGTCCTGCCCTATTCTCTCTGCCTTTTAGAATGAGACCTGAGTATACACCATCCTCATGTTCCCTGGCGATCTTAGGAACCACATGCTGCTTCTGTGGCATCGAGCCTAAATGCTCTTCTGTCTAAGAAATGCCAGTCTGTACATCCAGGTCTCCCTGTACCACCTGGTCAAACTGTGCCTAACGTGTATCTGTTGTCTTGTCCTCCTTGACAATGCAGGGAGAGGACAGGAGAACAGAACAAAATCAAATGCTCTACTCTGGGTACACTAGACCAAAGCATAGTCTTTAGTAACAGAAACAGGTTTTTGACATCACAAAACCTTCCTTCCCCAGTAGCCAGTCTTCTCCTACCACTGTAAAGACCTCTATTTGATATAGCCTGTAGGGAAAAATTGAGTAACAGAGGTGACAAGATTCTGGCTGAGGCTTGGAGCTCATTAACTGTGCACCACATACATATCCCTGCACGTGCTTGTAGCTGTGTTACAACAATAGCTGTCAGTACACTGTATCATTGTAAGTAAATACAATTTTCAAATGTGTTCCTAAAGTCTGGACTTTACAGAAACTTACACTTTTCCTGTTTCTTCACAATAATGTTTCAGGTGGTTTACACTGTACAACACTGGTTTTGCCACTTCTCTGAACTGGATTTGTGCCCATGCCAAAATTCTCACTGAAGTCAGCTTACTAATCTGAACACATATGCAGGCACCCCCCAGTGTCTGTGATATTCTGTAGTGTCATGGGTGCCAAACCAGTGAGCTATCATTTCTGGGTCCTTTATAAAATCCCTGACAAAATTCCATCAGCCTGGGACATAGTATAATTGTCAAGACAGGAGCAAATCATTCAGTGCTCCTTTGACACAAGAAATGAGAATTTGAGACTTCTAGAAAGTTCTGGTTGGAATAAAATCAGAGAGCTTTAATAATTACTTACAACATGCAAAAAGAACTGCTAGGAAAGGTGGTGTCATTTATTAGATATTCATGGCTTCATAATAACGTAGTTAAGCTTTTGTGAGCACTTCTACTACGAAGGCTGTTTTTCTTGAGATGATAATTTAGCTGAAGGCTGGGAAAGTGTCTCACCTGACAGGAAGTGACCTAACAATTTTTAAATAACAAAACCTATGACAGTATTGAAGTGAGGGTACGTGAAAGGATTTGCTCGGGTTTGCTTGCTTACATGTTTACTTGTTCTTTTTTTAAGTCTTTCCCTTCTGAATACATATGTCGAAAATTTGCCATCAGTACTTGTTTTCTGTAAGACTGCCAAGATACTTGAGCTAAAGGTACCCAACAGGGTACCCACATGTCCAAGCTCAGCAAAAACATACCTAATTTTTTTGTAGAGACACCAACCACAATCCTAGTCACCTTCACGTGTAACACATGCAGTGAAGGTCACCACATAACCAACAGCAGGGTTATAGCCAGCACAAATGTTCAGTAATGCGTCAGTACTAGTATTGTAACATTTACCATGGCTGAAGTTAGGCCATTTTCTTTTTATTTTATTCCCTGTAAACCCAATGTAACTGGTCACACAAGCATTTTTCTTGTTTCTGATTTTAAAAATTAAATATTACAGGCTATCTTAACTACTAAGCTTTGCCTGAAGCAATTACCCTTGAATTTTAAAAATAAACTTATTGCTAAATTTACAGCTTAGACCACTAATGAAATGCAAACATTTTGTGTAATGGAAGTCAACCAGGTAATGGAAATAACCAGGTAATGACTATTCATGATTATAATACTGATCTCAAAGGAGAGAGCTGTGGCACTCATATAAAGACTTAATTTTAGTGGCTTTGTTGAAACTAGTAAGGGAAAGACTGGAGTTTATAAGTGTAGCGGCCTAACAAACTATAAGCTGATAATGAATGGAGGCAAACATAATTTAGCATTGACATAAAGTGTGTCTCTTTTTTAATATATCAGGTTTTCATGTTGGTAAATTTGGTAAAATCAGAGTATCTTTTTACTAACTAGAAAGAAAAATAATTTTGATGGTTATAAATGATATTTCATGAGAAACAATTTTAAATGAAAAAATGTGGGCATGTGTGTGTGTGCATGTGTGTACACAAGGTTAAGTGTAGATGATGTGGCAATTTAATGTATAATGTAATGTTTCACAAATGGAGGTAAGCCAATGAAATATTGCGTACCAAATTTACTGTCAGGTCAGGAATATAATAGGTATTTAATGAACCGCATTGATGACTATAATTAAGCTGATTTGAGGTGAAAATTATATTAAAAACAACCTTCAGAGCTTTTCTACAAGATGATACCACAGGGCCTATCATTCATTTATTTTCCAATGCTCCAAGACTGCTGAAAAAGATTGATCTGTTTGCAATTGAGTTTTATATTAACAATAAAGATGATCTTTTTTCTTGCTTTTCTCCTTATTAAAAATACAACTTAATGCAACAAGTTTTTGTGGGGCAAATTTGACAAAACTAGCTATTGTAAGAAACTGGGGATTTAACAAATAAGTTCTGGAGTGAAACTCTACTAGATTTTTTTTTCCTGAAGGAGAGGGAGGGTTTTGTTGGTGTTTTTAAGGTTACAGGCCTTATCAAATTCTACAACTAATTTTTACCACTTAACATGGGATTGTCTCTTTTGCCATATAGATAATATCAAGAAAAAGGGCTGGAACTTGGTGTTTTGCCAACTCTCAGGCTATGTCTGTGTTAGTAAATTAGACAGCCAGAATTTTTCTCTGGCACCAAGGCCAGACAAAACAGAATGTCTTTGGAGACATAGGTGAAGTCTCCTACAGAAGAGTGTCCTCATCCAAACTGCCTTTGGGGATGACCACAGCTATACATGAGACCACGCTAATAACTTGCTAGTATAAACAACAGATTCCTGGTGCCACAGAGCTTTACCTGCTACTGTTTAATTTATCAATACCTAGCATTATGTCCTGGAATCTACAGATCTGTAAAGTTCCTTATTATATGTCTTTTTCTGTCAATTCCCTGTTCCTTGTGATATGAATAGAGCCAGGCTATTCTCACTAAGCTGCTGAGATACACCGCCTTACATCAAAGAAACTCAGAAAGCATAATGTTGATGCAAGAATTTAAATGGGCACTAGGTGTTCATTATCTTTAAGCCATTGACTCTACTTCTGGCCTTCTCCTGTTCTAAGATTAAGAATTTGAGGAGAGAAGTTGTTTGGAAAGGATTGATTATTCATTTATCCTTAGTTTGATTACCAAAGGTTCAGGCTTCCTCAGCAGTTCCACCTAGGCTTGTTTGTGCTGTTTTGGGGAGACTCTGCCAGTGCTACACTTTGAGACCAGGCAGCTTAGCAAGAGACACTCTGATCTTGATCCTGTTGCCCAAATATAGGCACTGAAGGTCATCCAAAGGCATGGTACAACCTCATCACAGAGATTTCGGATCCCTGCAGCATGTCAAGGACACACTAGGGACACCTGTGTTTCAGCAACTGAATTGAGACTTCCAAGTTTCAAGAGAAAATACTAAAAACACCAGGGCTTTGCATACATACAGAGAAGCAAAACATGCTACACAGCAAAGATTTCAAGGTTACATAGATTGCTTAAATATATCTCAACAGGTTTAGGTTCCAGAAAGCTGACTTATGATGGGTGAGGTTTGAATATCCTGGGAATACTTACAAATTTTTCCAAGTTATCTTAGTAGAGGATGTCGTTTCACAAGGTTGCTTTCTTATTGCATTGTTTGCATTTTTCTAAATGTGCTTTTAATAAAAAACTTGGAGAAGAGGAAGTCCGTGCCTGGAATGTCCCTGCTATGCAGTCCCAGGAGTGACTCAAGTCTGTATAACCACCATGTGACACTTGTGTGAAATGTACCCCTTCTGGGAACGTTTTGTGAGGAAACAGGTGCCTCACCTCCAGCATCACGTCACAGAGCCTTGGCCTCAAAGTATGTGTAAATACAAAACTTTTCAATAAAAAAACCCAAGGAAGATCAGGACAAAGAATGCATACAGTTAACTCAGGAAATACAGTTAGGAATAACAAACCATGGATCCTAGTAATAGAATACAGCACATCCTGTTTTCTATGCAGTGCCCAGCTGTCATTGCTTTATACTGCAGCAAATTCAACAAAAATTCTATTACTATCAATCTACCATTGCTATAAAACAACTAATTAAATGCACATTACAAATTGTCCACGGAATGACAATCCAACATCTTTAAATAAAGAAGCTAAGAATGGAATAACATAGCTGAACTTTATACATCTGTTATTTTTCCTTTTCCAAATGTTTAATTCATATTTCATAAGATAATGTTGTAGCAGATAGGACTACTTACTGTTCAAGAAATTAAGAATTCTGATTAGGTATTATTTATAGTGCAATGTTTCCTACATGACTTCATATTTTTTATTTCAATGGCAGCTATAGAAAGAGCAAAAAAGAAGGTAATGCAATACTTACTCAGATACAAATAATCAGGATCAAACCTGAAAGATGATAGCTAAGGCTCTTGTCTATAAGCATCCTATACCATTCCTAATCTCTAGAGACTATCCTACAAAGAAAGAGGCATTAAAATTACTTTAAAAGGGTGCTCAAAAGAGAGGGATGGTGAAATAAAGCAGGCTAGGAGCTGACAAGAATGACAAGAACAGTGAAGATCAGGGTCTTTCTCTGAACTAAAAAAAGTGAGACTTGGAAGGAGGCAGAAATCATATAGATGGATTAGTGGTTTACGATATGATTTCTCAGTCAGTCTTTGCTTCTATATAAACAATACTTTAAAAATACTGCATGTCACAGGAAGTGCTTGATGTGCAAAGACATAGAGAAGAATATTGTGCTTTTACTTTCTTTTTATTTTAGTCTGTTTGCTCACTTCTTTGCTTTAAGACAGACACATATCAGCTTTAGAGGGATAAAAAGTCCATTAGAAATGTTTGCTGGAACCCCGTGTGAGTTTTTCTGTGAAAATTCTGAGTTTACAGAAGCCACAACACCCAGAAGGGGACAAAGTCTTGCCTCCACCCATTGCCTGATCACCCAGCCTTCAACCATCTCAGAACACATTGGGCTGATGCACTTGCAGCTGCACAGTCTCACAGCCTACGGGAAGCTCAGCTTCCGTGGGAGCCTCAGAGGGCTCGGCAGGAGACTAATTTCAGAAGTTCATTCCTTATCCAAACTAATGTAGACTCGCTTCCTGATTTGGGATATTGCCATAGAGACAGAGCGGCTTCTAAAGCCTGCTGAGCTCAGGTGTAGGACAGCTTCAGAGTCCAGCTCCTGCTGAGCTGGAACATCTTCCTTCTAGTTTACCCCACACTGACCCCTGGGCTTTGGTTACTGCTGCCGCTGCCGAGGCAGTGGTACAAAACAAAAGTGGCACTGACAAAAGGACACACAAGGAACTAAGGCTTGCTGGGGTGACCATCGGGGAGGAACTGCGTCTCAGATTGATACGTGGGAGGGAGAAGTCCCCATAACAACAATAAGAGCAATACTTTTTTTTTTTTTTCAACTAAGGTCTCAAAATAGACATAACATGATACATTGAGAAGATTAGCAAAAAAATAGGTAGTCATCTGGAAGTAGTTCATAATATTTCTTCAGGCTGGCATAGCAATTCAGTAGACCAAATGTGGTCTGTAACTCTAGTCCCCCAGTACAGAGAGATGTCAAGCTCCTGCTGACCAAGAGAGAGAAGAGAAAATAGTGAATTTAAGAATGAAACAGAAAACAAAGCTCATGGCTTAGTTTCACAGCATATGCACAATCAGAGTTAGGGAAGGGAAAACAATATTCCTCCAAAACCTCTCTCTTCTGCTTCTGCCTCTAGGGATGCAGCTTCACCAAAATTATCTTTACTTCTTTTTGTTCAAAGGCACCTCAGACCCCTAGACACAGCCACACTGGGCAATAAGATCAACATCGATAGAAAACTGAAGCTTTACCAAATACCCCCTCAGGAATTTAAACTTTATGAGAGGTAAAACAGGATGTTGATGTAAGGCATTCAAATAAGAAGTCAAGAGATGCATTTTCTTCAAGTAGTTTATTCATTCAGTTCGTATCGACTACCAAACTGTTCATACAAATGTACTTGCTTTATAAGAGGTCAACATAGATGTTCCCAGTTGTGTGGTTCTTGCATAAGCAAAACATATTTGGCCTCCTGAAACCTTGGAGAGCTAGCATAAGCTCTGCCAAAGCAGACGTTTTCTCCCATCTCACCTCTTTTCTGTCACAAACATACTAAAAAGGCTGGAAGTTCATTAAACCTTTTTCTTCCTCAAACTCATGGCAACTCATAACAACTAAACCCAGGAAGCAACAAAGCACAGCCAAAGTAGAGTCAGTGAGATAAGAGATGTTCCCCAAGTGAACGTGCAAAACATGCTAACCATAAAGGGGAAGAAAATTATTCTTATAAGATGTCAGCACGTAAAAGAAGCCTGCCTGGGGCAAGATGAACTTGTGCATTAATTTTAGGCAGGCTTTCAACATACAGTTTGTGCACAAGTTTAGAAAAAGATATTTACTCTTCAAACACCTTTCAGAAATGAGTATATATGCCACCTGCGCTTTGAAGGGAGCCAGACTTGAGTGATGAGAAAATACTTACAGTATAGTAATTGTGAAAACTCTGAAATCGGCCTATTTCCACTACTATCAATACTTACATGTATCTGTTTGCCATGTTACCATATTTTGTTATGTATTGCCACTATCAATTTGTAATCTCCTCTCAGAATATGATAATTTTGTTTCAGTGATATAATAACCTGTGGACTTGTACAGAAGCAATGGTATGGCAGGAATGGGCTGTGAAAATGAACCCTGCGCTGTGAGGAGCACACAGAACTCCTGCCTCAGGAATGCACAAGGCCCTGAAATACCCAAAAAGAGAGTCAGAAAAGAAGTGTCCAAAAAGTGAAAAATAGGTGACTGAAAAATGGGACATCAGAGACTCAGCATGGAATGAAAGTTCTGGCACACAGAACTTCTCTCAGGAAAAGAAGATGGGAAAACTTTATACAAGAACAGGAAAACCAAGGTATACACATAGGCCTTGATGAGGACAGGACTACAAGCAGGTTCTGAGATGGGATGTGAGGACAGCATCATCTGAGAAATGAAAGGTCACATACTGCATAAGTGCAATAAAGCTTGCATCTTTTTACCCGTCTAAGAAATCATTAGTTGTATTCTTGTTGAGGGTTGAGAACCACACACACAGCGTTCCTGATACAGCAGTTTTTCCTTTCAGACACTTTACCTTCACTTGTAAATAAGGAATTAAACAAGTCTTCTTGTAAAGACGACCTTTTCTTCTCTATCCTGAGTGTCAGGGTGCAGCACGGGCATGGGGAGGCGGACCCCAGCTGGGCAGGGGCCCCACTGGCGAGGTCCCACAGTGCACGAGCAGGGCAAGCAGAGCTGGACCAGCACGCACAACCAAGGTTGGACACAGTCCAGTGTTCACCAGGCACATCCCCAGTACTGAGGTAGGGCCGAGGTCAAGCCAGGAAGTCAGTCAGCAGCTCAGGGTCTAGAAATGTAGAAAGAAATTAGGCAATAAAACACAGTGTGGCAGCAATCAATTTTTACATACAAGAATAGCCACTTGTCATTAAACAGGACTGCAGCGCACCACCAAAGTGTTAAGAATGTTTTAAAAGATGTTTAAAGTGGAGTAATGTGCTTAGTGTGAAGGATTCTGATGTACTCACCAAAACAAACAATTAGGAATATTGACTGATTCAAGTTACTGAAAATTAGATAAATATCTTCAAGCCTTTAGGTAATTATTTGAATTAATCCTGTATCAGTAATGATTATCTATTGTACTTGGCAGCTTGTTTGAAATTATTGGGGTCAGCTTTGAACACTAAGAGGTAGCATTCATCTGCCTAATGCAGACATCCATATGAGCTAATCACCAAGGCTTTGTCTACTGCCAATGGAAATCTGCCTAGTCAGTGTAGCAGTTATGCGATTCATCTTATCCTAATTACATACATAGAATAGTTAAGAGGAATTGCACCAAAAAAGTGCCTATTTCCCTTCATTAGTTATAAATGGATCCTTAGGAGAACAGTTCACACGTAGATGAGTCCACTGCAGACCTCTGAGTTCAGAAGAAATGACTTTGACTCTACATGCTCACATTACAAAAGAATATGACTTATTCCCTGAGAACAGGATTGGCTGGTCAAAGACACAGCACCTGATCCAAAGCTTACACAAATCATTGAAAAAGTACACCTCAATAATTTGGATCAGGTGTTCCAAGTGTATAAAACCTGAAGCTGTCAGTCACTGCCTAGGGAGATCCTTCCAGGACACACATACAACATATTTGTGGAGTGATTTTTGATCTATGAAACAAGATCTCTCACAGAATTAAATGCAGAGTTTTCCTCCTCTCTTCTATGCAAGCGATATGCCATGTTTTCTTCAATTCACTCTATTTAGCTGAGAGAAAAAAATATTTACACTCGCACGTGTGATTCTAAGTCACCTACAAAGATGCTGTGAAGATAATTTTGTTATATCTTGTCGTGGTTTGGTCTCAGCCGGCACAAAGAACCAGGCGGCCGCTCACCCAACCCTCGCAGCGTCAAGGGAAAATTGGAATAAAAAGGCAAAAAGTCGTGGGTTGAGATAAAGGCAATCTAACAGAACAACAAAGAAAAACCGGCCAACAACAACAACAACAACAGCAGCAGCACCGGCAGAGGAATGTACACACAGGGGTACCGCACCGCCGCGCACCCACCGCACCCGGACCTGGAGCGCCCCCGCCTGCTCCCAAACAGGGAATTCCTCCCCGGCTAGCTCCCCCTAAATACTGGGCGTGGGTCACGTGGTGTGGAATACCTGTGCTGTGCCAGATATTAACCCTGTCCCTGCCGGAACCAGGATAATATTATTCTTCTTTCAAAATAAAAAGAACCAGAAGCAGGACTGTACTGAGGAACAGGGCAAACAGGTATCTAAAAGCCAATAGTCAGGCATAATCTTCCGAAGTCCCATTTTCATCCAGTCACTCTCCAGATAAATAGTTTTGCTTTCTTACCTTATATTTTGAAAGCATTTGAACATGCAAATGGACATTCTTATTAAGCTGAAGTCTTAAGTTTTGGGAAAAAAATATAAATCAAATTTAACCAGATAACAACTACCTGTAGCTCCCTGAACCAGACAGTTTGTGCTGACTGAGTATGAATTTCTAGGCATAGTTTGACAAGACCATCTGCACTGGCACAAAGACAAAAACCCCTTGTGAATGCCAGCTTTGAAAACCTCCCATCAGGTACAGATTTAAAAAAAAAAAAAAAAAAAAAAAAAAAATATTTTCTTAACCCTATTTCTCTTTTTTTCCCCAGGGNAAAAAAATATTTGCTTAACCCTAGTTCTGCTGTATTCTCCAGGGTAAAGATTTCAAATATTTCTCAGAACCTTCTAAATAAGAGCTGTATATGAATAAAAGTAACAAACACAAGTAACTTTTTCCTCTTACTTATTCAAACTGCTTTAATTCAGAGCTAAGGACCTTCTGCCCTCCTTTGGCTGATATGATATGATATGACATGATATGATCTTTCTATCAGACTCCTAAACAAGTCTTTTTCCCATCATCTAAGTTCACATTGTACAAATTTACATTGTCCCATCACTGTGTACTTTCTGCTCCACTCTCCTTATCTTCCTCAAAGTTTTTCCTTCTTGAGGACTCTTAGTAGATTCTTTGCATTGGATCCTTCCTGTTTCCCAGATGCCTAATGGTTGGTTGCCATTGGCTTCATCCTTATTACATTCTAAATATTTCCATTTTACTTTCCAGACAGTGTTAAAAGACTGTTAAAATTTCTAATAAATCTGAGCATTTGTTGTTGTAGATTTTTTCCATTTGCTACTTAGTTTTTCCCTCAGATATTCACTTTCAAACCATTTAGACATGTTTATCCCTGTGATATTCACATTTCACATCCATATGTTGAAATGGAAATAGTATCTTGATTGAAGATTTGCAGTAGTTCTGTCTTAGGGTTGTATATTTTTCTATGAGCCAGTCTTACTGAAGTCGGTAGATACACCAGTGCCTTATCAGCTCGTGGTAGTATTTCCTGCTGAATTACCCCGTTGTCATATATCTTACTGTCAGAGCATGCAAAAGGACTCACTCTTTGTTGGTCTTTTCCTTCTGACAGAATGCTTGGGTTGAGTGTTTCTGAGACAAACCTGAAAAAGTCTGACAGTTTTAGATGGAAGTGTAGATTGGCTGAAGAGTATTATGAGCATTTCAGCCTCATCGGTCTCTGTAAGTGCCCTCCAGTAGCGGAAATAGTTTGTATTTAGTTTAGTGAAACATCTGTCTCTGGACTACCAGCCTTGAAATGGAAATTGTAATGGAAAGTGCTGATATGTTACTTGCAGTTCAAGGAAAAGCTATTATATACCAAGCATATATATATATAGCAACAAAGAGCCCTGCTATAATGAATTTACAGAAAATACTAGAGCTTTGTACGCCATCAGATTGATTTTCAACACAAAACATTGCTGGAAACTACTTAGAGTGCAGTTATGGTACTCCACACTATGTTTTCTAGAATGTTCTGGTTGTGTACAGTATTTTGTAAAACAGGTTATAACATGTCCTCTGATGAAAATTTAGCTCATTCTTTTACTCTGCCTCTCCCTGTCCTGAAACACAGATACAGTGGTTCTCATTGGTTCTCTTAGAACACAATAAAATACAAAAGTTAGCAAAGCACCTAGACAGAGGCCAATAGTGTTCACGTGTTTTCTTTAAAGTTTACAAGAGAGCCATAAAAGATAAGTCCCATTTATGGAGAACAGTTTTAATGAGGAAAGCATTTAATTCTGCTAAAATATGCTTTATGTAAATTGAGTAGTAATGGATGTTTGATAATTTCAGTACATTCCCACTCCCTATCAATCACCATTATTTTGTGTTCTTTGTGTAACCCAGAATACCAAGATTGAGGCTTGGAGGCTGCGATGCAGGTGTAAGAGGGGTGCAAAATCATTCTAATGCTGAAACTGATTTTCTAGGAGAAGATATACACAAGGAGTCAATCATCCTTGCGCTATTCTAATATGTCACAGAGGACCCTAATCTAAAAGAAAGTCTTCCTTGCCAAGGAGTAAAATGAGGTTGTGAGTGTGCAAATGGAAAGGTACAATAAAGCTTCTGTTGTGATCTGAACCCCACCCTGGACCCTATGAAAACAGCTTTCGGCAGACAGCACAAAATCTGGTTCTAGCTGTTATGTGAAACCTAAATTGCAGTAAACTAGTAACCATACACTCAGCATACATCTCAGAAAGCAAAAGAAAGATCCTTCCCTTCTCTGATCAAAAGGATTTTCAATCTCAGTTCTAACTGCAGCTGTAGGCACTCAGAGGCCAGCAATCTTTAAAGCAAAAATAAACACATCACTAACAGTTTTCTTGAAGGGCTAAAGTGCAAGGGTAAGAATAATTAGTTGAAAGATGTTTCACTGACATATATTGTCTCTTTGTATCCCACTGCAGCAAAATATTTCTTCACTCTCCTCTACTTCTTCACTTTTGCAAAGTGTGCTACAACTTTACAGCTATTCAGATGTATTCAATGCTTGAAATTACATTAAATTAACCATGCAGAACAGTGGCTATTACAGTCACTATTGCTATAGTCATGCCCCCTAGTCTTCTTGCTCTGTGGCAGTTACTGATAGATGATGATTTTTCAAGGGCAACCACTTGTAGAAAGGATTCGTTATCCCTGTGTATTTTCCAAATCTCATGCGGAGCAATTGTTGCTTCCGCAGTGGAAACCAGCTACCACTGAGAGTACTACATCCATTTCAGAAACATTACCCATACCAGTGCTGTTCTATAGGGATAAGTAAACTCATGTCACCAACTCAAGCTGTACAGGAATAGAAGGATACTTACCCACCCAGCACACTGAGCTACTGCGCTGACAGAAGCAGCATAGCTATGAGCACATCTTGCAGGCTAGTTAGATTTGCTGAAAAACCCATGCACAGCTGAGTTCTGAAGTACCTATGCAACCAGTAGTGCCACAGGTAACAAGTTCAGAGGTCACTCTTGGCACTTGTGCTGCCTACATGCAGTCAGCTGTCCAGAAAAAGGATATCTACAAATCAGCAGTGTTAAACATCTACTTATTGTTTTAATCTTTTAATTCCAAAGAAGTCTAATAAAGTACATACTTGACTTCTCAAGTGTTCTGGAATGGGATGTATCAGCATTTTCTGCCATCAGTGCAAAGGTATAATTATTGGTGCATTTATTGCTGTGGTTTAGCATGATTCAAGTCAGATTCTTCAGTACTTGTAAAATTAGCTACAATTTTTGTTGTTGTTGTTGTGCTGCTAAACTATTTTGCATTTTGCTATATGTTTTCAATCTGTTTTGCCAAAACTGGTCTTTAATGTATGAGTGGTGACGCAGGGATATTATTTAATAAAAAATGAAAAGACATGCAAATGTTACAGTTGTGCTAAATATAGCTAAATGATACATGCACAATTTCTTCTTCTTCTGAGGACAATTGCTTTTGTTGGTAGGCTGGGAGACACACAAGACAGAAACCATCACCCCAGGGGCTCAGTCACACACTCTAAAACAAAACAGCGCTGACTGCTCAGACAGATTCATAACTTCAGAAGTATGCAAAGAGAACCTCGCCTTTGTTCTGGACGAACTAATCAGAAACAGAAATAATGATACAAATTGGTCAGTGTTTGTGAAGTTATTTTCCTTGATATGACATCCAGAAGAATAATCACAGTTAAGGAATCTTGCTAAATCTTTATGCAAATTGTGCAAAATCAGTTTAGTCCAGATTTCCATGGAAATCAAAGCAACTTACAAATCTAAATTTGGCTTCCACTGAATCACTCACTTCTCAGGTGCCAACAAAAACTCCAGGCTATGGTAGGCTGACAGTTCTGGTCTACCAGCAACTGTCTCTAGTGTTACCTTCCCACACAAAGCCTGCAGCTTTGATCCCAGTCTCCGTAAAACATTTTCTGTTTCTAAATTCAGAAAGAGAGAAACATAAATGTTTGGGTTTTTTTAAATAAAGTGTGAGGACTTGAATTCATTTCTTTCTGAAAATCTCATTGAGTATCTGCTGACTTTGGGAAAAGACATTCCTCTTTTTGTCCAAGATATACCTGCTCTTTCTGTTCAGTTATTGGTTTCATTATGCTTTGTAAAATGGCACCCCTCATTTCATCTCAAAGTTGGTCTGCCTGTGTTCAGGTTTGCCAAATCTGAGGGCAATCAGATTGAATCTCTTTCACTGAATCTGGAACGTTTGTGGCTTCGCTGGTTTTTGCTATCGCTCAAACTTTGTAGAGATTTTCTATGCAAGCTTGCTTCACCGCTTCAGAGATCGTTAAGTTTAGCAGTTCAAACAACCTTTGGTTCTGCTGGTATTTGATTGACAAAGAGAATAGGCATTTACTTTACTGGAACTTTTCCTCCCTTTGTGCTTTTATGTTCTTCATTCTGCTTCCATACACTGCCTCTCTAACCTGCTCTTGCTCTTATTTGTAATGTGAACAGAGAAGTCTCTATTAAGTGGGTGTGGAGCACACACATCTGTTTATGGTTTAGTGAAGGATGACTGCAGTTCAGGATGTGATATGGCCACTAATCAAGTCATGAGTAATATACCTTGGAGAACATAAAACAACATGAATTATTGAAGCAGCAAAGATGTTTGCAGATGAGACTTTCAGGGCATTAGCTCAAGTACTGCAGCTTACTTCAAAACTATAGAGGCATTTGTGGCTTTATAAGTCTGGAAAGAGGCAATAGAAGCAGTTCTTCACAATATGTGACCTTTGTGGAAGGGCACCTCTCTGCTCAGCTTCTCTTTAAGCAGGAGGCACGAGTAGGTGTTCAGTTTGTGGGACTTGGTGGACATTTTTTATCTGGCTAGTACCATTAAATAACATCAGACTTTATTAATCATGTATCAAACATCACCATAGCAATTTAGCTTTGCCCTTACCACAGTGGACCACAAGACTGAGATACTTTGCTCTGCACCTTTGCCTTCAGTTATTAGTTGAACTGGTGCATGTTCAGGTGCTCTGATTTATGCATGAAACTGCATAAGAGATCCTGAGCAAAATAATGAGCAAGAATCCTCCCTCGCTACATATACCGCATTCCTGGGGGGATTTTGCAAGACGTAAAGCCCTTCAAACTCTCAGGAGGATCAGAGTTTATTTATTTTAAGAGAGAGCAGTTCCAGAGGGCGAATTGTAAACTGTGAAGATTAACAAGGAGTTTTTCAAAGGCATAAAGGTAAGTCAGATGCTGAACTCACATTAAAACTCAGTAGAAGTTGAGCATTTAATCCCATTAGTGCCTTGGAAAAGCTGCTTCTGAAAAGAAACTTTTGTGCTCTCATTGAATTTCGAAGGGGTATTCTGAAAATTCCTGAGTGGACTTGAGTTTCAAGTTCCCTGCATAACTGAACAACAGTCAAAGGGGGTTTTTTTAAGCCATACAGCAGCTGGGATAAAATGCTTAGATATATACGAGGTGTTTTCACCCACCAGCTGTCCTCCCCTCATATACTAAACACCCCACTATGCGATGACTGACCTGTCTTTTGTGAAGACAATTGATCACCACTGATATTGCTCTCTTTTCCCCTTACCAGCTGTCTTCCTCCCTTGAGCACTGCCTTGTGGAGAGAAAAGGGGTTTTTTACCTTTTTGGTCTTCTTTCACTAGTTTTCCTTCAGCATAGCGCTTGCAGACCACCTTTCCCTATCACTTAGGTGTATTCTTATTTTCTTTATCTGTGTTCACCCACAGCCCTCCATAACAAAGGTATCATATGCTCCCCAAAGGGCTGTTGTTCACTTTGCAGAGCCAGCTGGGCACGCTCTTCCCATTATTCACAAAGCTTTCCTAGCAGTTGCTCTGTATTTACTCACTATAGGTTAATCCCCATGAGCTCACATACCCCTCATTGTAATACCATAATTGTTACTTAGAGCTCTGAACAAGAACGACATTTATTTATCTGGCTGCTGCTTCATGTCACTTAGTTTAAAGAATATATGTACCACTTTCTCTGACATTCTCTGTTGGGAAGCCAAAGCTGGAATAGATGGCATGGAGATTAATTGTCTAAATTTGTCATTTCAAGGAGAAGGAAAGAGAACATACATTCATGACCCACATTTTTATGCTACAACAATCGATTTTCTCTAGTGTAATAAAGCAAACGGCTCAGGGATGCTGAGACATAAGCTTTGCTTGAATCCTGCACTTTGGCAGAGCAAAGCACGGAGAACCAAGTATGGTGCTCAGTTAAAGCACACGGCTGCAGTTGCTGGAAAGCCCAGGAGCAGTCTCTAGGGAGCAGAGCATTCCCGCTAGGGCCAATCCGTCTATCAGGTTTCATACACCCGCCACCAGGGAAATTTGTCAACTAAAAGTAGCAGGGAGAAAATTATACATCCAGGAGCTGGAGACGTCCCCATAGATGCAACAAACTGAACAATTCAGGACTAAGGTGTGTGGCTGCAAAAGCGATGTCCCAGAACCTATCACCATGTTTTCCACTCTACTTACTCTTCCACTGTATATTCCACTGATGATACATCCACGACTGTTGCACCACTTGCAATCTGATAAACTGCACTTGAGCAGCCCTCACTGTGCAAGCAGGCACAGCTCCTTTTCGTTTGTTGGCATCCATGTCAATGAAGGATTACGGGCATCAACAGACAGACTAATATTTTAGGAAAAGAGGATGGTGGGGAGTAGAAAGGAGCCTGCGAAAGGGACACCTCAGCCATACAGATACACTTTACATAAATACCCCCAGCTCTTAAATAGCGTTTTCCATATGGCTTCAGTAGGGCCTACTGAAAATTCCTAAGTATTTTTCACATTGTCTTCAAAATATCATCAGTAAGAACAAAGTCCATCTTAAAATTCTTTCCCTAGAAAAAAACATAAATTGATGACAGAAAGACTGTTTTCTCCACCATTCACCACTTAATGCTTATCCCCCTCCCTTCCTTTCTTTCAGTGGAAAAAAACTGAGTATAAAACCAGAGCATGGGGATTTTCATATCATTTTAGAAAAGGTCTTGTTAAAAAGTTACTTAAGAAAAATGGTCTTGTATGAATTATATTTTAAAGCTTGCATTCTGCATTTACCTAATGTAAATACTGTGTCTCACTAAGGCTTGTCTGAATGAAAATCAGAAGCTTGAATAAAAACACTACTGTAAGCTAGAATTTAAAAAAAAAAAAAAAAAACCACACAGGGTTAAAAAGAACAGTTCCTAACCAGGTGAAGTACTCTTTTGATAAAATTCTGCACATACTGATGTTCCAATTTTTTATCAATCATCTAAAAAAGAAAGAAGCATAAATTAAGGAAATGTAAAGGTTGAGACATAGTATTACATATAAATGTGAAGTATAAATATGATGTGTAATTAATATATGTAGTACAGCATAGAATTTTATAGTGTAAAATCTGCATATGGTAACTTGCAAAGTGCAGAAAGAACTGGTTGTGGTGAAGAAATAACGCAGAACAGATATGGAAATGATAGAAATAGGTTAGAAAAATCCCTCAAATAGATACATTAAAATAAAAGCATGCTCTTGCATGGCTATTGAGAGGAACTTGACCTTATACATTAAATAGACAATATAAGTGAGAAATGTGGGAAGTGCCAATTCTGTAACAGAATTTAAGTGACAGACCATTACATGTAAGACATACGTGCAAGAAGATGCAACTACGGAAAATACTTGAGCAGTTTTAGAGTGCCTAAATGAAGGCATCATATTGCAATAGAATAGCAGGGGTGCACAAGATTAGGCATGGGAGCAAATCTGTAGATAGTATAAATTGTGATGGTCCATTGCCTTTTTTGCTGCTGACAGCTGGCACAGCTGCAGGATGGGTTCTGGTGCTGTTACACTGCAGTGCTCCACTCAGCTGGGGGTGCTTTGTCACCTCCAGCAGGGTCTGGGGGAAGCTCAGAAAACAGGAACGGGAATGTTCAGGGCACAGTGGGACTGAATTACGAGGAAATCAAAAGAGCTGAGTATATGTAGCTTGACTGAGTACTGAGTACTATTAAAGGTCAAGGGAAGGTGGTTTTGCAAAAGGTTGAGAGGCATCTTTTAGTATGATACATGAAAACATAGTACTAGCAATGATATGAATTTAAGAAGGGGCAATTCAGACCAAGTGTCAGACAAATATCCTTCCTGATATCAAGTTCTATAAGACTAAAATGGATTCCAAAGAAAATCGGAGAAACTTGGAGACTTTTCAAGTCAGGCTGGACAAAACACTTAGAAAATGCATAGAAAGAAGCTGCTTTACCAGGAACACAGGCTGGATTTCTTAAAAGGTCTTTTGTCTTTTTTCAGTAAGACTTCTATGGAAACAAAATTGTAGTGTTGAGAATAACAGCTGTTAGTCCAAAAATATTGAACAGTTAAAAATAAATACTTACTTGTGAACTAGATTAATCTAAACAACTCAAAGGAATTTCAAAAGAACTTAATATGAATATGTAGAATTTAAGCCACAAGTCAAAACCAGTTGTGAGTGGAAAAAGTGCAGTTTGGCTGCACTCTCCCTTCAATGCAATCTATCGTTCTGGCCAACACAACTTCATGGGCCTGCCTAATGTTCATAAAGTTCAGAAGAAGGGCAGTACTATTGATCCAAGGTCAAAAAAGTATGAGAAGGGACCATAAAATCTGAATTTATAGACTATAAAAATGCAGTCCAATGACATTTAATTTTGGTATATAAAATCTTAAACAGTATAGTTAATGCCAAATGCACTTAGTGTTTTTTTGCTGCGAGACAGATAAGAGGACAAGGGACATAATTGCAAAGTAAAGAAAAATCAAATTTGAAACAGATGTCATGTGTCCCATTTTTCTTTGCACAGAGACAGAAGTGTATGCAGGGTAGCTTATGAGTCAGAGGCTGAAGCTTAAACACTGGAGGATCATTCAAGAAACAATTACGGCAAATGGCATCCTGAGGGGATTAGAGTATTAAAAGAAAATGAACCTTAATAGACTGAATAGACTCCACTTAGTCCCTGAAATTTATTATGTTCATAAGCCCCAAAACAAATACAGGAGTAGAAAGATAAAAGCTAAAGGTAGCACACTTACTTAATAATATTTTCTTCTTTCCCTGTATTTGAGTATAATTCTAGTCTTCACTTTTGCTGTTGAATGGTAACACAAATATTAAATGCACATAAATGCATTAGAGTCATTTCAAGCCATTCAGAATCTGCTTCAGGCAAAATTAACAGGAGCATTGCCTCTGAAATTTGGTGCAGCTGTTACTAATAAAAGAGTTAGTACTGCAGGCTGAAACAGCTGGGGATGATAAGTGAAAATAGAATTAAGGATCAGTAATGCAGTTTTGCACTCTGGAGGGAATTCTGGACAAAACCTGTGTGTGGCCTCAGGTCTGATGGATTTGTTCTGTACAGGACCCTGGTGACATGGCACACAGTGCCCCAGCCCTGGCCTCTCTGAGGACAGCCACACAAGTTCTGACAGATGCGAGATACACGTACTCAGCTGGAAGACCATCCACATGTTCAGACATGCGTGAAGATGAAAGCCTACAAGTCAACCTTTGGGCAGGAGCGCAGTCCCTTCTCCCTGCTGCCCACCCTTCCCACCTGGGAGACCACTGTGCTTTTCCTCTCCTTATTAAAAGTTTCCCCCCTTCCCCAAATGTTTCGTGTCTCAACTGCTTTCGTATGATGGCCGCTGCATGCTGCAATACACAGGTGCTGAGAAGAGTAATGTTGCACAGCTTTAAAGTCTCCCTGTTTAGGTGGTCACGTTGCACTACAAACTCTCACAACACTTCAGACTAAAGAATTCAAGACTGATGTGCAACAGAAATAAGGAACCCTTACAGTGATACAGTGATAAGCAATATTCTACCTGCTACAGACCTTTTCTGGACTGTAGGAGAGAATGGAAAACATGTACTCCACCTCCAGCTGCCTCAGAGGCAGAAAGAAAGGGAACAAAGGAGCACACGTTGCCCTGGGGCTATCGGCTCTGATATCCTGCCCTAACAATGGTAGCACCACCTGCTTCAGAAGAGACAAACATCTAATGACATGCTCTTGAGAGGAAGTTTCTTTCTGACCCCAGGCTATTAGTGATTGCCTGTCCCTTGATGTTCTCAGAGAATTTTACAATACTTTGCTGTGCAAATGTAGCTTGTGACTAATGGGGTACGCCTTGCTCCAGAACTCCACGTAGAGCATTTCTATCATTCATCAGGAGAACCCATATTGGGGCACTTGGCACAGAGGTCTCCAAACCTGCATCAAGAAAGGCTTCGGGAAGTGTGTATAACAGAGCATCAGGCCGTGTAAATGCCTGCATCTGAAGACAATACAGTCATGCTCTCCAGGTCCTCTTAGTGTTGGGACAGCACAGACCCAGCCAGGCTGTCAGCTCAAGTGGCTGGGACAATACCAAGGACTGAAGACCTAAACCACAGGAAATAAAACCTAAATGTAAATATTGATCAATTTCTTTTATATCTAGCCCAAGGTCGACTTACAGTCTCCCAGGATGAGCTGGCCTGCTACCTACTTTGGACAGCTGCAGTCTGGTCCAGCTCATTTCCTTCCTATGGATAACTGACGAACAACTGAGGGACAAGTGAGATTATTTCGTGCAATAGGTTGATTTGGGTTTGACCCTGTGATAGAGGAGAAGACAAGGAGAAGAAAAAAAAAAAAGAAAAAAAAAAGCTTCTTTTGGAACTTAAATGAACTTTGTAAGACTGCATCAGCAAACCAAATTAATTGTTATGTGGCTTTCCTTTGGATGAGCTGGACTTCAGAGGGTCTCTAAGATCTCTCTTTCCTGACAAATACAATTAAAAATAAGCAAGCCAAATGTGTTAACAGATTCTCACCCTTAACAATTTGCTAACAGGACTGTGATTCACTCTAGCAAGCCTAGCTGCTAACAGTGAGAGACAAGAAGTAGGGAAGAAGGTTACCTTCCTGTCTTGTCTTTCCAACAGCTGTTTTGCTCTGGGGCTTCAATATGCTCTGCCAAGTCCTGGGGACTTCACAGCTGGGATTACCATATGTCTACTCTTCCCGAGATATATCCCCAACGTATGTTATATATGGAATTTTTTTTTAATAATTGCTGGCTGCTTCTGGGTTGGATGGAGAGGGGAAGTTTAAGACCTTCTTTCTTCCTTTTGCCCAAAAAACACAAAATCAGCTACAGGCATAGCAGCAAGAGGTGCCAGCCACCAAAATAGATACAGTTAACAGAATGGGCAGTGATGGAATGCCTGAGGTGAGAAAGCTGTGACTGGGGACTGAGGGAAGAAGGACAAAAGAGCTTCAGTAGGAGGATGTTTGGGGGGCAATGGGAGCACCATGGAGAACTGAAAAGGATCAGGAGGAGACAAGGTTCTCTGAAATAGATTATGGTGGAAAAGAGGGTAGTTCTGAACCAAAGACAGTAGCAAGAGTTTGAGAGGACCTTGTGTAAGAGTTGTGGTGGCAAGACTGTAGTGGACGTTAGACTTGATCTTTGAGATAGCAAGGATGACAACTTGAGGTTCTGTCAAGTGCTGAAGGAAGTGCTGAAGATTTTGTAATCAAAGAGTGTGAAATAATATCGAGCATCTTCCTCCTTAGGTGCTCCTTCCTAGGAAGCTGTTTTGTAGCAGGTAAATACACTTTCAGTAGCCCCTCTGGTATTACATAGGACTTCTCCTCCAAAGGACCCCTGCCCAGGACTCCCTTGGTCCCCATCTCAATCACTTCCTGCTTTTGCTACTGAAAATATATTACTACTCACAGCAAGTTCCGGTGTTAATAATGCAGCTGAACATACTATTCTCTTCATTTCACAAATATAAACGTCGTGTCTTTACACAGAGCACAGCAGTTGTTAGACAAGGATTGCATGTTTATTGTGAGTGGGACATTTATTGCAAAAGGATTCAATTCATAAAGAAGTCAATTGGCAAGAGATACTCGAGCCAAGAAAAGCAAAGCTTCCTTCTATAGCAAGCATGGAGGATGGCGAGATTTAAGCTTCTAAAATCAAACTATTTCGTGCCAGATTCCTACTGAGTAGTACCTGGCTCTGTGCAGGCAACAGGCTGGACTCCAGCCCACAGTGGTGAAGCCAGGTCTGCTCCTAAGGTCTAGCAGTGAGTGTCTTGTACACACAGGTCAGGGAACAGAGGGGATTTCATCATGTTAACTCCTTCTGCTTGGTTCCATCCCTTCTTTCCACATCCTCAGCACATGCAGCACCTTCCCTGCCCCACTATTCTGGGTACATGCTGAGCAACCAGGCACCTTCCTCCTTAAATTTGTTCCTTTAATACTTATTCATTCATTCACATAGGGCTGTGTTGACTTATACCACTAAGGACTTGGCTTCTCCTCCTTTTTCACACCACAATTCATTTGCAGCTTTCTTCCTTGTGTCCATGTATAGTGAAGCCCTGAAGCTTCTAATTTTTATATTTAACTGCCTTTTCTCTTGGGATATCACTTCTAAACCTGTTCCACACCAGCACAAGGGTTCTGAGGAAAAGACAAAGTCATGACCACCCCCTCCTTGCCTTTATTACCCCTTTTCTTAATCCTCAGCCATGCCCACAATTTCCAGTGCCCTACTCCCAAGTGTGATACAAGCATCTCTCTTTAAGCCTGCATTTTTTGCATTACAGCCGTCACCTCAAAATGACTGAACAGGGCCTAAGACTTAGCGCTAGCTGAAGCACAGCAATTCCACGTTTCCAGGCTGACAGCACTATTTTCTGCTTAGGGGGAAGCATTTGTCAACACTTTATTTCATAACCATATGCACAGGTCACATAGCTTATAATAAACTAAAGATATTGCATAGCTTTTCTACATGCAACAGAATTCTGTTGAGAAATGAGATGTCAGGAGTAATTTATACTCTTCTCTTTTTGTACCCATGAGTAGACATAAATAAATATCAGACATCCTACACAGCCTTCCTCCTATTAAATACTGTTTATTAGCATCTGTTAAAATTAATAATTTTTTTTATCCTCTCACGATTAATCATTTTAAAACGTGCTGTGTTTGTTGCTAGTGCAGTACAACAGGCAGCACAGACCCTTCCCCTCTTGCTTTAATCTCTAGCAAATTACATAACAGTGGCACCCTTTGGGACTGCAGAATTTTAGATACATCAGCATTTCCTTTTACCAATACCCATTTTCATCCCTAAAATTACACGCTGCAGTGGCATGACACTCTGCACATGACATCTGAGGTCATGCATCTAATTCTCAAATATTTTAAATGTGTTCATTCTTAACTTGGGGGGGCGGGGGGGGGGAGAAAGAAAGAAAAACCATGGCCTAAGATTTGAGCCCTGCAGAATTCTATATAAACAGGTCTGCAAAAGCATGTCTAGGTGGAAGAATTAAGGCCTGTGTTTCAAATAGTATCACTACAATCAACAGACTAATAGAAACTTCAATCATTAGGAATTCCAGAAGGAGTCAACCTTAAGCTAACGTTTGCAGTTTCTCAACGTAAACCCACAGCGAGGCGTAGGTTCATCATGATTGAAAAATGTATTCATATTCACTGCTGCTCCCCAGAACCTTTCTCAGGTCACGCAGTGCCTGCTGCAGCTCTTCAGAGGATCTATCCTCAAAGACCAACTACACACTCCAAAGCTGTACTGAGTTCAGGGGTAGAAAAATACACCGCAAAACACCAGCCTTGCAACAGTGAGCCTTTTTTTTTTTTAGTGAAAATTATCGTGGACTACAGACTACATTAAAACATGTGCAAATATTTTATTATATATTACTATGTAATTCTACGTACTTCCCTCCCAAGGCACTCCAGGCCTGTGTTTGCCTGGCACATGCAGAGCAGCAAAACAGTGATCTGAGGTTGCAGAGCAAGAGGCACACAATTCCATATTACTTGAGGAATAGTTTACGACTGAGTAATTAAAGGCCATATTGCGATGCATATGCTCCCCTGAGTGAAGCAAGCACTGTTGACAGTGTTCATGTCTCCAAACAGAAGGAGATTGAGGAGATGCAGAAGGGTTTGTTTTTCAGTCTTGGAACATGCCCAGAAGCTATCATGTTTACTCTTGTGCTTTCAGAAGCTTCCAGAGACATCATATTGCCTGCAACACCAAACTTGCAGCCACTTCATATGGTTTCTTCACTGTTGTTGCAAGAGGTAAAAATGGAAATACAAGATATAAACCCATGGTATAGTTACAGGCCACTGGCCTGAGGAGACCTTCAGTTTCCATCAGACTCTATAGAAACTGAGGATGCTCTATACATCACAGACTCAGGAGTTCTGGGGAAAAAGCCTCAAATTCTTGGGCATAGAATAGAGCCCAATAAAATTGGCTAACACAAAAAAGGGGGGGAAAAGGAAAAAACTTAAGCAAACATATTCTCTTTATGATCCCAAACAACTCCTTTCTTCAAGCCACCCAACTAGCTGGAGCTAAGGGTAGACACAGAGATTCTTTGACAAATACTGTAACAAACAAAGCTCCTACTAGTGTCTCCAATGTCAATTACACTATATATATATATTTTATTTTTTTTTACTGATTGTGACTTTTTTCTTATCTCATTCCCACATTTTGTTGAATTGACTCTGTCTGGATAGGAAAATAATCTTTCTTTTAAAGAAAACCCCCTAACCCAAGCAAGGCCAGAGACAGAATGAATGTGCTCTGGATCAGGGACTAAGATTCAAGATCATCCCCTACCAGAATATAAAAAGTGAAACCTGGGAAACAAAAAGCAACTCTATTTTCTACACCAGTGCATAAATCTATAGTAACCAAATTAACTTTACTATAATTATTTTTTCATGGAGGCTGAGCAGATGCTCCAGAGACAAGAAACAGTGTGAAAATCCATCTCAGAGAGAGGTTTGAGAAGACTTTTGCTGAGAAGCCAACAGTTCACAAGCCAAGATCATCATGTTAGATGTCCCTGTAAAGCTTAGCATTTAATACCTCCCTCTCCTTGAGGCCTGAAGCACCTCCTGCTGATACTGCCGGAGGCGGGAGGGGATGGGGGAGGTACCATGGGTCTGAGCCAGCCCTGTGGTTCATCAAGCCCACAATGAAGAAGGAATAAGTCCTCTTGAAGGCTTTCTTTTAAACATTATATAGAGTCACTCTAACCCCACCAAGTGCCTCCTCCCCATCCACAGGTGATGGGGAAACACACTCATTATCCTGTTTGCAGGTAAAAAGGGAGCACAAAGGCTGTGTATCGGCACCTGTCAGTCACATCAGACCCCATCCTCCTCTTGTTCTTCCCATAGTTTTTTGCATGTCAGGCAATTACCGCTGCATGTGAGAGAAGATAGTAAGTCCCAACCATCTGGGACAAGGGGATTACATCTCCCAAGTAATTTGACATCAGCTTTCCGAGGCAGAACAAGGGTGACTTCAAACACCAACATCTCTCAGTGCTTCTGATCCTCTCCAGCTGACACAAGAGGTACTGAGAGGAAACTACCAGGTCCAATAACTCTGAGGATCTGGCTGCCTTCCCACCAACATGTCCCCTGGACTTGCGGTTAATAAGGCAGATGCTCCTTTGCTTCTTAATGTGAAAAAATCCAGCAACAATCAGAACAAAGGGAAACACACTCAGCTAATTATAACAGGAAAACTAAGATTTTTCATGCCTTTCTAAAGAGATCTATAATTCACTGCCATCACACCTGTCACCATAGTTTGTTTCTATTTTAAGAAATTCTAATTTCATTTCCATTATCATGGCACATCTAGAAAGGTTTATAACTTAACTAAACCAAATTCAGCTTAGAAAATTTGGTTGCAGATAAAGTAATTTTTCCATAATATTTTATTATCTGGACAATTTGCTTTTGAGAGCAGAGTGCATAAATTAGAGGTGTGGGCACAAAACATTACTGTACATGTCCAGAAATGCCTGTCATCTGGCAGGCAATGAAGTAAATAATTAGAAAAGCAATCAAAAAAATAACAAAAAGCCATATGAACTGCTGCAAATAAAATTTGCAGGATACGTTTCCAGTCTCATAGAATCAGGCCATTAGAGCATGCCTGCTTAGGGAAATTGATTGGCACAGTGACAGTGTAATTTAACAGAATAACATATTCTCCTGCCTCTTCTTAACCATCCCAGTTTACCTATTCCATGTGGATATGATTCCAGATTAAATTGATTTTATTAAGCAATAGCTTTATTAAAAATAAAAGACTATTAATCTATCAGTTTCCTCAAGTGGAAAAGCTTTTAAGAAACTTTATGAGATCACCAGCTTAAATAAAATGAAACAAATGGCTTCCTCAGCTCTAAGCACAGAGGTTTTGTCCCACATAATACCACATTTCTAAGTTCTGGGTGTGCAGGCAGCTCAGACAGGCAGAGTTGGGCTTTGAGTTACACAGCGTAAAACCACTGAGGACATAGCAAAAGTGTAAAGTCTACATTTCTTTTCAGTACAAGTCAGTTTCTAAAAATTCACCTTTTGTAGAAATCCTCAAAAGTCTAACATGATGGAAAAGAATCACTGGGGATACAAGGAACTGGTAGCTGGTGTCAGTTGTAGCAAGATGAGTATAATAGAAGTCAAAATTTTGTATACTGTAGGGGGATTCATTTACCTTCTGTGTCAAATATTTACATGATACGTCTGTGTTTCCGTAGTCTGGTATGGTGGTTTGTGATAAGCTGGTTATGGAGGAATGGTGACCAAAAGGTTGGTAAAGATACACAGAAGTGCTGGGTTTGGATATAACCCATCTTGGTTTAGGCATTTAAATGTAGTGGCTCTGTTAGATACCTGGCATGCCCGGACATCATGGGAACTACCAGGATGATTCAGCTCATCTAAGAGCTAAATTACCCTTTGAAAATAAGGTGTCACAGTTTAACTTTTTAAGTGTGATTGCATGCATCCATTGGGTGAAAGTAGGTCCCCCATGCCTACAGTAGAAGTTTGTTCTCCTTTATCTATACCACCCTAATTATGTCAGCAATCCCAACACCTCCCACCCAGAAACGCAGCTATGATCATATGAAAGTGGTCACACTGATACCTTCCTAATGATGACAGCATCTGCCTAGGGAATCTTACCCACTTAATGATGCAAATCAAAAGTCCTACACCTCTGCATGTAACTTGTACTTCCTTGTTATAAATTACATCTAACTCACTTCTGGAAATAGGTCACAGACTCGTATCTTATTTCATGCATTAAAAATGTTTATGACTTGACTTTAAAGGCATTTTTCCAAAGTCACTTATACAGAACATTGTTTTAGCCTTGCTCTCTACAGCATTCTGAAAAATGAAGGCTGTCTGCTGCTCTATTGCCTTTTCCCCTCCCAAGTGCAGCAGTTCCCTGACATGTATTTTTCTATTCCAAACCTAATCATTAGAATGGACAGGAGTTTAATAATAACTAATTGCTCATGTTATGCTTAATGTTTCCATGCAGCAGAGCTCCAGGTTACCCTGTGTGCAGTACATCCTCCATTTGTTTTGCTGCTTTCTGAAGCCCACTGTGACAGCAAATTTGAAATAGCTATCACCTTACAGAGACATCCTCTAGAACTCTGGGGTGAAGGATTACCTCTGTCTATATCTGCATGGTACAATTATATGTGCATACGTGCACACATCTTTGTAATCCATGTATTTCTATATAATTTTCTGTATTTTTGTGTCCAAAAATCAGATAATTGGTGGAGTAGAATCATCAGAGGGTCTCACTAAGAAGCTGCAGCACATGTCTAGACCCTGCTCTGAACTCCTGCTGAGGAGTTCCTCCAAGCAAGCAAGTTGCAAGTGTGCACTGGCTTGCTGAGCTAAGGAATCAAAGGTGGCCAGACATTGTGCCATAGTATTCCTTTATGCATGATTCAGAAATAAGCATACCTTAACCACATTAACTTGATAGGTCTTGGTCTGATGTTGCTGCTAAGGAATTTTATGAAAGGCTTGAAAGACTGCAGAAGAGAGAAATCATTCAGTGAAGTATTTTGTGTAATTCCTTAAGGTGTCTATTGGGTTTCTGGAAAATACTATTGGCTCATTCATCTTCAGTGCTACGAAAATTTGCCACAGGACATATCTCCAGATAATTATTTACTTCTCTTTTAATACACATGCTACCATAGCTTTTTTGTGTTTTCCCTTACTTCTTACCCTGGTGTCCTTTCATGACCTCTACTGTCCTTAGAAACCTACCACACTACAGCTCCTGCCTTGGTGCAAGGCATGTCTGATGTGAACCCAGGATGAGGGATTCAGCATTTGGTGACAGTCAGAAACCCTTCCCTCTGCACTCAGCTGGAATTCTTCCTCTCTTCCTTCATCACCCAGACACAGGATTTAAAATTGACTCCACTGGGGAAACCAACAGATGTGCATGAAGTAACCAGATTTGACAGCCTGCTCCGTAAAACAGTATTCTTATTTGCTCATATGTATTTTACAGGAGGCAACCTCAAATTTTATAGAATCACCCAATTTGTTTCTCTCTTATGGCAGGAACAGGGCATTCATCAGTATTATTCTTCACGCCAGTGTATGCCCCTATTTAATATGCCTCTACTCACTTCCTAATACTTTTTCAGTCATCAAAGAATCTGAAGTAGCTTAGTGAGGCAAAGAACATAACAGTTTTTCTGCATGGAGGACATCTTGTCTGTTCATGAACTCTATGGCAAAGTGACCCAACAAATTGCTCCACCAGTTCCCACTGCAGCTTGAGTCTAAGTATACCTTATTATGCAGCCTTGAGATTTGTATTAAAAGCAAAGGACTTAGTCTGAGTGATTATACATTTACTTCCCAGCCCAAGAGACACATTGGTATTGGTTCCTGTTTGCTTGTAAGGCAATACTGTGCTAGCTGCCAAGTCATTAAGACGTTACAGGTTTCAATCATAATTTTTAAGAGCATTTCTTTGTTTACATTTAGTTGTCCCAAAGGTGATTAGCTCTATTGCTGGAAGGTTACTTTGTTATTCTGCTGCAAGGTTCTGGAATGAACTTCAGATGGGATTAGAAATTCCTCTGTAGCCAGCAGCAGCACTTGCAAGCATTGCTTTTATGCAAGTGTGTGACAGCATTCAAGCTTTGGCGCTAGTGCTGATAGTCCCTCTGCACTCTCTTGTCATGTACTCCTATTTGCAAAGTTTCATCAGACTGCATTCACTGACCACAAAAAAATAAAACGCTGGGCCATTCACTGTCACCCCAGCTCAATAACTGGAGATTTCTGGGGAGTAAATCAAAAAGGTCCACAGGTTTGCATAGTGTTTTTAAACCACCATCAACTTAATGCATATGATGAGGAAGCATAGAGAGATTTAAAAATTAGTATATAATTGTTTCTTTGTGTTTCATTCCTAAATCAGAGCTGAAAGATTAAAAGGCTAGTCTAAATCCACTGGTATGCCTAGAATCACTGATTCCTGAGGTTTTGTACAATCACCATTCTGTCCATACTCTGTATGAATAAATGTGTTTAGAGCCCTAAACTAAGCTGAAATTCAGTTTGTATAGGCACATAAAAATATGTTTCCTCATCTAAACTATTATTCATCTTAAAAATCAAGTCAGAGCCCTGTTATACTCTGAAGTAAGTAAATTTGGGCTGAAAATCTCAAGAGAGCAGGTATGCTTGCATTTTATGCTTCCAGTTGTTTGGAAATAGCCCAAGAGCAGGTATATAGAAAGGCAAATATAATGAGGAGACGTCAGCCAAGCTCTCTCAAATGCTCAAAAAGAATTGAACTTACTTTCTAGATAAAGGCTTTTATTTCACGTTCGGTATCAGTATGTTTTGAGATATTTTGTCCTGAAACTCAGTATGCGTAGGTGCTTCATCAACACACACTTAAAGCACCATCACATAGCTATATTTATGATCCTTTGAACTAATAGTCTTACTTACAGTCAAATCTGTATAGAGATGATGAAAAATCTGAATGTATTTCAGATGTCATGTTAGACATTGAAGCATATATGAAGCATATATGAAACTTGTACTGAAAGTTACCTCTTTAATAATCCTAAAACGTGAATTAGAAATAGAGCAAGCAAGAATCAAAAGATCATTCTTGATCATTCTAAATAACTCTGAGTATCCTTTCATCTCACCATAGATACATAAACGCTTAGTACACACATGCCCCTAATTCCTCCTACACACTGCAGATTCCCAGCTTAGACCAGATCTCCAAGTATAGCCAAGTTCCTGAAAAGTAGTTGATCCAACTTTCAAGAAAAGAAAGAAATAAATAAAAATTTAAAAGTGGTATAAATACAAGTAAACCAATAATGACAATATTTATTTGAGATAAAATTTTTGATTAATATTGCACCAAGGCACATTACAACATTATTGTAAAAATAATCAACAAACTTTCTATTTTCTAATTTAACAAGAATGCTTATATGATCTGTAGTCGTATATTCTCAATAGGACCTAGTTTCTATTATTCTGCAGCAAAACAGTTCACCTAAAGTGCATTGCTGTACATTTCCCTTCTTTCATAACTTATGACTCCAGTTTCAGGTTTCCTGTAACGTGTATGCCCCTGCCTCCTGACCGAACTGAACTAGGTTAGACTGGGGAGGCTCTCTTACAGGCAGTGACAATGTATTTCCATAAAACCTTCTAGGCAGAAAAATGCTTTGCCTTACAAAGGGTCTAGGAATCACCTCAATTATTATTATGCTGTAGCCATATCTGTAGAAAGTAATCTTTCCATCTTTTCCTTAGAGAAGTGTGTTATTCTGAAGGGGATATACAAAATGTTTACTCTGAAAGAAATATATCCAATATTTTAGATTGAGTCACTTAATTAAATTATACTGAAGAGCAGAAGGAAACCATATCTTGAAGCGATTTCATCTAAAAGGACTTATATTAAATTAACAAAAGCCCAGATCTTGAGGTCCTTCTTTAGTTTTCAATCAAACAAACGTTTAAAATTGCAATGGAGATGAGCCTATTTAAGCACAGGTAAACAAAAATCACAGTCTGAATGGTTTGAGCCAAAGAAGAAATAAAACAGACAAGACCCTCAGCTGGTGGATAACTCCATTGCTTTTAGCTAATGTTATTTGATTTATACCAAGCAGTCTCTTCTCCCTTTGTTTTGTTTGTCCTCTTTCTACTAATTGCCTGCAGGTCCAGGAAAAACATGAATTGAATTTCAGTCTACATTAATTTTGCCTCAGAGAAAAGCAAGGAAGATTTCAATATCCGCCCCATGGAGAGGAGAGGCACAGATCCAGAATGGAATTGAGGACTGCAATGATCAACAACACGTTGCTTAACATTGATTTACTTGATAGGATTCATAGTCCTATACACAGTCAATGAGTAGAGGAAGGAAAGCACCTCAGAATTAAATCCTTATAAACAAAATATGAAGCAATACAAGTTAGCTAACAAGGAAACACTGAACTAAGGAATACGTCCTCAATCCCATCTATCTCTGAGGCAACATTTCCATGAGGTGAGGTTTAGTGAGATGGCTGAGTTAGTCAGATTTAATTGCCAACCGCTACCATGAACAATGGTCCTATCCCTCCTCCCTTCCTCTTCTCCTCTCCCTTCTTCCAGTTTTGACAATTACCTGGTCCCTCAGTGATCAGCTGAACTCAGAAAACTACTCATTTTATTGCTGGCTCAGTTTTCTGCCAAATTCAGTGAAACAAATCAATGCTCTGACAAACTCCAGAACTAGTGCAAGGTACAGGTTGGAAGTGTGCGCATAGAGCAGGAGAGAGGAGAAGCAGTAAAATGACCGCTTTTACAGCACCAGTTTATTAGGTCAACCCTGCTTGGCTCATCTTTTTCTGAACTTCAGGAAGCAACCTTCCTTTGATCAAGATACAAAGCTCTAAACGCTCAAGTCCACAGAGTGGGGTGAAAATGGGTGTTTGGCTAGTTATGTTACACATTTTGAATAGTGACTTTCACTGTGTGTTTTATTCAGACCCCAAACTTCAAACAGCTCTAGGATTAGGCAGCTGCTCAGTGAGATCCTGAGGACTACAATTTTGGACTTCAGTTTTTAAATCCTAAGAGCAGTATCAGAACAAGACATAGTCTCAGACTCCATAAAAGTTACAAATTATTTCAATGACAATACTATCAGACATTGTACTTAATCTAATCATGTTTCTGAAGCTTTTAGCCTGCCACCACTCTAAGAGCACTGTGCCTCAGTAAACAGGGATGCAGCATCCCTCCAGGCAGGTCCGTTGCAGCCCACCAAAAGCAGAGTGACTTTTTTTCCAACTCTCTGGTGGTTTAGACAGCATGGCACTGATGACTCTTTCATGTAACCCACACAAAGGTAATAAAAGAGACAATATCAAGGTAATGAGCAAGATACAAATAGATAGAGAGAGAAAAATTACAGACTCCCTTCAGATATGCTTGCAAATAGGAAAAAGACAGCTGCAAAAAGGGTAGGAATCAAGTTAGGGTGATGATAGAAGAAGCATCAGTACTAAAGCCTCCGAACAGCCCAGCCACGTTTATATCGAGCAATTTACCAGCTGAGAATAGAACAGAGCTATCAACAAAGGAAGGACAAGGCAAGCCTGTACGATCATGTGTTTCTGAAGGCATATTTGATTCAGTCTGTTGCTCTGCAAAGGGAAAACACCACTGTCCAGAGGCATCATTGTTAGTCTTGGGATGAACACTTAACATTTAGAAAAATCTCTAAATAACTTTGTCTGATTCAAAGAATTCCCACTGGCCACCTGCCCTGTTGGGAGTACTTCATCACTGGTATCTTCTGTTCCAGGGAAATAAATCTGGTATTGCTCCTTGTGTATATATCTTTACATACACTATGTGGTGGTGACCTGGTACAGGAAGCTCACCACCTGTGTGCAGGATGTGTAATTAAGCAAATTTGCAAGAGCCTGAATAATATGCTGAAAGATCCATTGAGAAAAATGCCCTGAGGATCCGCATTTCAGACCGAGGACCTGACACCTAATAATAATGCAAGTTAACCCCAAATGAGGATATTATCTATTGCCCAGCATTCTTAACCTGAGACATTTTTTATTACTGCATTCTCATAAAGTTCCTCATTAAAAATTGGCACACAATTTTGAAACAAAATATGATAAAACTGCAGAGAAACACCCACCTGGATTCTAGGCTTGAGCAGCTGCATAAGCCATCTGCACATACCATATGTTTAGTGCTTGATTTAGGGTGAAATAACAGGCATTGGAGGTAGACTGAATATCTACAGCACAGTTAAGAAACTGCTTTCCTTCACACTTTCTTATATTTAAAACTCCCTTTTCTTTTCCTGTAATGTAGCTTTTTTCTCCCTTGTCTATTGGTAGCAACCAGTGCGTATGAACAAAAACATTATCCAGTCCAGCCCGGTGTAGATCAAATACTGACTATTCGATCCCTGTTTCAGACTATTGATAAGTTTGGTTATTTCGAGACACCCCATTTATTTGGCATCAAGTCATGCTTAACTTTACATGCTGTGAATGGTCCTAAGCCAGTTTTCATAATGCTGCAGCTCTGCTATCAGATTCCAGAACGTAAGCTCAGGTTCACCCAAGAGTTTGCAATCCACATGTCAAAGTTGGCTCAAATTTCCTATGAATGCAGATCAAAAGCTTCAAGGACCTGAAAGCACGTTAAAAAAAACAGCTCTGTGGATCCAGTGGAATTTTAGTTAGCATGTGGAGATTTGTTTAAACCCCAAGTGTATTCAGAAATGCTGGAGTATGAACCCATGTGAACAGAAGCCAATAAATTTCCTGTTAGCTTTGGATTCTCTCTCTCACACCAAATATCAAACATGCTTTTTTTCTTCCACCAGCCAGGATTGTAGCTTGTTAGCAACATCCCGAGCCCAAGAGATTTTCAAGGACTGTAGCTGAAAGTGTTGCATTTCTTACTCTTGCAAAATAACAGCATATTGTGAACACCTCCAGAAACAAAATAGTAATAATTACGCTATTGGTACTAATAATCCAACTACAAAACATCTAAAACCTAGTATCTACAGCACCTATTAATAGTTTTGCAAACTCATAGGACATCCATAAAACACACACAATTTCAAATCATTTTAATTCTTGCTTAGTTCCCTAGTACAGCAGTTAAATTCACTACAATAGACAGACTAGATAGTGTTTAGTAACCATATCTCTTCAAGATGTTGTTAAAAAGCTACAGCTGTGGCTTTTGGAGGAGAAATGGCTTGAAGATTTGAAAAAGCGAGCTATTTGGTACATAATAAAGAGACAATACTCATACTAAAAGCATGAGTATTGAGGTGTCTAGAGATACGGTATTTTGAAAAGTTTTGGAATGTAAATGTCAGAAATCTTTCTTACCGGGACTTTTATCAGAAGTAGGTATCAGCCAGATAGGCATGTGTTCAGAGATAAGTGTGTGTTAATCCTAGCCATGTGTGCAATTTTCCATGTGTGTGAGAGTGAATCCAGTCCATAATACCTGCGCTTGAAATCTCTTTAGTAATTCTTTGAAGATTTCTTGCTCTTTGTGGCATGATCTTTGGAAATCTCACAATAAAAATTTTCAGAGATTTTCACCATTCTGAAGAGAAGAATTAGTACAGTACCAGCTGGTTTTGCTTGACTGTAATAACATTAAAAATGAAACCTAGAAAATTAGGTGAGTTAATATCTGGAGATATAATCATCCTATAACAATTCAGAACTTTCTGACCAAAAGTATCATTTTCATTGTGATCAGTGACAGAACATGCTTAAATGCTTTTATTCATTCACAAAGAAAACTTAATTACATACTGGTGTGACTTCAAAAAAAAAAATGCAAAATTCAGAAAAATGTGCTGTTGGGGAAAAAATTAAATTGGGTAACTTGTGTCCACATTGTTCTATTATTGCATCTTAGGTGATCAGATGGTGGTTTAAATCTAAAGGACCCAGACAGGTTCCCTCATGTTCCATGTCTTTCTAGAGGCAGTGTGTTAGACCTGGATTATAAAAACTTCCGTCTGGACAGCACAGCTTGGTCTGCATGCCAAAGAGTGATACTTTTCAACAGCCTTTGGAAGCCACATCCCCCTCTCAAAGAAAATGTTAATTTTGTTAGCCTGTACAGCTCAGTAATACCAAATGGACTCATTATCATTTGTTAGCCAATCGTTACTTTGTCAGTCCTTACACTTCATTGAAGTTTGTCTTGAGCCCAAAGAACACAAGCTTCCATCCCTCATCTGTTTTCTGATCCCACAGCAACCTCAACATTCTCTCCTTGGCTGCCTGCACAAGTATTTAATGTCAAGAGCAATGCATTTCTCATTATCACATCAGAATCAACAAGTTGACAAGCAGCTGCAGGTGATGACTGCTACTGAGCTGAACTGTTTCACAGCTCGGCTCTTGGCATTGCCTTTGCTGCATGGGCTTTCAGCAGCTGGTAATGGCTGATTGCCATGTTTAGAAGGCTCGGTTTGTTCTTTCACATGTATTTGGGACTCCAGCCAAGGTTTTGAAAGGTAAAATCCTTAAAAGGGTTTAGGCAAACATTTCCATATGCAAGGGCCTAAGAAAATGCTTTAACGTCTAACTGATTCTGTTGCATACTACATATGGATATAGCCACCTTAGCTCTTAAGATCCTAATGTTTCAAATTCTGGCTCGCTTCATAGCTCACAGCATTAGCATGCAGTCTTCCAGCCACAACATTAGACACTGCAGGCTGCGTTACGTGCAAGACAGAGACGGAGACGATGCCATCCTGGACATAGGAGGTACACATATGGGCTACTGCTCTTTCTTTGGCAGGAGTGGCTTGGGGAAGTACTTAAGAGTAGAGAGACAGAGACATACATGGTATGAGTGTTTGTGGCCAAACTGCCACCCTAAAAACCAAATTCAGCTGACAAAAGAGATCCCCAGCCATCTGCCTGGACTTGTAACTTTGTGTAGATCAGCAAGCCTGTAGGGCTCAGCAGCTATCTTAATTGTCTAAACCCGGTTTGATTCAATGAGAGTCATCTCCCTATTTAAGTCCCTTTGATAAGTGATCTGGCAGATATTTTCAGAGCACATCTTCTCCACGCAAAACCAAATCAATATCGCAAAACTGCAATAGTGTCCTCTACTTTCCTTTAATATACCATAGAGAAGGATGCACCACTTGTTGCTTTTATATAAGCTTTTACTTGCTCCTGTGCTCACCTTGGCAGTGGGAAGCGAGGGTTCAATACACTTCTCTGCCTAAAGAGATAAGAACCTACATTTCACACTTTCCAGGCAATTACCACTTCCCAGGAGAGCATCCAAACTGCCAATTCTAAACATTTAAGAATGGGAATGCGGATGCTACTGGGTATGTGCACTGGGCTGAAAATGAAAATTTACAGGATCAGAGAAAGAAGAAGCAAAGGCAAGTGAGGGTTTGCTTTTGTAACACAGTGTTTACATCATTTAGTCAGGACTGGCATATCTATATTTGCGGCCACAGCTTCTACTGCTATAGTTTAGCAACCAACTGCTTAATGTAAAATGCAGAAACCACTCAGGAGGGAGAGACAAGAGTCCAAGATGATCTCAGCAGTGAGCCTCCAGCACTGAATCATGTTTCTTCTCACGCACGCCATCTTTCTCTAAGGCAGTAGTGATGTCTCTGTAAGTAAACTAGATGTGTTTATGACCATTGCCTGGCCCTGAGGCCAGGTGGCATGGAACAGTACACATTCAAGGCTCCAAACTTTCCTAACTTCCAAAACAACATGGCCACATGCAAACTGTTAGCTGGGAACGGTCCCTAGCCTGCAATAGCTCCAAAACCAGGTAGGAGAACTATTTGGAAAATTGGGAAGCCAAAGCCACACAGTTGCCCATTTAGAGGATTTAAGAGTAAACACTGATTTCCCAACACCTGGCAGCATTCCCCAGAGCTGTTTAATTCACTCATAAAGAATATTCAGCTTGATTCCCTTTTGCCAGCTGTATAGTTTCCACAAGAGAGGGTGCCTCTACGCCTCTAGCCTGGCCATCACAGTCCTGCCCACAGGGAGGAGATACGCGGTTCAGAGCCCCCTGGATGCAGGAGGGGACAGACCTGGACTCTCCAGTCTCTGGAGTGCCCTAGTCCCAGGGCTGTCCGGCAAACTCAATGTACCCTAATCAGGCCTAGTTTTAACAGGATGGTGTGGCCTGTGTTGTGCAGGGCTCTGGACCAAGATGACCCCAGAAGTCCCTTCCAACCTGGATTGCTCTGTGGTGTTACGATACAGCTAAATTTTCTTAGAGATACTAACCTATAAGTAACTATTACATGTGCTTAGAGATTATCTGGTGGATTAGAGCCCTTTGTTAACCTCTCCAATCAAAGACACACACACACCCTGAAATCCTTCATGAGAGCAGTTAATGAATGACCTTATTCCCAGAATAAAGCAGCTGGACACAACTGGCGCCATGAGGCAAATACAGATGCACAGGTCTGGGGCCGAACAAGGATGCCTGCTGCAAGTCTACTGTATCCCATGGAGCTGGAGACCCACTGCTCAGATTTTTCTGAAGATACTTTATATAAAACTGAATTCCATTCCTTTAGTTGTATCTAAATGTTAGATCAAAATTACTGCAACTCTGCTACAAAATCAGGTTTTATTAAGCCTTGTGAAGAGACGGCTAAAAGAGAAACCTTGCTGCAGTTATGTAGAACCTGAAAGAGCATTATAGCAGAGAGACCTATACTTGCTCCTATACTTGGTGCACAGCCAAAGGACAAGAAGCAATGGTTATACACTGTCACAAGGGAAATTCTGATTACATATAGGAAAATATTCTTTACCACGTGAGTAGCTAAGCCACTAGAACAGGATGCTCAGAGAGACTGTGGAACTGCCATCCCTGGAGATTTTCAAACCTCTAATGGGCGGCTCCCTGAAGATCCTGATCTAGATTTAAAGTTAGCCCTGCTTTGAGAGATGATTAAACTTTATGACATTGGGAGGATTCTTCCAACTCAAATCTTTCTGTTATTCTGTGGTATTTTCTATATAGGCATTAAAAAGACAGGATCATTAGGACTTGGTTACATTTGGACAACATAAATGTCTTGCAGAAATCCGTTTCTTCGCCATCATCCATATCGTGCAATTTTTAGCTGAAATTTCTTACATTGATCCAAATTCTTCTATCAAGTCTTATCACTGACTTAAAATCAAAATAGTTGCTTAGTGGTCTTTTTTACTGGTAACATCTGCAATTTAATCTAGTAAATTAGAATTACTGGGAAATCTGTACACTCAAGTTAGAGTTATAACGATGTATTATCGGAGCCACACTTCAATTAATGAAACAATTTGGTATAAGTTAACTTTAAATTGGAGTTCATTTTCACATTCAAGTATATGAACAAGAAATGTGTAGGTTGATTAATGTTGTAAACCTGTGGCTCAGCCACTTATGAAGTTGTTTCTCATGTCAACTCAGCCTTCTTTAGCTTGGTCAATAAATTTCTGTGTCATGTAATTTTTCACTTAATTTTTTTCCAGTTTGCTCACATTTGTTACTCATTTTCTCATATTTGCTAAAGTATTTATTTTTTCCCTTTGTTTTCTAGACACATTTTTTAACATTTTGAATTATTTCTACCTTTCTGCTTTTTATTCCATATGCACTTCATTTGTCTTACTTATCCCGCACATCCCTCTTTTTTCTGCCGAGGAAGCACTTATCTGCTACAAGTAGGAAAGTATAAACAAGTAAACAACCCTTCTAATTAGCTGGACAGAACTTTTGTCATTTTCTTGAGAAAGCAAAACTTTAAGGATTATTTTTGCAAGAATGATATGCTGCTTCTTGACAAAAGACAGCTCAATGCCTTTACATACTAGACCTGTTACAACCATGTAGGAATTCTTTCCACAGGATTAGTCGTTTTCAGAAATGGAAGATATTAATAGCGCATCTAGGTAACTTTTTTCTGAACATTTCGTTTTCAAATTTGGCAGAGGAGTTAAAAGAATGTTTTGTTTATGAGGGAGGGAAGGTGATGTGAAATTTATGTGCAACATGTTTCCATGCTTAGATAGTCTATAAAACAGATCACTGAACACAAAAGGAATTTCACTTTCACACCCATCTAAAATGAAGTCAGGGTTTGCCATAATTGCCTTTACCCATGTAAATATTCTGCTTATCACAAATATTTTCTACTGCACAGATTCTACATAAAATTGACCGTATCTGATTAACACTCTTTGGAAGTCAATTATGTTGCAACCTACAGGCTAAGGTTTTTTTATAATGCACACTTCTTCAGAAACTGCTGCCATCAGTTTGTTTTGCAGACCCTGTAAGAAATCAGTGTTATTGATTCTAAGATGAATAGCCCACAGGTATAAACTTTTTGCTTCCCAAATGTTTAAATGCCAATTTTATACATATAGCTATATTTCTGAAGATATCTCTTTGAGGAAATATCTTTTCCATAACAGTATTTTTAAAAAGGCTGTACACCACTCTGGACAATCAACCCTGGTATTTTAGCTTCATGTTCAGCTTTACCTAAAACATGACAAGTATTCCTGCTACCTAGCTGGATTAAAGATAAAAGTCATAGTTTGTGCAATATAACACAGAAGTATGCAACAGGATTGGAATTCGGAATGGAAGGAAAATGTGTGAGGCACACTGGGACTCCTGCCCTCGAACTCAAATGTGTTCAGTGCAAGTGCCTGGCATTCACTTCCAAACCTGCAGGTCAGACTCCTTTTCATGTCAACAGGGAACTACATTTAGACTGAAATTCATTGCACCGGAAGATCTAAGAGCCTAGGAAATCTAAAACAGATTAGTTGAATCACACCCTAGAAATGCTCGTTACTCTCCATTGACCACTAGCACAAATAAACCTCTTTACTATAGACGTCTAAACTTAGGCAAGAGCAATTTCACTCTGAACGTTCAAAGACTTATTGCAATTCAAGTCTAACACTTCAGTTTCCCCAGTGTTTCTTTAAAGTAACCTCACACCCACAATCCTCTTTTTATTGGCAAATTCTGTCAGAGAGATAGTGACAAAATTAATCAGTGATAGGAACATTTCTAGTATCTTGAGTCCACAGATGATTTTATAGTTTTAGAAGCAGAAAACAAAGTAAGAGGAAGGCTTCTGCCTTCAGTAAAGGAAGGTGAACTATAAATTAAAAACTGCTGACTCTTTTAAAATTCTAGGGGCGCAAAATGAAGATATAAACTACGTCCATTTACAAATTTCCTCCAAGCAGCAGGGAAATGAAGCTTGCTGTGATTTTGATGATATATAACCACATCTTCTCAATCTGCAGTCTGACAGAATGATTTGGTTTTTTGGTTCAATTTTTTACAAGGCAAGAAGAAAAGCTGCTGCATTTTCACTTCTTTATGTTTCAATTACCATAACTAAGGTAACCAGCAAAGGGATTCTTGCTGTACTATACACTCTAAACACTGTACATGTGATAGAGATATATTATTCAAAATCATGTTACACAGACGCCTCACGTCAGGTACGACTGGGGTTCTGTTTGTATGAAATATTACTTCTGCCTACGTTGGTAAACACATCAACTGTAATTCACACAGAATTGTCATAAAAGTACATGCAAATATGTACTTAGCTGTCTAAATATCAAGTGGTTTACGACCTTAAGGTTTATGACCGCATGGAGATACGAACAAAAAGGCTGCTCCAAAGTACATAATAGTTGATAGGAATCACTCCAAAGTCTGCTCCAGTACACTCACTGACACTTATAAAGTGAATTGTTACTCCAGCACACTTCAGCTACTAGGAATAATATAAGGAAAATTCTTGAATAGTTTAAAATGAAAGACAAGAGCATAAATATGAGATTATTATTATTTTCATGAATTTAGAGAGATGCACTGAGTTAATTCCACAACTGGTACGCATTCTCTGCAAATTTTCCATCCAAATAGTTGTGACTCTCCAGGGTGGTGCCTGACTTGCTATAAAAAAAGCAGAATTAAGATCAGAGAGGGAGACTTTTTTCCTTAGCAAGCAAAAACCACAAATCTTTAGGGAAAAAAAAAAACACCAAACAGAAACATGAAAAATGGTTCTTTTGTGGATTGGATAATAAATCTGTGAAACATATCCTAGATAATCTGTTATCCACAGCAGCAGTTGTACCTGTTTTGGAACAAAATAAGAATTTCAGATGAAGGTTGGAGTTTTCTTAGGGTTCCTTGTATATGTAACCAATATGCTGCTCAATAATACAAGATTATTTGATAAAAATCAGCACTTATTCACTGCAAATGTCATTGCATTCACATTTTTTAAGTACGTGCAAAATGGCTCTTCAGCTTTTTTATATTTAGAGCAAGATTGCCTGTACATATTTCTTGGAATACAGAGGGCAGTAGAAAGCAACAGAAATCAGAAACACAGAGCTAGATGTTTTATTATGGGAATCTGGATCACATCATTGGCCATTACTATCTTTCCACTGTAAAACTCACGAGCATTTTAACTCATGGGTGTGAAACCACACTGAGTAAACGATCCCTACTCAGAAGCACCTTTTTGACTGCCAACTGTCCATCCTCCCACCCCACCCCCCACCTCCAATCGTTAAAAACAACGAAATTCCCCAAATGTGCAAAGATGACGCCAAGAAAGCACAAAGAACCAGGCAAGCCGCTCATTCTCAGGTAAGGCTTAAATGGAACAGGACATGCTGCCCTACAGATTTGACTGTATGTCAGGTAATTATGCCCCCACAGGAAAAGCTAAGACACAGAGAGAACTGTTTTGCCTTATCCATCCTTGGCACATACTTAGGATGTGGAAATCTGCTCCCTCTCATTGCAGTCTCTCAGGATTAGTGGTCTCTACAGAGAATCTCAATACACAAAGACTCCTGTGCAACACGTACGGACAAGGAAAACAAGCACAGTCCTTTTCCTTTTTGAAGAAGTGGACTCGCGCCAGCTTTATTCAGCTAGGAGCCTTTATCTGAAGTATTTATTTTGCGTTTTGGATTTTTAGAAAAAAATATAATAAGCTAAATTGTTTGCATTCCAACCTATTCCAAAACACTGCATGCAGAAGACGAAGCTCGCTGAAATGCTGATAGGCCGAGCCAGCTTTCCAAGACGACAGCGTGTTCCAAAACCCGATGTAATTAACAAAAAAGGGTCAAAAATACTGTTAGGCAACAGTGCAAACCCTTTTTCATGATCTGCCTTGTCCCACCCTGGCAGGAGGAAACTTTGCTTACAGCGTCAAGGCACACACGCCGAGCGGGGAGGGAAAGCACGTGTGGCTTAAAGCAGCTTTGTGCTCCCCAGACCCCGGGCCGTCTGCGCAGCGGCTGTCCTCTGGTGGAAAGTGGAGCATATGGAATGTTTGCTGCGGGGCTTTTCACACATCTCTCTGCCTTCTCAGCAAACTTGTTTTAACATGAGAGATTTGTCCCTCACCTTACCCTGTTTCTCTCTCTTTCGTACACATGTATATACCCACACAAACATCTTACCTAAGAGGCAGGAGAGAGCATCACAGGACAATTACAAAAGAGACATCAGAATTACTAACGGGTTTTGTTGTATTGCTGCCCATCACCTCTCTGTCTGATTATCTCATACCCTGTATCTATGTCTAGGCATCCAGATGACTTTGTGCAGTATTCAACACTTCTCCTATTTCCATTGTCAAAATGCTGTTAAGAGTATCTTCGTGTGTTGGGGTTTTGTGTTGGATTTTTTTTCGCTTGCTGTATTTTCTTTCCTCTCTCATTTGAGTGGATTTGGGATAAAAAGGGCTGCCAATGCTGAGAGGTTGAGCGCATCATTCTCACCATGTTAGAGAGAGGAACATTATGCAGCCACCTCTAGAGAACAGTAGGACACTCAATTCATTTATTCTGCTCTCAAATTTGTTTTTATAGTTTGCTTTTTTTTTTTTTTCCCCAACAGATAAAGCTTTGATCCAGGTATTTATAAACATTATCCTCATTTCTTGGTTTGCTATGACAGTTATAAGATCAAACTGGAAAAGACCCTTTAAAATAACCAAGGTCTTCTGCACCGATAGCTCCAGAGAGTGAACCAGGACACTGAACAGTCACCAGCAGTCCAGCAATCACTATGGGAACTGGAGTATGTGGTAGCCTGAGCCATATTGTGTACCAGCAGGAAGAGCATTATACAGTAATCCCAATTGGAGCTGACAAATGGCTCACTGTGACAAATGTGCTCATTCAGTATTTGCTGTGGATAGCTCTTTGCTCGAAAAGAAGGGCTGTATCTTGAGAAGCTGGAGGTGAGAAAAGGCAATTTTAAACATTGACATTTCCCAGTTACCCCATCTTAGCGAGGAGGCCAGCAAGATGCTGTGCGCATTGATGAATGGGAGCTTTAGAGGAATAGAAACACGGTCCCAGGTAGTTTTCCAGTGCCTTGGCTCTACATTTTAGTTCAGTTTAGTTGAAGTGGGCACTGCTCAGCCAAAAGAGGATTTCCTAGAGCCAGAGTGACTTTTTAGCTGCCTCATTAGTAAATGCAAACAACTGAAGATTGACGACATTTGTGGATGTTAAGTTCATTGCGTTTCATCCAATCTCTAAACAAACCAATCCACACTCTGGGATAGCAGACCCCTACAAGGAATTTTCAAAGGAGGTGTTATGAGCCCACAGCTTGGAGCACAGCCTCCAGCCGTCAGCATCCTCCAGCCGGAGGAAGCCTATTGAAGCCACTATACGGCATTGTCTCCTCAGCTCACAAAGCAGCAACTTAACAAAGGCATGAGAGAAGTTCAGCACCATGAACTTAAAGGCTTTGTCTACATCCCAGCCTGTAAGGAGGACATGTTCACTGCACAAGAATTCACAAACACAGACCACATAGTTTTGTGTTAGAAAGCAAATGTTTCCAGAAAAAATCTCCAGGGAAGGGATACAAGAACTTGTGTCCCTCTCACAAGTCGAACACACAGGGGTTTGCCCTCAAGTCACGCACAGCTTCGGCAGCCCTGTGATTTCAGGTCAAGGAAATGCCAGGGAGGAACAAAACAGCGCTTTGGTGAGAGTCAGTGAAGAAAGGGGTGATGCATGGTGATGCTGTGTCAGACGCTTCAGACTAGGGAAGCAGCCATGAAAAGAAGGCGGAGGGACTAGAGACAGAGGCTTTCCCCTTTTAGCGAAAAATGGTCTATCTTAAGAGAAACTTGGTCCAAATGGATTCACAGCAAAGAGCTCTGTGAAGCAGAGAAACGCTGGACAGGACATAAGAAACATTAGGAGAAAAAATGACCTTAAGTTTCACTGCAAATCAGTTCAGCTCTAGCACCGTAAAAGCTTTTCTTTGCCTTTTGACACCTTGCTTTGCTTCAAAGGGAAATAAATGAGAAACAGCCATTCAGAAAGGGCTCTTAGCCATATACTTGTTAGAGGATAAAATTTAGCAACTTTTCCTTGCCAGCAGTCCAACCCTAACATTACCAAACATCACTCACACAGTTCACGATGGGGTCATTCACAACCATCCTGCTGCTACCAGCACCAGCAGCAGACTACTAAACGTGTAGGGCCGGACTCACCGGTGGATACCAGCTGCTTTGTACGACTTCAGTGATGCGAAGCAGCTGTAAACCAGGTTTAACAGGCCAGTTAAACTACATTTGTTATTGCTTTGTGTTGCTGACACAGTGCAAAGCTGCCAGAGCAGCCCAAGGAATCTGATTCTCTGCCTTCTTTTTGCAACAAAGTGGAAGTGTTAATCCTGACTTTGAATCCTGTCAAAACATTTAATAAAGTCCACTGGGAGGATCTTATACATTGACCGCTTTAAATGAGTTCACTAACTCTTCTCTAGACACACCATTTCTGTCAGTCTCCCTCAAAACGTTGATGTGTCCTTTGTGTGAGTGGCCATTGAACTTTTTGCAGTAACATGTATTCATATAGATCAACAACTTCAAAATTAATATCTGCCCTCATTGACAGCAACAGTTTTTTAATTTGATGATGACATAGTGAACACACAACCTTCCAAGCTGCCAACATCACGACACACCGTCTATTCAAGCAAGACAGTGGTAGGTAAAACTATCAATGTGGACATTGATGATTTTACATACATATAACACGCATATACTTGCACACTAATCCCAGAGCAAGAAGATATGTGAGAAAACAGTTTAACTGTTTTTATTACAGACCAAGAGGCAAGAGTTCAGACCTCCTTTCAGACTCATGGTGAAGCAAACTCCTGCTCTATGAAGCTATAAATAATACAAAGTTAATAGACCTGAAGCATCAAAGGCAGCTGGATGCAGTGATAGCCATACTGGTTTGTGTGTGCTGTCAGCCACAGAAAACTGGCTTTTCTGTAGCTCAGTGGGACACCTTGGCTCAATCAGATGTTCAACTTTCTGAACTCCAAACAAAAGTTTGAAGACAGTCCTCTATCTAAAGAATCCTGTTAAAATGGATGAGCTGCAGATTTAAGTACTGAAGAGTGGAGGTCATTATCGTTTATCTACACAATCTTCCGAACCTCTGCTACATAAAATCTTGCCAGACCCCACTAGAGAGCAAAAACTCCTCCTTTCACTGCAAAGTTGTATCTGCATAATTATGATCATTCTCCTTTACCTCTTTCATGTTTTACCCATTCATTTTCAGCTTTTCATAAAAACTACTAGATAAAGCTATAAGGCATTTTTTGTGGAAGAATTAATAGTCTACCATACACCTGCTAAATATGCTTTTATCAAAGGAAAAAGAAGACTTTGTCCTTATGAATTCAAAATTATATAATTATGCAATGTCACTCTGAACAATAATGGCAAAACTGTTCTATAAAGCCCCATCCATTAAAAATATATATCTTTATAAATTACCTAACACCTACATACAGAACATTAGAACTTCCCATTTCAAGATTAAACCCAGCCACTCATAAATCCCTAGATACCTGGCATTAAGATTTAAATAATTACAGGCATAGTGGTTTTGTATACTGCCTTTCCCATCTGTTACTGGAATAGTACAATTCACACTAGCCACTTGGAATGACATTTTCTGTATGCAGAAACCAGAATGCCTCGAAATAAATTTTAAAACCTGGAAAAGAGCTAAGGAAATAGTTTATGTTACAAAAAAAATCTTAACTTCTTTTTCTTTCTCCTTTTCCATTCTCCTCCTACATCTGGTCCTGCAAGAATAGGAAAGTAAGATCCACATTCATAAAGGAACTTGGGAATCTAATTTCTGTCTAGGTGTCCAACTTGCACAGAAACCAATCAGAAAGCAATGGGAATCAGGTATCTACTCTCATTTCTCAGTGTGGACTGATGTTTGAGAAAGAACATTCATATCCTATTCCCCTGGGGAGGAAACCTTGCTCGTCTGGTGGCAGTAGAGCTCTGCTGACAGATTTTGCTGGCTCTGAGATATATGTATGTGTGTGTGTATATATATGTATATATCGAGAGAGTAGTTACAATAAAATGAGGGAAAGAACACACACCTAACCAGTGATTAGTGTGCCCTTGTGGGGTGGAAGGTGCAGCTTGACCTGCAGGTGAATAACACTGGGATAGGAGGGTATATATATAGGACGTTATATAAAGGAAGAGAGCAATTCTGCTCAGTGAGTTGTTCCTTTCTACCACTGCTGACAAGCCATGGGGCTGGCTAAGTGCAGCGCTCCAGAAGCAGCTACTGGTGAACCCAGACAGGAGAAGCTTGTGAGGAATATTAAGTGGCACAATTAAGGGTGAACCCAGTTCATGCTGAGCACAGCAAACAGCACGGCTGTCCAGCACAGTGAGGGAAAGGGCAAAGACTCTGGTAATCTTAGCTGTCATCGGCCATTCAGATTCCCATAATTATAGCTGATTTTATTTTCCCCCTTCTCCAATAAAGTTCTGTCTGTTAGAGACAGTTATTCAATACCTTGTCCATTGTGCTTCAAAGGGATTCTGGATAGGGTTGAGTTAGTACGTTTTAAAAGTTTTCTACAACTGAGTTTGGCCTTCGCTGCTGCCAGGAGAAGGGCTGTACTGTGGCGAGGGAGGTGGGGGAAATGCTCAGCCAAGATACTCTGGGTAGCACCCAGAAGCACATGAAGCAAAACGACTTAGGGGAAGCATTTTGTACTCAGTCATAGCGTTGAGACACTGGCATAAGAGGACACATACAATCCCAGGAAGCACTGACTGAGTTTAGGGCTGGTAGGGCTAGCCCTAGATGCTCAAGCATAGGCATTTAGTGCCACGTGGCACGTCCTAGAGTATATGAGACATCCCTGGTAGATATGACAATGCCTGTGCCACCCTGTGTCCTTTCAGTCTGACTGCTGAAGGCATCAGCTTCCTAGAAACTCTCAATGAGACCCTTATTAAAAAACACTCTTCTTATCCTAAAAAAGCCATACAAAACAAGCTACAATTTGCATATTTTTCTCCACTGATTGTAAAGGAACTCCAGGGTGAACAGCTCAGGTAGATCCTTAAAGTCAGCTTATATGAATTTCCCCTCTGATATCTAACAAAGTGTGAGCAACAAATGGTGTGTTTTCAAAAACCAGTATAGTGCTACTTTCTCCATTGCATGTGAATTAACTGGTGTCTGAATTCTCTCTGCAGTCTTTTCTCTCAATAAGGATATAGCAGGGCCTGGCTTTTCAGCTTGGACGTATGTTTTCTTAAAACATACAGGAAATTATGATTCTCCAGAGCACTTCCCCTTCTTGTTACACTGGATTGACATTAGTAAACAGACCTCCTCCAGAAGAGGATTTGGAAAGCTATGCAAAGACAGGCAGTGTGTTACTACAACCCTTCTTCCCCTAGGAAGCCACACTAAAGATATTTTAATTAAATAGTCCAAAAAAATAAGAAATCCATTAGAAAAACAGTAAAATAGCAGTTATCATTCTATGGCAGCCTCCAAACAGCGCCTCCTCTTCAATAAGCTGTCTTTTGTTTCATTTATTTTAAGGGAAATCAAGAATTGAGCAGTGAACTGAAGCAGAGCCCATTCTTCTCTACACTCCAGCAGAAGAGTCGACAACACCAATAATTCATGTAAAATGTGCCGTACAACACTGACATCTGCAAGGAGCTCATCATTCTTTGATGTTGTTTTCTTTTATAAAGCTTCTCTCTTTTCCTTAGCCTAACCCCCCCCCATGTCAAATGAAAGCCTGACAGCACAGAGTACCCTGAAGCGTGTTAGCCTGAAACTGAAGACAAGCTGGAAGATTCAAAGACTAGAGAACCTGATTTTTTTTCTCCTCCGCTGCCAGCTGCTCTTTGTAACTTTAGGCTCATCTTTATGAAACATTACCAAGACAAAAGCACTAGTGGCAATCTCTCACTGACCAGTACATGAACATAATTCTCTTCGGTAACTCAGAAGCAATATCTGGTTCCCATAAGCAGACCCAGAGGAAATCTTTGCCAGGCAGAAGTTTAATTATCAAGCAGGATATTAAAATCCTGATATCGATATTGTCAACATTTCAATAACAAGTATGGTTCTGAGAATCATTGCTTCTTGGAATATATCTTTAATCACTCCTAATGTAATAATACCTCTTCAGCGAGGCCTGTTAATATTGGTTAAGTCAGCAGCCATATTAATCAGTGGTACAGACGGATAAATTTTGGCTGAAAATGGCAGCTGAACTGATTATAAGTTCTTGCCACCTTTATGCAGCAGAACCACCTTGATTCTGAATTCTATGCTTAAAAATTCCTCTGGTTTTACAACAGCCAAAAAAGGATCAAAATTTCCTACAGGACAGCAGAATATACTGTACCTGGCAAATCTTGTGGCAAGTCTCTTCCTTGCACATCGGCTCGGGCACAGAAGGGATTCTGCGGTTTAATTCAGCCGTAATGCAAAGTGATGTCCCAAGAAACCAATAACAGAGTGATAGATCAGCTGCCCCAAACTGCTCCAGGCCACTCTGCGCTCAGTCACACTCGACAAGATTCATATGATTAACGACACGTCTCCAGTGTAAACACACCAGAGCTAGCCTTCCCAGCCTGCTTCAGCCGATGGAGAACAAGTTAATGCTCAATAGACTCCAGGGTGCAATTCTTCTCATCCTAAGGAAAACATTTAAAGTAGGTCAGACTAATCTCACCCCACAACTCTGCTCCTTGCCATTACTATGAAGAGAGCATTATGGTGATGAAGGCAGCTGAAGTTGACATCTGCGTGGCTGACTTCTAGGGCAGAGTTTATTTATTTAGGGCTATAGATAAGGCAGAGGATCTAAGAGAGACTGGTGCCGTGCTACACTGGCAGCTAGAGGCCAGGTGGGAAACCCCAGGGCATGTGAGCTGTGGGTAGGCATCCAAATCAAGTCCCAAACTGAAGTCAAATGAACCTCATTCACTTTTCTCCTTCTGTGAAAGGACAGAGACCATGTCCAATTTACCTGAGTCAATTTGGCAGCAATTCATGAAATCGTAATGATACTTCTTCCCTAAATCTGAGGGAATGCCCCATACAAATTCGGCATGCAGGACCTAGATGTTTACCTCCCCAGTTCCTGCCCTCGCAAGGGATCCCAGTGCAGGCTAACAGGACTGCTGCTTCCTATGGTTTTACAGCTGTTGCACGCACTCAAATAAGCAGAAGGCCATTTAAAATGACATTTTCAAGTAATCTGACTTTGGTATTTTCAATGGGAGAAAGTAAGGATATCTTTTCTCTACAGATGTAACGGTGTACAGCAGGAGTGGGCGAGCCAAAGGATGAAAACTAGCACAACTAGGGGAGGCAAGTATTCATCAACTTTTATTTCCTTGCTAGCCAAGTGCTCTGAATTCATCAGATGCTTGGAGCCAATGCCCAGGACACAGACAAGTTGCTTTTCCACGAGGAGCCCCTTTGAAAAACATTACCTCCCTCTTCCAGCTGGCATATATAACTTTCAATTGAAGAAAGCAAAACATAATCTGACCCTGAAGGTCAAGATCTCTCCTGTCCAAGGGAGATTCCTGAATTAGCTGTGAGTTAATTCAGATACTAGAAACATTTTGGACACAACACTTAAGCACTTTATTGGGCTAATCTGCAAAAAAAATATTGATTTATTAAAATTATTATATTATTTTAAGATTCCTTATAACAAATGGATACCTTTACTCACGTCATTTGTATTTCCTTTCGTTTGTGGGATGTTCAATTAGTCAGATATGCCTTATTTCACCGAGATAAAAATTTATGCAACTACAGCATCCTACAGGTGCAGATTGACTGGATTATCAAAAAGTTCTCAGGATATTTACTAAGTTACTACCTGTAACACTGGTTGTCCATCAAGTACTCTCCTTTGTTATCAGCTCCATCTTTTTTTCACTAAAAGGCAGAGGGTGAAGAAGTCACAATTCCCACTAAAGATTTCAGAAGTATGCTTTGATCTTTTCAATAAAAATACGTATTCAACATCATCTCGGACATACGTCATATAAGGCAGCAGACAAAAGCCACTGTGCAGATTCATTTATTTTAAAGGCCCTTGCTGAATTTTTTACTAACTTGTCTACTTCGGTTCATGATCTAGATGCTATTCCTTCTATATCGCTTTTGTTTTACATTGAGCTGGCAAAGCTGGCAAAGTAATGCAGTCTAGAGAGTGGCTTTTTTAAATTATTTAAATAAAGCACTAACAGTTCCACTGAAAAGATTCTGCTCTTAAAAAAGCTTCTAGAGTTCATCTCTTCATCAACAGGGAACTTTGCATTCCTCTTAGTGGCTTTACTGGCTATTTAGGCAGAACAAGTATCACCGATGAAGCAGCATGTTCGTAAATTCCACAGAGCTTTAATCTCAGTTCTGCAACTCTCATTGCATGGCTTTGGGCAGTCATTTGCCTTTTTGACTCATTTTATTTGTTGTAAAGGAGTACTACATTCTACCCACCCACCTCATAAGAAAGTTGTATTGACTAATTGATAGATATAAACCACTAAAAATGTATAAAAACACTAGGTGTTGTTATTACAGTGACCAGTTTTACATAATGGAACCAAAGTTCACTGTATTTGTTTAAAATACTTGTCAGTTGAATATAATTAATATTATCATTAAAAATTGTAATGCTGATATCAGAGTTGAATTTGATTTTGTGAAGCACAGCATAATAATTATGGCACCTTCCTCCCACTGTTTCCAATGGCTTTGTCACAACAAAATGTCACCCTACTGTGACCATAGGCTAAACCTAGCTGTAAAAGAATGAGAAAGAATTACAATAGTAGTAATGTTAAACACTTCATAATGTACACTCAGCTATTTCCACGATGTTCTAGTCCTGTGAGAAAAGAAACCTTTGCTTCTCTACTGCCTGATGGCTTAGAGTGACAGAGTAAATCAGACCTTTGTTTATTAGTGCAAACTGATCAAGCAAACCATCAGAATCAGGGAGTTGCAACACTGAGGTGACATCCTCAGTGTGGTTTTACTTTCCAGGAGATGATACCGTAATTTTGCCTGTTTTCATTAATGATGTTGGTCTTTCTGTATTTCACAGCACTTTGTGAAACCTGATACCTTGCTGACCATCATATGGTACTGCTTAAATTTCAATTGGCTGAAAAATAAATTTATTATTACTATTTTATCATGTTTAAGCTAGTGTGGCAATCACCATGCTTTCAATAGCCATCTCTGTTTACTATCAAAAGAGGACGCAATGAGGCAGAAGCTCTGGGAAACAGCTGTCCAGAAAAGGTCTCCTCTTCTGTTCCCGGAATATTAATGTTTTAGCCAAAAGTCAAAAGTGCCGACTAGCAGAATTAAAAACCAAGAACAGAATTTGGAGTTTATTCTTTTTTAACGCTTTCTGCATCAGATTGTGCCTGGTTATGAAGCTCTTGGAACTTAAGTAAATTCTCTTTCCCCGGAGTGAGCTGCAGCATGAAATCTCAGGTTGTTAGGGTATCTCCTATCCTTGTTTACCCTACAGACTCTATTACCTACTGCTGTCTCTAAAAGCACATTGTTATAGCAGTTCCAGTATCTTACTAAAGCATGTTGCCCTTCTAGAACTTTTGGAAATTATTTTGACTTAACAAAATTTAAATTCAGGCCAATACTTCTCCGCCTGCTGTCTAAAACATCTCTCAAAAGCTGCATTCTGTTGCAAAAGGGTTTAGCGGTTTTTGTGATTCATGTGCTACGCCTCACGTCAGCCTTCCAAACTGCACAGGACTCAAGGCTCCACTTTTAGAGCAGTCTGTAAACTTTACACTGCCCCTAATACCTTTTCAAATACCCAGCTGCTGCCTGAGCTCAAGGCCGGCAAAGAGTTATGTTGAACGAACTTCATCCGATATAACACCAAACGCTGCTACTGATAGCAGGACACGGGATGCTAACTGTGGCCAGACTCCCCTTCTCTATAAAAGGCCAATATCAGAGTGATGAATTGCAGGAATTACGACGACATGTTTTGAGTTTGCAAAGGCATAGGCTGTCCATTCTTTTTTCTCCATTTGAAAAAGCCTGGCTGACAGAATTAAGGCTTAGCAGCTCATTCAGTCTCTTTCTTCCTGCCTGCTTCTCACCAAACCTTTAAAAGAAAAGAATAGCTCAGTAGTGTGCATCCAATTAAGTCATGTTTACAAATAATTTCTCACTATCTGCACAGTTTTAATGATGATATATGGTCATTCTGGGATGTGCAGGAAGTTTGAAACTTTACATTTCAGACATAAAATCTATTACAGAGTCCTGGTGCTTTTATTAAACTGCAGTCTCTCTGAGAGAACCTCACTCAGTTCCTCTCAAGGGACTTCGTGTATGTTATGTTAATTTTAAATTTCTTTAAATATATTTAAATGTATGCATTTCCAAGCTCTCGTGGCCATAGTTTAACTGGAAAAAAAAAAATCATACATAAATGATTCATGAATACATGACACTTGCTTGCTAGGATGGTGGAGGGGAGTGGGGAGGATGAAGAACCCAGCGCTTTTTAAAAGTCTTGCCCTCCTGTACCCCAAGACACAGGATGTGTGATAGACAAAGCCTGAATTACACCACTATACTGGGTATGTCAGGTTTAAAATTAAGACCGGGAGCCTTCATCATCACCAAAGACATTTTAGGCATGTGCCCGTTTGCTGATCAGAAGGGGGAGGGGAGCACCTAACAGGATTGCTGTGATGGGAAAGTTGGGACTTCTCCCACACCGAGTGCCCGAGCACGTACAGTGGGCAAAGGACTGACGAGTCCATACAGCTAATTCATCAGCTGAACAACGGCTCAGTGGGTTGCTCTGATATACTAGGACTGTATGAAATTAGGAAATGTTGTTACTTCGGGCAGGCTTGAATAGAAAGAAGCTTCCTAACACAGAAAAGACGTAAGCAAACATTGTAATAGGACTAATAGTGGATTTACAGGAGTGAAAAGACCCATTGAATATACACACACAAAAGTATAATTTAATGTGTGAAGTGTCTGTCTGTTGATGAATAGGTTAGAAATCCAATAGTAAAAAAAATGCAAATGGCCGTAAGATTTTTAAATGGATAAAGAGTGAAAATAGTCTGTCTTTTTTCATTCTAATAGAGTTACCATCATAGTTTTCCCATAAAGTCAAAGCTCCTTTAGTGCTAATTGGGCTTGCCTGCAGAAAGCTTAGGCATTCAAATGCGGTTTCCTTTCCTTTTATAATGTCTTGTTTTATAAAGTAGTTGTTCTCATTCATGATCTTTTATTTGATGAAGAAAATGTATTTAGATTCCTGTGGAGGAAAATAAAATACTGAAGGTAATGACTCTATTATTGCTAATGAGTTTATGCCCACAGGTTAGGAAAAAGGGAGTGAAAGAATTGTCACCAGAGAGAGGAAACTCCCTACCTGTTTGTCAACACCTATAACCAGATCTGGCTCTATAATCTGCATTATTTCAGGTCTGCACAGGAAACCGGGACGGACGCAATCCAACATTTATAATTGTCTTGTGTTCTCATCTCTACTGCTCAAGCAGAAGAGGTTTACACACTTGTTTCTGAATAGAGACCTTGAAAGCTCACATGAAATGATACATTACTTATTTTTAAAGCTATCTTTAATGTTATCCTATTGGTATTATAAGGATTATATAAAACAAGATGCAGCTATTGTTGGTACAGAACATTTTCCTGCTGCAAGGCCACACATACAGAATAGATAAATGTGTAATGACAGATCTTAAAACATACATCTGTTTCCTGCAACAGCTTGAAAAGTTTGCTCAAGACAGACTGAAGATTGTCAAGTGAAAGAGTACTGAATTTCCAGGTAGACCAGGAAGTTTCTCCATTTTAAGAAAGCAAAGAAAAGTGGATTTTTTCTCACAAAAACTTCAGTCTTCCTCTCCTAAGCATGCAGGACAACATCTTTGCCTAGCAAATCAAGGGCAGAAATTAACGTTCCTCAGTGAGTTCTACGGGGTCTGAATTTCATTCTCAAATGTTTGACATTGGTATAGCTCAAGTGAAGTCAAGCCTTGGACTACCTTACATTTTGGGCTTATTAGATCTCTGTTTCTATTTTTCCCCTTGGATGTAATCAAAGGAAAGAGCCAAGCACAACTTCCCGCCCACAGTCTCTACTTTGGCTAGCACACTGTCATCTCAAAGTGCAATGCTTTCCCTAACCCCCATGAATCCGATTAAGTTTTGCTGATGCCAGAAACTGGATTGTTGTTTATCTTCTAATGAGTACTTTGCATTATACTTTCTCTCATGTTTGCTGGAAGTGCACAATGGGCTTGTCTTCTGGAGTCCCTGCAGTTCAGGTAAACACGCTCAAGTTAGCCTTGATGTAGCTAATTCCCTGTTGACAGCTACAGTAGTGTGGAGTTCAGCACAGCAAAACCCTGAAGCTCTTACCTAGCTCCTTGATCAGGTTTTACTTCGCACACCGTGGCTTCACAGCTGGTAGGATCCAGGCTAGTTATTTTAATATACCTCAAATACATTTATCCAAGCTGCATAGAAAAACATCCCATATTTGTCTTAAGAACCTTAGCAAACCTCCTTGAAACAGCAGGCTGCTTGGCTAATAGAGTAGGAATAAGCCCAAACCATTGTCAGAAGAACGTAAATTCTAATGGTTATGTTTCTACTTTCACACCGAATTTGATTTTAAAGTTCTTACTGATATTGGACTATGTGAATCAGCAGCTATGCTTTGTTTCAAACCTCATCTACATTGGGCAAATGTACCGTGACAACAACACAACAATCTCCAGTGAAACACCACACCACACTAGAGTTTCCTGTGTGTCTACATCTGATGAAATTAAACTGGTGTTAGCAAGGTAGGACATCTAGCTTTTACTGTTCCTGTTTCTGTTAGTTCTTTACCAAGACTGAAACTTCATTGCTCTTTATTGCAAATAACCTAAGAGATAAGAAAAACCCCTTATTTAAAAAAAAATCTACTCTAACCGTATTCTTTTTTTTTTTAAAAAAGAAAGGTGTCCTACACACTGGAAAACAGCAGTGAAAACAGTGCTATAACATCACTGAAGAAAGATTCTCTACTCAGAAATTTATCTTCTACTAATAATCTCTGACAGGTTTTTTGCTCTTTCCTGGCTGACCTCTACTACTGAGTAGCGGCTTGCATTCATCAGCCATGCCAGGACCTGGGATGGGGAATTGATCAAGGTTAAAACTAACTTCCCTTTTTTTTTGTGGGTTTTCTGTAGTCGTGCTCAGTTGCTGGATTTGTTCAATGTATGGCTGTACAGACACTTCTTCTGGTATAATAGCAGGGAGAGTATGGGGCGGAACAAACAGCTGGTCGGGCAGGGCTGGTTCCTTTTCTCAGTACCATAGATCATGTCAGGTCAAACGGCCCACAGAACTGTAGTTATTGTTGCTTTCCAGTTTGTCTTACACAACCAAAATTAAATTCTAAACAGCAAAGTCCCAGTAAGCTTTTCATTTAGCTGTTATAATGGTAAGAGGTACGCATATACACACACGTATATATTGGAATACACTTCAAAAAATGCTGAAGTGAGAGCTTCTAAATAGCAACTAAAACAGCACCTTTACTACAAGACTTGCTTAAAAGTGAAAATATCAAGAGCCATCCTCCAACAGTTTATACAAAAGTAAGCAACTTGCCCAACTTGCATGCAAATTCTTGGAAGGAACAAGAACCTAAGGAAAGTAAAATGGTCAAAAACTTCATCCCATAATGTTCTTCTAATGGACAATCATGTAAAAACCACTTGATGATTTTAAATGAGAACTAAAAGACATTAGTCACTCAGGAACTTGTTTTGCATCCATGACATGTACTGCCAAGAAAAGCTACTCAGTCACCAATAAGCTATTAATAAATTGTGATTCTTCTCCTGATTCTCAGTATTTCTTCCAAGGGACACTCAACGTAAGACATCTCTAAGACATAATAAGGCACTCCTAAACTTAGGTATCCAAACATATTTTGACATTACCTTTTACTTTTTTGGCGTTGCTTCAGGTTTCATTTTGGACAGTACAGATTGCCTTCTTTGTTACATGTAGGACAGAAATTGAGGATTCGTGAACCTCAGTATATACGATGGGTTCTCTTTTTGTGGCATTATAGATATTGTATTGAACATCTGATGCATAGTGCTACTAGTAAAATCTCAGTCAGAATGCAGAGATGTAAATGCATGATTCATTTCACAAAAAATTTACTCCATGAGCAAAATGAAGCACTGAATGTTTGGAATCAAAAACTGGAAGAGATATCTATGGGCCATAATATTCTTTCCAGTTCTGGTCCTGAAAATTTTTTACCACCTCTGATAACAATTTGGCAGTTACAATGCTTTCAGCCAGTGAAGCCAGAGCTGAACCGTGAGCTTTGTGGTGCAACTTCAAAACACCTGTCACACCCTCATTGAATTGTGCCGCGTAGAGTCAACAAGGGTTACAGAATAAATTCCTCTAAATGATTTGACAGGTGATGTTTGAAGATCTGGCAAAAAAGGAAAAAAAGCACAAGCACTTTTCAAGTGCATAAGACTATTGTCCTGTTTTCTCTCCTTTCTTCCACCTGTCACTTCTCTCAGAGTTTAAAGCTGGGGCTGAATGAGCATATCACCTGTTTGCTTGCTCAGGAATGCCTTTTCAAACCACGGATATAAAAACAGGAGAAATAGTCACTCAAAGCTTCAGGAAATAAATGTCCAAGTTTTTGCTGGAAAATCCAGTATGGTTTCATTCAGACTTATTTTCTAGTTATTGCATATATAAGCTTCCCACAGCATGACTTCTAAATCATAGCACCATCAGAGATAACTATTTAAGCAGAAGTCATAAAACATTCTCTATGAATTACTTGTTGCTTACAGAATGTACCAGCAAGCAACCTTGGGAAGCAGCAGCAATTCTAGTGTAATAAGGAACTCAACAACCCAGGTCTGTACCAGTGCAGCAGCCTCGACCCTACCTAGTATACCAAAATTGTATACCAACAAAATCAGTGCCCTCTCCATTGACAGCAATAAATTATTATGAAAATAGAAAATACAAAATAATGAGAATTATGAAAATAGAAAACAATGATGCAAACACAAACTCGGTCAGGACACAGGGAATAGTACTCCTTCTGTTCTAAAATGTACTTTAAGAACAGGTGCACAAGTTTAATGACTTGATTTTATCCATGGCAGAAAATTACTCTACAGCACTCTGTGTCAGAACCTTTGATCAAACCAGCGCCAGAAGGTGATCCTTTACTGAGGCTCCATTCATAGTTCCTACAGCATGGACAGGAGGTGCAGAAATATTCTTAATTTGAGGAATGACAACATGTCTGTAAAACTGTCTGGTTTAAAAGCTTCACCCAGGCTTTCTGGGATAAAACTTGGGGGTTTTTTTTCATGAGACGATAAACAACTATTATATTTAGACCAGCTTGTGTTCATTAGCTAATGTCCAGCTGTGAGATGTGCTGAACTTCAGCACTAAACAGTCATTAGCTGAACATAATTTGGTGCTTTACAAACACTGAGTAAATAGAATAATGTTTATCACACATCTTCCACTAAAACGTAGGAAATACTGTTTTCCATTTTTTCGGAGGACTGAGGTCAGAAACAACTTGTACAATATGCCAGGACAGAGAAGATCAACCTACAAGAATGCACTGGCTGAAACTATCTGTCTTGTCAAATGCAGGTTAATAAACATCCACAACTAAAACTTGAGAAAGAAAACAAACTAAGGTTGAAAGAAGCAGGGGAGTTGTTTCAATGACAGACATTTCCTCTTCACAAACCATAAATTAAGTCTTCATTAAAGTAGTTGGAAATAGTCTTGATCATACTGTGTAAATAATGTACAAAGTTTAAAATTACTTTTGTAATGTCAGCACCTTTCCTGTGGGACTGGATCAGGTTGCAAAGAAACCACTTTTATCCCGGGTTTAAACAGCAGGTAACTGAAATTTAAAAGATTATGACATGCTAAATAGCTTTATTTTAGTACTCAGTCTTCCTGCTTTCAGCAATGTATTTTTTTATTTTAATCAAAGTGTCTCTAAAACATCTTGGCAATGACCTAGCTATAAATGAAATAAAAAAATCTGGAATTAAATGTAAATTCTCATATATTCTGCTCTGTTCTTTATTACATTCACAAAACACAGTGGAGGAGTCCAGCAATTCTGGATAGTCAGAATTAATTAGGTAAATTGTTGTCTGTAGGGAAAAAAAAACCAACAAAAATACAAGCTGAAAGCAGCTTTGGTATTCTTGTAAAACTGTCTAGAAACAGATAGTTATTATGACTGGAAAAGAGAATGTGTAGAAAAATGTTAAAAAATGCATCCCAGTGATATTCAGGCTAAGGACCTAGGGACATAACTAAGGAATTTAATGAACCACAAGCAATTACTCTTGAAAATTCAAGGCTGTGGAGATTCCTTAAAAGTAACCCTAGAGTCTACACTCAAAGCTTGGAAAAGGGAGATGATGGCAACTAACCACGTAGCAGCCACTTTATTACACTCTCAAATAAAGGATAGGAGCCTGTATTGTGCCACACAAAAAATTAGGAGAAGGCAGCCTTCAGTGCACAGCTTCCCAGAGGCCCATTCCCATGGACTGGAGCCAGTCTTCGGTTCTACTCAGAGAGGTGCAGCCACACAGCCACATCTAGACCTCCACGTTGGCCTGAGTTTGAATTCACTTTCATCCCAAATGTTCTGATCATCAATGTTATTTTTACATTGCCATGTTATCCAGTTCTAGTTCAGTGCACATCAACTGGATCTCCAAGACCAGGATACCCAAGTGTAGGGAAGAGCCACAGAGGACTCAGGCACATACACCTAAGGTGGAAGAAAGCAGTAAAGGAGAGATAATTTTGTAGAGCTAATAAATATAAGGAGACAAGTGGAGCTATAAGACCAACAGATTTCCTACAGAAGCCCAAGGTAAGCAGAAGCCAAGTCTTAGCAGTGTGTGGTAGAGAAGATGCCACCCAGGCTCTTCTCTCCATCGCAATCACGGACCTCAGCTAGGCCCTACATAACTGACTTCACTTCTTAGAGCAAGGTAGAAGTTGTCCTTCTTTCTGTGTTTCTGCTGAAGCTTTCTTAATCCTTGCACTCATTTTAAGCAATGAAACAAAGAGAAAACAAAGGAAATTCAGAGAAGAACTGAAATGATTTGCAACAGGCATATGAAGAATTTTATAAGAAAATAATACATTTGGCAACTGTGGAAGAGAAATTAAAGCTATGCTCACGTAGAAAGCATCTATATAAAGACAATGCAAATGAACTGCTTATCATGTAAGTAATACAGGTCAGTAGGTTAAGTGAAGAAATTACATATTTAGGGAACATCAGTCAGGGATGACTCTGACAGGCAGATATCGGCAGTTTGGAAAGGAACATCCTCATTTTTGACCTGGAACAATCCAAGTGAGGCTCAGAAATGTGCTTGGAAACACGAAAGATGTCAGGAAGCACCATCTACTCATCTCGGCATTGTGTCCAGCTGAACAGAGCCCCCACTGCTTCAAGGCAAGTTTTAATCACTGTTGGCACAATAGTATTGCAACAATAAAACTGTGAGATTTTAAAGAGTCTTGAGTATCTTTTCCTTCCAAAGAAAAAGAAGGTCTCTCAAATGAACACTGAATTGCGGACTCATTCTGTATACATACATGTAAATAGTTTATTCTCTTGTATTAATTTCAATTCAACCACAGTGAAATTCTCATGAAATACCCCTGTTCTTGCAGCACTTCATCTCCATGTCTTGCATATTGAAAAATTTCAGATTAATCTAAATAGGGGACAATTTTGAATTTGACGTTACTTGAGCAACAATGTGCTATGTTAAGTCCAAGTCCAGCCAGCAATAAAAGTTTGCTTTTAATGGAATCACATGAAATAAAATTACTGCTTTTATCTCTAGCACTTGAGTTTTGTCTTTTAATTTAAAAAAAAATGTGTCAAAAATATTAATTTGCTTTGGATGAAGTGTGGAATAGATCAGGCAATGAAGATGCAGTGTATGTCACAGCAAGGAGAGGTTTGGGGAGGAAAATCCTGTCACTGCATGAGTAGTTCTCATTACAGCAGATTAATTTGTCTTAATAGCATAATGAAACCTCTGCTGTAGCATCTCTTACTGCAGCTTTTCCCTGACCATGCCTCCTGCACCAGCTTTCCTCTTGCAGTCATATACAGCATTTTGTACACATATTTAACTCTATGAAGTCCTAAGACACCACCATAGGCATCACTACAGGTATCTAAGTAATTATCACTGCTCAGGGAGCACATATGCATTTTTAAGTACTAGGACACCTTTAAGCACCACAACAATATGGTGTAAATTTTAAGTATTGAATTATGAAAGTTGAATGGCTCATCTCATCTGATCCAGTAAAAATTATTAATGAAACATATTTTTATTCCCTAGTTATCTCTGCTATTGATCTGCACTGAAAATCAAATTTTGTAATCAATTTGTATTACTAAACCCTTCTGATTTTATGTAGAAATGTGAGTTTTTATTCTGATTAAATAAATATACCGTGCAATTTTACGTAAAACACAATTAACATCGCTATTTACACACATAACAAGACAATTACCAGACTATGTCCTGCAGCTAATTCTGATCATTCATAAACACAATTTCAGTCTTAATCTGTGAAGACTTTTTAACGGTGCACATCTGCCCCCTTGTGCCAGTTTTACATGACTGTCTTTTTTATTGCTAAGGGAACTAATGAACTCTGGCTCACCCAGTCCTGTAAGGCTGTTTTAAAAGTTCACATGCATGTATTTTGGTATTTTGCTCCTTAGCTTCCTTTTCGGTGTACATTAAAAAAGAAGAAAAGAGATAATGTTGTACATCTCCATCTCAGCTTCTGGACATTTTTTTTAAATGCAGATAGATTTAGAAAAATGGGGGTAAGTATGTTACTATCAGTGGTATGTGTATCAGGAGGATTACAGCAAATAACTGTGGTCAGTGGCAGTTTCCTAATGTCTTCACTGCACCAGGTGAAGAGACTTTTTCTCCCATCACAGCAGGAAACTGTCCAAATAAAAGAAGAAACAAGAGGAAGCTTGCTCTGTACTTCAACGGGAAAGAAAAGAAGAAACTATGAAGGCAGATTTTCATGGTAAAACCTACCATGCTTGGAAAATGGCAGGCCAAGGGAGGCATCAAGTGCTTTTAAGGATAATTTGATTAGAAGCAAAAAATTTAAATTTTACTCCAGGAATGCTCCTTTTGTTCCTCCAGGTTTTGTAGTTGGCCTGGAGACTGTGAAAAATGTTTGTCACAACTGCTCTTGTATCATAGAATCATGGAATAATTTGAGTTGAAAGGGACCTTTAAGGGCCACCTAGTCCAAACTCCCCTGCAATGAGCCGGGACATCTTCAGCTAGATCAAGTTTCTCAGAGCCCCATCCAATCTGACCCTGAATGTTTCCAGGGATGTAAAAAATTTCTTCCTTATATCTAGACTAAATCTTACCTCTTTTAGTTTAAAGCCATCACCCCTTGTCCTATCACTACAGTGAAAGTTTGTCCCTGTCTTCCCTGTAGGCCCCCTTTAAGTACTGAAAGACTGCAATAAGGTCTCCCTGGAGCCTTCTTTTCTCCAGACTGAACAACCCCAACTCTCTCAGTCTGTCCTCATAGCAGAGGTGCTCCATCCCTCTGACCATTTTTGTGGCCCTCCTCTGGACTCATTCCAACAGGTCCATGCCGATCCTGAGGGCTCCAAAGCTGGATGCATTTCTTCAGGTGGGGTCTCACCAGAGTGGAGTAGAGGGGCAGAATCACATCCCTTAATCTGCTGGCCACACTTCTTTTGATGCAGTCCAGGATACGGTTGGCTTTCTGGGCTGCAAGCACACATTGTCAGCTCATGCTGAGTTTTTCATCCACTAATACACCCAAGTCCTTCTTGGCCGGGCTGCTCTCAATCCCTTCATCCCCCAGCCTGTATTGATACTGGGAGTTGCCCCAAACCACTCATGAGGTTCACACAGGCCCACTTCTCGAGCCTGTCCAGGTCCCTCTGAATGGCATTCCATCCCTCAGGTGTGTCAACCACACCACTCAGCTTGGTGTCGTCTGCAAACTTGCTGAGGGTGCACTCGATCCCACTGTCTATGTCATTGATGAATGTATTGAACAGTACTGGTCCTAATACAGACCCTTGAGGGACACCACTTGTCACTGATTGCCATCTGGACATTGAGCCAAAGCTCTCCAATTTAAAGAGAAGGATGTTGTGGGACACCATTTCAAAGGCCTTACAGAAGTCCAGGTAGACAACATCCATTGTCTTCCCTTGTCCACTGATGTAGTCACTCCATCACAGAAAGCCACTATGTTGGTCAGGCAGGACTTGTGCTTGGTGAAGCCATGCTGGCTGCCTCGAGTCACCTCTCTGTCTTCCATGTGCCTTAGCATAACTTCTAGGAAGATCTGTTCCATGATCTTCCCAGGCACAAAGGTGAGGCTGACAAGTTGGCAGTTCCCAGGGTCTTCCTTTCTTGGCAACTACATCAGCCGATTCCCTTAGGACTCCGGGATGCATCTCGTAAGGTCCCCATAGATTTCTCTATGTCCAGGTTCCTCAGGTTGTCACGAACCTTCTTTTACAGCATAAGGGACTTTTCTCCCCCAGTCCTTGCCTTTTGGTCCTCTTGAGAGGTCTGGGGAAAGAGGTTGCCAGTGAAGACTGAGGCAAAAAGGTTGTTGAGTACCTTAGCTTTCTCCTCCATTGTTACCAGTTTGCAAGTCTTGCTCATTGCAGGGTAGGCTTTCTTTGAACTTCCTTTTCTGGCTGGCACACCTGTAGTAGACCTTCTTATTAACCTTTGCATCCCTTGCCACAGCTCCAGCTGTGCCTTGGCCTTCCTGATCCCATCCCTACACAACGCGGAAGCATCCTTATACTCTTCCCAAGGATTCCTGTCCCTGCTTCCACTGCCTGTACATCTCTTTCTTGCTCTCTAGTTTGACCAGCAGGTCTCGACTCAGCCATACTGGTCTCTTGCCCTCTTTTCCTGATTTCTTACACTCGGGGACTGAGAGCTCTTGCACTCTATGGAAAGCATCCTTAAAGATCTGCCAGCTCTGTTCTGCTCCCTTGTCCCTGAGCAGTTTCTCATGGAGTCCTATTGACTAACTCCTTGAAGAGCTGGAAGTTTGCTTTCCTAAAATTCAGGGTCCTGACTTCACTCTTCCTCTGACTCATGTCTGAGGACTATGAACTCCCCCAGTGCATGATCACTAAAGACCAGGCTGCCTCCAATCTTGACATTACCAATTAGAACACTTGGCGTTGGTCACTATCAGGTCCAGCATCATATCTCTTCTGGTGGGGCTCTCTTACCTAGCTGAAGAAGTTATTTATTGAGAAGTTATAGCTACTCTGTGGAAAAAGTGCTTAAACATCCACCACCCTTTCCTGCCCTTCATGAGCAGGAGTGAGTGGTGGCGCTCCGTTCCTGGCCAACTCGGTCTATTGCAGCCCACTGGGGTACCGCTGGCACTGCGGCTCCTCCTGCCTCCCACAAGTCTGTATCCCCTCCCAGCACATTGGCTTCACTGCCTCCATAGCTGCACTCCCACCTCCAGATAACACAATCCTGTGGTCCCTCCCGCCACAGCTACTGCTCCACTGCCTGAGATAAAAATACGTCACAAAGAGCAACTTACAGGGGAAAAAAAAAAAAAAAAATTTAAAAAGGAGGGCTCAGAAATCTGCCAGTACTGAGACGATGCTGAATGGTGGGGCTTAGCTACAGGTTTTGAGAAAAGCGCCCACAAGGTCACCCACTCAAAGTGGCTTGCCCCAAAGAGGTTTGCACTCAGGATCTGCTGCCACCAGCAGAGGTGAGGAACCACCAGCTCGTCAGGGGCAAAATCTCCCACTTCCTTGGAGCTTTGTGAGGAGCACTCATAACTTAACAAAGTTGGGACATAAAATTAGGATTTGGCCGTCACTTTTTACAGGTGGCCCTTTTCTGCTTGACAATTCCCTATCTGTTGAAGACCAACATGAGCATTCTCCCACCCATTCCACACAACATGATTTAAAAATGACCCATGACATGTGTCCAGCCACAAAGGACATACTGAGTCAGAGCTATATGCTATATATTGCCTCTTCACAGTTTCTTGACAGCAGGTAGGAAATGCTGAAGCCAAAAACAGCTCTCAAATATCTCCAAGCTGAAGCACCTCCCCTGGGATGGCAAAGGCACTCATCCATCCCTACTCACGTTTCACAGCCCTGAATGCATTGCTGAGGGTGTATCTCAGCCCTATTACAAAAACTCAAGAAGAAATCGTCTTTCAGAGCATGACTAGGGGACCTATTTAGCTCTTTTTTAATCCAGTAACTCAAATCCTCATCCAGGATTTGCTTGTTCTTCTCAGCGTCGAAGGGTTTTTGAATAAGTATCTTGTTCAAGAATAACTAACTGCCAAACCATGGAGAATTCAGAACTGAAATCCGTTTCACTGATGATGTCCCATTTCATATAGCCTAATTAAAAATTCCTTAGACTAAGGAGCTGGAAAAAGAGTCAACATAGCTCTAGACTTGTTGTTAGATACTTGGTTCAAGAGTAAACAAAATTTTTATGACCCTTAATTCAGTGAACATTTCACCATTTATAATTAAGTCATTAAAGGATGACGACTGATTTCTTAAAGTACATTGGAATGTGAAAACGTTGAGTGAAATTTCCAACATCACTCTGTAACCAATCCTCACTATTTCAGATGTGATTTAAAAATCCCACTTGTCTCATCTTTTTGGTTCTGAACATAAATATATTATAAAACCTGCCTCTTCAACCTTGTTTTTGCCTCAGCTGAACACACAGCATGATACAGACAAGAAATACAGCAGACTAAGAAACCTTAGTCTGGCCTAAGAAACAACGTCCAGTTACTCTGAGACGATCCATGGTTTCACAACGTTGCCTTCCGAAACCAGGCAAAACTGCCCAGTCCTGTATGGAAGCCTTTACTGCATACTTGTACAGAATTCAAGTGACAAAAAGCTTTTTATAATAAAACTAATGCACAGACTAGTAAGCTTCTTCCACTTACCTTATTAAGCTGTGAAGCTCTAGTCCAGTTGTAGGTTCCTTGTGGTCATCAGGGTTAAAGCACATAGCAATAAGACATGAAAAGTTTGTTGTTTTTTAACCCCCAAAAAAGTATGCTTCTCAGGCAGGATTCATATAAACCTAGACCAGCACTAGACCAGCAGTATTTAGAGAAGGAAAATTTTTTAGGGGACAGGACTGCGTGTGTTTCATGGATCATGTGTTCAACTTAAGGGACAAATTAACTTGATTGTGACCAATGAACATGCCCCTGTTTTGAGTCATTTTGTACCAGCTCAGATCAAAGTTCTGGCCTTCTTGTAGGAGGGCGAGTACATTCCTGCACATATCCTTGATCTTTGAGAACCAGTTTGGCAGTGTGGGGAAAAAGAAGAAAGGCTTGAAATAGTAAAACATACATCTCTCAACTGGCAGAAGGCCCTCAAATGAACACATCTGAAGTATTCTTCTGGCTCGTGCATCATATCATGAGAAGCAGAAAAAAAAAAAAAAGACCAACACCAACAAAAACATAAGCAGCAACTAGTCAAAACAACATCTAAATTCAATCTGTCCAAAAGCAGCTGCAGCTGGTTGCTTGATAGCATCCAGAAAATAAAGCAAGTTGCAAAGTTGCAACTTTACTGATCTCACAGAGCACTGGCGTCATAGTGGTGGCTACTGATTTCCAAGGAGTGATGAGCTGAGAAAGCTCTCACAGGAGTCTATGCTAGGTGCTCGCCCTAAAATCAGGAGTGTAGCTGTTGTCACTGGAGCACAAGCCTTTCCTTTCATACTAACCACAGCTGCGCAACAGAACATCACGGCCAGTGGCATTTGGACAAGGAATACGTTACTCATTTTGATACGTTGCTTGAGGGTGGAATAAAGGGCCCTTGGAATGTAGGATATTTCACAGATGTTATTTGGCATAGCAATGAAAAATTGTATGAAGAGAAAGTTATTTGAAGCATGCCAAAATTTGTGTTCTTGTTCCCTTCTCGCAAAGGTAACTGCCACAAGGAATGCAACGTTGATAGTACAGCAGAGTAAAATAATTTTAGTGCATTTTGAGGCCCAACAGAAAATGCAGAGGACCAAAGTAAAAGTTCATTTAAGTAACTTCAAGATTTGAAAGCCTAACTGTAAAATGTTGTCTTCCATGATCTCACCCCTGCCCTTGTACCTGTTCTTCCATTCAAGATTAATTTAACAGCACACTAAGTCATGCTGTAAGGAGCAGAGCTTTCCCATTACTGTTTTGAAAAAGTTAGAAGAAGGAAAGATAAAGGTTGGAAGTGTAGGATGCTGAATGTCAATCCAAATGCCTGACATTCAGCCTGCTTGTTTACTCCACCTTGCACGTGGTTTGTCGAAACTATCCAATTCACTTTCTCCACCTCTGTGTTGATCGAGGAATTGGTAAGATGCACAGGTAATTAGCTGATTATAAGTAGCTGTCATTTAATTCTTGTATTTGTTTTCAACTGCTGGAGTAGAGACGAAAATGACAGTCTCTTGAATAGCTGGGTCACTCAAATAAATGCATGAACTCTGTTCTCAGTTAAACCACTTGCCACCAAGACCTGATATGCCATTTATCCCGTCTAACTTGAGATATCCATACTGTATCATAGCTGCAGTCACCAAGATCTGCATGAACAAACCCTTAGAGCCTAATTTATCTAACTCATTTTAGATGTATGCTTCCTAAGGTCAGTACAGGCTATGAAATTTGAAGATGTCAATGTCATCTTGAGTCAGAGGGAAAGTTGGGGAAAAGTGTTTATTTTATAATGACATATTTATTTATAGAAAGACCGGATTTTTGTAGAGATAATTTATCCCATCTGTTGAATTCAGAATAAGCAGGGCTAGGAACGGAAAGGTTCCAGTAAGCAGGATAGTGCCTATCAACACAGCTTCCACAGTGAACAACACACTGCAGCTATATGGCACGGGACCTTTGCTAGAACACTGATGGAGAGACAAAGACTCCTGAATCAAGAGTTCAGCCCAGAATCAGGGATAACATAATACAAATGCTAATCTTCTGAAGAACAGAATGAACAAGAACTGATTTGGGTATTGGTGAGACAGCGAAAAAAGCGATCTCCCTCTTTTCTGAAATCAACAGCTGAGCTCAGAAGCAGCCAGAAGCACCCAGAGGCAAGGAGGGACAATGAAAGCACAGTCAAGAGGACTCCTCACAGACAATTGTTCACAGCTGAGCCAACAGAATAGTAACACCCCTTGGGGTAAATGGGCACGTGTCAACATTCTTTTGAGTTCTGCTCAAAGGTCTTGAGGGGAGAACAGGTAGGTGAGCCATGCTACAGTTCCAATCCTGAATGCAGGAACTATAGAAGCCAGCGAGTGCTCTGAAGGGCTGACTGGAGAGGCCCCAAGCCCATTGGGTTTGGCGACAGAGATGTCAGCCTGGCAGGAAGAAGAGGAGGCAAACGGCCAAGATGTACAGTGAAGCCAGTGTACAACTGCTGCGGGAGGGAGAGCTTAATGGGGAGATAACACTAGCAATTTTAAAGCAATTTAAATTCTTCTCAGCGCCTTGAGAAGCCTATTAAAAATATTTCCTTTGGGTCCTGGAAAAGCTGCTCTCCAAAGCAACACAGTCCCCGAGGCTGTGATCATGTAAAGAGAGGAAAGATGGAGGAGGAAAAACACAGAAAAAATACGGTTTGAATCAAAGAACAACAACAAAAGCTGCCAGCTGTTTGTGAAATCATTGAAAATGGATATTTATATGCCAAGTAATATCTTAAGAGCCAGATGGTAACACCTGGAGATCTCTCTCTGTAGACACAAGTGGTCAAAGCCATAAGCCAGTAGTCTCCTGCATGAGAACAGGCCTCTCATATGTAGATTCTATCAACAGCAGGCAGGTGGGAAAGAAACCAAAGTTAAAATATATAAAATTAAGGACTGCTTAGACTCTGTTTAGGACATAGTGTATAAATATGAATCTCTATTTTCTGCTGTAGTAACAATGACATAAACACGCGTCCAGCACATAGGATCCAATTTGTGGAGCAGGTGAGCTCTGTGGCACATCATCTCATCTTGCTACTTACACAGTTCAGTTAGGAACTTGCTGCAGTGCCATAGGGGTCAATCTTCTGACGGTACATGAGCAATTTCATTCTCACAGGGCACAAGACCATACAGTTTAAACTGACTGACAATTCATTCCCTCTGTACTATCTGAAGTCTCATTTTCTGGAAGGATAAATTTGCCCTTACAAACGCGATATGCCAATGGATAGTCTGCCGCTGGGATTCAGACTAATTGCTCAAAAGCTGGACTAGGTATCTTCTCACTAATGCATGGTCACTTCTGACACTACAGCACAGACATAATCACAGAGAAAGGCCAAGCACACTTGCTCAGCTTACAGGTAAGTTGTTCAGCCAGCACTCTCAGACATATGGTTGACTTGTACTAACCTTGGCAGCAAAACCTGCCTAAGAAAACCGTTGCATTTCACTTTGGCCGTTCCTTCCAACCCATATCATGCTACCTCTTTCCTTATGCTGATATTACTGGTTTTGAGGTTGAGCAATAAACTATATCACTGAAAGAATGATGATAAAAGGAATCATCTGGAGGAAAAACACCAAATCTGGCTCATTAGGTGATTAGGTGACATTTCAGTGTGTCCCACAGGTAGCTTCATGGAAAGAAGAGAGAGGTACATTGTAGGATAGGATTGGAAACATGGTTGGGCTTTGAGTAGGAGGAGGGAAGGCAGGCAGTACTTGTTACAGCCAATGCATTGGGCAACTATTCCCTCAGCACAGAGAACTCTATGTAAAATTAGCTCACTCTTGCTAATTAACGCAAAAGAGACAATCAAAAGCCCAGTTCTGTGAGAGAGCAGAAATGAGGGCATCCTAAAAGCAGTGACAGCTAGAAACTCTCAACCTATCCAATATACAGTGTGGAGGGTCTCCACAGGACTTTTCAAGTGCCAGTACATAGATCTTTTTGATAATGATACTCTATGGGGTCAGTAAAGACATTTCAGAAAGACTTCTCCATTTCAGCCATTTGTTAGATTTGACGCTGATATTGAGTAAGGACATAATCCTTCAGATGTCAAACTCGCAACTCCTACTGACTTCACATCAGTGGCTCTCAGGAGAAGAACCTTCATCTGAAATATATATTTAGCACGGAAATAGAACAACAAGTACTCAAGTTGCTGTAGCAGATTATGGAGAGATTTACAAATAAAACACATTCCGAGTGCTTGAGGTCCATTTTGGCAGCTCTTAAATCTTTTTTCTTATTGAAAACTGCTGTTTGCTACAGTACATATAAAGACTGGATTTTGCTATGCTGGAAGCATTTCAATATATAGAAGCACCATAGAACGTGGAATCAAAGCTCTGTAACTAATTAAACTTCATAGGAAATGTTAACATGTATTTCTTAAGGAGAAGGTTACTGTGTTAGCAACTGCACATCACTTACCTAGAATGAACTAAACAGCTCCATTTGTAGCTGCCATTTGTCCTCATTCATTTTTAACTGCCTTCTTCAAACTAACACTTGATAAAAATTAGAAGATTCTAATGCAGTAGATTGGACTGTACGCTTAACACTCAAATAAATAAAACATGTCCTTAAGCATAATAATCTTCTTCAACTACAGGCAGAGCAGTTCCAAAATACTTCTGGATTTTATTTTAACTTCAACTTTCTTACAGTGTTGTAAAAATAAACTCATGTAAGTGAATAAGGATAACCGAAGAACCACATTTGTATACAAAATTGTCTTAAAGAGGCCAGTGATCGAATTTGTTTTCATTAGTGTTGCACTGAGAGCACGCCTAACCAAATGCCCATTCAAAGACCAGCAAACTGGTATCAGTCAAATAGCAGACCTCCTTCACACACTACCTTCGCTTATTTAAACTAACCAAGGAACTTGGAATGTAATTTGCTGTTCTGTTGAAGTGTTACAAATACAGACCGAAAAAGCAAATTAACCCTCTGAGGGTAGGGCAATTCTGAAATAAAACGGTGTTTTAGGCAACTATTTTCTGAGATCGAGCTTGAAGAATAATAATGCTAAATATTCTACTTTAGCTTGAAAACTCAAAGCAGTCTCAGTTAAAACAACAGACATCTGTGATACCTTATATTAATGGGTATGGTAGCTTTGCAGGCTATTGTTTATTAATATAATACATACATAGTGCTGGGTTTAATATTTTATTTGAATGACGTTTAATGTTATGCAAAATAAATTGTTATGATACATCCACTGTGACATCAACTAAAATGTGAACTAGTTTGCATAGGTTAGTACTTTGGGCAGCATGATGTTGCTCTAGTCCACCAAGGCTTAAATATTCACAGTGTAGAGGAAGAAACAGGAATTAAAGCATTTCTACTAAAATATATTTTAATAGCTGGTGTTAACTTTCTGCATAACAAAAGCCAAATTAAGATGATACATCATATGGTCCAAGAGTAAGTATATCTGTCCTTTGAAAAAACAGTTGTTACCTTCATAACTGTATACTCCCAAATACAGTACAGTTTTGCAAAATAACTAAAATTTTACACGCTTTAAAGCAAACATAAGCCAAACTGCACAGCGGTTCATTTTTGCTTTTTATATCACACTGCAAAAACCAACAGCTGAGAGAGTTTCCACATCATGCTAATCAATGTCAATACAGTCATTGCTGTCTTCCAATGGTCTAGCAATTTCTAATAGTAATATTAAATACACATGGTTGAATTGCTACAGTATAGCTTATTTTCCCCCTAAAATAATAATAAACAAATGTCAACAACAACTGGATTACAACTTAAGTACAATACGCAAATTCTATTTATCAGACACAAGAAGCATATGAAATTCCTTTGAATATACTGTTGTAGTGCAGGCAGTTTAGGAAATATAGCTTTCAGGTTTTCTTTCAAAAGGAGAGATGGGGTTCCTATGGCATTAAGCTGGAGAAAAATCACTAAAGCACTGCAAAATGGTTTATTCTTCTACAGCTCACCAGTACTTTGCATTTGCCAGCACATCAGTTTGGAGGTCTTCTTTCAACAGCGTCTTTTGTCTGTTTCAGTATATTATTTAAACATTTACTAACTAAAGCATATTCTGTAATTTAAATGGAGTGTTAATCAACGTAATTAAAATCTAACATTTTATACCCTGTACCACTTTCTGCCAGAGCTCTGTATTTGTCATTTCTTTTGCATTGTACAAGATGACATGCAGTCACTGTACAATAAAAACTAGAATTATTACCTTTCCCAAGTATTGGAGACCTCCCATATCCCCGAGGAATGCTCGGAAGGGACACATTTGTCAAAAATATCATCCATGGGAGGCGATTCTCTGTCAAATCCCAATCTGCCGAAGTGGTTTATGGTATGTCAAATGTAATCAAGAAAACCCTGTTTCATCAAGATTAAATGCTAATGTTTCATAATGAAGAATTACAACCGCAGTGTGTGTAAGTAGCTTTGTTTAGAAAATGAAGATTAGCCAGGCAAGAAAGAGTAATGAAAAGCAAGGCACCCATTTGTTCTTGTATGTATGTATGAATATGCTCTATGTTGTTTCCTACATTTTTACTCATGTTAGCAAGAATTAACAGCACATTGCATCTTCTTTATTTCTAGAATGCTTAAAATGGGAATGTATGAACTTCCAACCTGACCTCTGGAACATCATGGGAAATTTGGATCCTTAAAAGTCTTTTTCTTTCCCCAGAAAAATGTTGTCTACAGGAAAAAAGTACAGTGAGGGGAGCATGCTGTGTTAAAAAGGAATATATACTTTAAAGGTGACAAGACAGCATATAACATTTGTTCACCCCTATATCCCACTGCATGTAACAGGCTCCAACATACGCCTTGTAAAACCTGCACTGACACAATTTAGTTGCTGACTTACTTTCCCTACCTTACAAATTTTAGATTTTAAAAAATATTTTTATAAGTGCACTCTGACAATTTTGGGCCTTTGATAGCATTGCTTAGAACAAAGCCGCATAATGACACTGAAGTTTGTTTTATATCAAAAAGCAGGAACCATTCTGTATGCACACAAATTATTAAGCATATACAACATAAAAACCTGACTACATGAATGCATAACTTAAAACAGATCTTAATAATTCTGCTGACATACCATTCTCAACAGAAATACAGTTCACATACTGATTTGTTTTCTTGACCTTTTTTTATTTTGCTAATTGCTTTAGCGGCTTTGCCAGGGTAATGAATATGCAAAAATCATAAAGAAAATTTTAGTTCCATTGTTTAGCAAAACATATTTCTCTAATGTCATCAAATGCTCATTTTCTGATTTACTTTGCATTATATATACAGTGTTCAACACTGCAAACCAACTCCTCACTTAGGAAGAATGCTAGTTCATTTATAGGTAGACTTTCTTTTCCGTAAGTCACTAAAAATTGCAACTTGATGCAATGTATCTATCCCAAAAATATTTCTTTTTATTCATATCTGGTTAAGAAACTGATAACTTGAGGCTTTTTGTTGTCAGCATTACAGGACTAATAAAGCAGCACAGCAGCAAGTGATAGCCAGTTCTGCCTCAGGCATCTTCAGAAAAATTTGCCAGCCATCGTAAGATGGGAATCAATCCTCTCCTTGCTGGTGATGGCTGGTGATGAAAACCAACACAGAAGCAGACTGCTCGTTTCAGAGCTTCTAACTCAGCTTACCCCATCAGCCTTTTGAAAAAGCCATTTGACTTGCAAAGCTTGCTAATTTAATGTGGAAGTCACTAGTAATGCATAAGAGTCAGTTGCAGCAGCAGCTCTATATGCAAAACTTTGAAGGATTTTAAAGCAGGCAGCTGACAAGAAAGCACAGGCAAATCCTCAGTCATGAGGACATTTTTTCTTTTTTTTTTTTTTTTAATGCAATCATTCCATCCTATTTGGCAGCTGGGATCAGCTCCGTGTTAGCAACACCTAAAAAAAAATTGCATAAGCTTTCTAGTTCCTAATTGTATGCAAAAATAGACCTAGCAGGTATTTGCATTGACAAGTTTCCGTTGACATAACAAATCCATACTACCTTCCTTATTTATTCTTTAAATAGATATTGCAGGCTTGCTTACTTTGTGGAATGAGAAATACAAAACGGTCTATAAACTCTATGTTTAATTCCACTTTAAAAATTTCAGAAATGGAAGAAAGCCAGTGCAGGCTCAATATTCTGAGAGCTACTCTAAAATTAACTTCTCTAGCACGTGGCTGAACACCACAGATTATACTATCAGCAAAAGCATTTTCTTCCTTACACATGTGTGCATCCACATGAGTGAGTTCCCATGTGAATCTTTAACCCTTTTGTCCTTCCTCCCTGAGTTTCTCCCTGGGAGGGAACGTCGCACTCTCCTGGCACCCAGACAAAGCAAAAGCAACTTCCCTGGGACCCAAGCCTGCCGACACCGTCCCTCTGACAGCTCCATTATGTCACCAGGTATCTGATCCTCTCTGCAGCCTCACAGACTGAGACCTGCATCCTTCAGTTCTGAGGAAAAGTTAACAGACACCAAATAGCGTACGTGAAGGTCTGTCAGCAAAATATTTTCACTGTTTTCTACAGATGGCTAAACTGAAGCATGGCGGCATAGAGTACGTTGGACTACTGTTTGGTTAGTTTTCCCTTCGGTGTCAGTTATGAGAAAGATTAAATCAGTAAAAGAAACCCTAATATTTCTCCATCATTAATCATTTGGCAAGCGTACAACCCCACTGTTGGATCACCCAGATTTTTGGAGGAAACTGAAGGCATTGAGCTGAAATGCCCTACAATAACCAGAGCTCTCCTCCGCTCCGCAGTGGTGGTGCAAGTATTTCTGCAGCAGGGGTAGGCACATTAGCTCATCAGCAAAGCAGCCATTAAGCGATTACCTGTGGTAAGAAGGGGGGATGTGACTGCAGGCGTTGTGTGACTGCACAGCACTGGGGCTTCACACAGGGTATTTATTTACAGCAGTGCAGCGGAAGGCAAAGGAACTAACATGAAGTATTGGTCATACATTGCCCTAATGGAAGCTTCTATTTAAATGCTAAGTATTATTAGAAGGAAACGGAAGAGTTGACAGGTTTTATACTCTAGATAGTCTTTGCAAGGAATTTGCTGTGGAAAAGATACCAAGAACCATGAATCCAGGCGTGGGTCTAACTGATGGACTGGGATGCAAGCAAAGCTGATAGAAGAGGTTGCTGTTGGAAATCACAGAAAATGGGTAATCCAGGAATAAATCATGTGGGCATGCAAGAGTCAGGAAATTTTTGCTGTCAAAATAGATCTGTTTGCTGTAAGGCTGCTGGGCAGTAGGGTTTTTTATTTGTGTTTTTACTAGCATATTACTTGTCATTATTTCAAATGATTGAATTATCTGCTCAACATTTTTATTTTTATTAGGATGCTAACTGCTCAAACATTAAACACCTCCCTAATAATTTGAAGATTTGTTCAAACTCAGTGTGTTAACCTCCTGTGACTTCAGAGTGCCATAAGAAGAGAATCAATTTTATGGTTGTTATTATAAAGGGAAATAATGTCTTTGAGTTGTAGGGAAAAAGCATTTCCCCTTTACAGCTAATTGACTGAAATCTTTATAGGATTGGCAGCACCAGGCTTCCATATATGTTTTTCATTTTGAGGGAGCGCTATTACAAGCAATGCTGTTTTCAAAGCTCTGAGTTTCTTGTTGATTCTTTATCTTTACTTTAAAGGACTCTAAATTGGATTCTGATTGAGAATGCAGACTGTTATAGCAGTGATAAAGTAATGAACATGTACTCTGAGAAGATTCTTCTGGCTTTTTCTAAAAGGTTAGATTCTGAGTAAATCATAATAAAGCTCAAAGGACTAGAGACAAAAATTAGTTAACAAACTCAATATAATTTGCTGGAAGCATTCCTGTTTTCCCAGTTCTCTGAACAGTACCATACATCCAGCCATCATCAATTGGTTGCACATTGATGATATAATCACCATCCCTGAAGGAAACTTCATCTTCGTCTTGAGCACTGTAGTCATACATAGCTCTGTATGTTCTCTGTTGAAGGAAAGAAAACAAGGCTGTAAAGTTTCAAGCTTAAACAGAGACAGATTCCATTTCTTCTTTGCACGAAGAAAATGAGAAGGGCAGAAAAAAGAACACAGGAAGCAAGGCAGGGAGAGAAATCACAAGTTACCTGTTGAAAAGAAACAGTTTACCCTCCACTGTCAAATATACAATGAATACAGCCCCTTTTTCTGAGTGACAAAATACTTAATTTTTGAACCTACATTGTCTGAAGTCCTCATACAAATAGACCTCAAGTCATTCACTGCTTCTTGAAATAGTCCAACTATTATTTCATATATTCACTAGTAACAGTTCATTACATCCAGCCATGGCTAGCTGTGCTTCTGCTCCTTATTTGCATGATTCCCAAATAGCTTTTCCTGTGTCTTCACTACAGAAAAGAAATACAGTCTTCATCCAGGTCATTAACTTTCCCATCTCATTAAATGTCCTTCATTTCATTAGGATTTTACCCAAGTTAGGAATTAGGAGTATATTATTATCTAATGAAAAAATAAAAAATTAAAAAAAAAAATAAAAACAAGATTTCAGAAAGTCTGCAAAAATAATTTTTATGAATACTCACTTTTGCATATTCAGATAAAATACTGATCTAAACAGAACACAAAGTCCTTTCATTAGGTAAGCCAAATTTCTCTACGCCTCTGTCCACTGTAAATCAAGGTTTTAATTTTCTTTTGAAAAAGAGTATTTATTTCCCCTCATAACCAATCAAACGCTATCATTTACTGGAATTCAAAGTGGATTTTCAAACTCAAAGCGAACAGTCTCTGCTTCTATCTTAACAGCAGAACAAAACTAGCTCATTTGAAAATTCCCAGGAGTGCTTTCTTGTCCTTACCCTCTCTTCTCAACAGAAGTCAAGAGCAGTTCAAGCATCACTGATAATATCCAATTTCCCTACCAGTAACTATTGATACGTCACCATATCTAGCTGAATTTTTCAGGAACAATGCTTTAAAGAGAAAAAAGGTAAAAACAGTCAATGTTTGAGCTAGTGCCCTAGTACCATTGTCTGAACCTTTTAAGAGACAGCAAAAACAGTTCTGCTTCCCAGCTGAGGAAAACAACTGTAGCTAAGTTTTAGTCCACCTCATATATATTTTTTTGAGGGTTTTTAATGAAAGTATTTTCAGAAAAGGTGGACATTCCTCCACACACAGTGAGGAACCCATTTGTCATGCTGGAAGCGTGGGATCATGTAATCCAAACACTATAGGGCAACTCATTATTACTGCTCCCATGCTAGAAATACACTTTTTGTCTTGATTCTGCCTTTATCATCAGTAGCGCATATTAAACACTACAGAGAAACCAGCTCCTGGTTAAACACTGGAGACCACTACCTTTCCTGACAAGCCTACTCTGAACTGTATTTGAGTCTTGCTCTGTATAACTGCTCTCTTCCATGCCTTGTAATGTTGCTGCCCTACAGCCTGTGCTGCTTTCTTAGTGGTTCCTTAATGTCTTCTAAGTGTTTACGGAAGGTGATGAAAAAAAGCATCATTGTTCATGCACTACATCAAAGCAACTAATTGGGAGGGTTCTATCATACCAAAAAATTCCTTGAAGATTTACAAACTAGAAAACTAGCTTGTAAGACCCTGAGGAATGGTCTCTGCCTTTGAGAATTTTACTTTTTTCCAACTATTTCAACTGGTCTGTCCATTGACCCTTGAAACTAACTCCAAGAAAACAATGAAAAATATGCTATTACAGCAAGTTCAGCAGCAGTTAGTCCTTTAAACAATTTCTTTCCAAAAAATGTCCATTTAAGAAAAATGGTAGAAAGTCCGTATGTGGTATAGTGCAGAGCATAGATTTTCCTCTGAGCCATGCTTATCTGTCTCCCTTAAATGGGCAAAGACTGGGGAAAGAGATTAAATGTTTTATTAAACTAACATATAACTGGGGGGAAAAAAAAAGAGAAGTTTTTGCTCACCCAGAAGGATGTTCACACATCCTTAGAACATCATGGTATAGGACATACTACTGCTGTCTCCTTTAAGGCAGCTTGACTACATCACTGTGGTGGCACAATTGTGGAGACAAGCTGGTAATTTCAAACTTTAAAAAAATTTATTAGGGCCCTAAATGCTGCTGAGAAACCTAAATTTATGGCCTTAACACCTAATTAGGTGCTAAATGGCTGTCAGGAGAAATCTCCATAATAATCCTGTTAGCATTTAATGCCTAATTATCACTTCAGAGTGTAGTCGGGGCTATATAATTGAGAATTACAATGCTTAAAGGACTCAAAGCAGGAATTTCTAAAATGCATTTTAGTGAATTATTCTTCTGTCAGTAGTGAGTTTAACAGGTGCTGAGAGTACAAGAGGGTATAAGAAAAGATTGGGGTTTTGTAATACAGTCAAATACTCACTTATCTCCCACCTCCTCAAAGGTCTAACTTGCAGCTACTGCTTAGGCAGAACAGTAAGTCTTGTGTGTATGAAGAACTAAAGCCCAACTGTCATATTCCCAGCTCCCCAGCCAGATGTGAGCTGACAGATGCATATTTCCACTTCATCCACCAGTTTATACTTATTCAATGGATTGCTCCTTGCAAGCAGCAGTACCTGTTGCAGTGTCCTTCACATACAGCAGCTATCTAGGAAAGCAAACTTGCAACATAAGTTTTGGTTTTCTACCACTTTTAGTTATCTAAAGGCATGAGAATACCCTCTGTTATTTTCCAAAGAGCCAAACAGCCTTCAGCGGTCTGTTATAAAACCTTCTGCACTCTGAGCAACAATTTACTTCAGCCCATTATGGAGAACCGCTCATTGAAAGCGAGCAAATGTTAAGAATCATAAAACAATGTAATTTATCTGGGGTATGGGGGTGGGGAAATCTACCCAAAGACTATGTTAGGATCGTGCCTGATAGAAAACACAGCTCAAAATTAAATAAACCATAATTTAGAATTTAGAAAATTTCTGTCTTGTAATATAGGAGATTTGTGGACATGATTATAAAATGAACTTCTGTCTTTTGGGGACCCTGACTTGATAACAATGCAACAAGCCTGCTGAAGGAGTAGGTTTTACTAGAGCAGCTAACTCTCCAATCATCCCCACCCTGATATAACCCATGGGATCTTAATCACTCTTGCCCTAGAGATGTCCTGGCCAAACTCAGGCACTGATGGGTGAGTCAGACATCACTGCATCTCTGGCAGCACTGTTCTAAGCCCGGAACTGAACAGGCAGCTGAAAGCAATGAACCTAACATTGTGTAAGTTTGCCAGATCTCCCACGGCTTGTCCACGCGGCATTTTAAAAGCACTCCAAGACTGCCATCGATCTTCAGTCTGTGCAAGTCACTACATTTAAACACATCCCAAAGCAGAGGTTTCCCCCAGCAGGCATGGAGAGCCCTCTGTATCATCCCAACAGCTGAGTGTAACATGCCCAGCACACCTGGGTAAGATGCACGCTAGAGAAAAGACAGTCTTTTGATGTGAATGTGGGAAGACAAGGGAGCGTGCCAGGTTTCTAGCCGCATCTGAGATTCCTCTTTTGGAGCAGAATCACCACCCTGGGGTGATAAGATCACGCTCTGTCTTCCTCACCAGACTGCCAAGTTAGCAGTCAGCACCAGGCCAGCAGTCCTTGATTTTCTTCCTCTGGAAATGCTTGGGGTTTATTGTCTTCAAGGAAAGCCACTCAGTTTTTAACAGCAACAAGATCTGTTGAAACCATGACTTTTGCTGTTTCCTTTTTTCCCAATGATAAACAGCAATTATCACTTAAAAGAACGCCAACTAACAACAGTTTCACAAAGGGGTAAGAAATCCTGTTGAAAGGAGACACTCAGTCAACCCTTCATTTTTAAAATATTTTACCATCACTCCCTTTTTCTATTACCTTTGTATTCCCAATTCTGGAAAGAGAGGCAAATGATGATTCTGAAGATGACTGAAATGATATTGTTTCAACAGACAGCCCACCGAGTAAGTCACTGGAAGGTAGAGATATTAGGAACATAGTGGCCATCTACCTGCCCACATACCTGCAGAAGCTGCTAAGTGCATTTCGAGATCTGCAGGCATCTCCATTCTCTATCTCCTGGATTTGAAGGCTGTTTTCTTTGCTCCCCACTGACTAGGAAATCTACCAGCAAAGCCCAGGCTTCCAGGTCTCCCACTTTTTGGACTCTGTCCCTTTTGGAAAGCAGCCAGCTCCCCAAGTGCCTTGTGATATCCTCAGAAATTAATGGTTGATTCCAGTATCAGCTGCCTCACAGCTGTAATGCAGGTGTCCAAAGAGTTTCTCCCAGGTATCTGGATCCCAGACTTCCCAGCAAATTAGCCCCCTCAGCCCCAAAACAGCTGAGAAACTGGCAAGCCTGAAAGCACCCAAACCTCACAGAACATCATGATCTTTACAATATAAAATGCCATGGAGTTTCAGTCTTAAAGAAAAACATGAGTTTCAGCTACTCTTGAAAACAGATTTTTTCAGCTCAGCAAGTTATGAGTTTGGTTCATAATTAAATACTTCTTCATCTCTCAAAAAGTTGACAGAGATAGTAAATATCCATTCAAAACAGTCTAAAATTCAAAATTACAAGCCAATATTTTTAAGATAAAGGTGACTGCATCTGAACTATGAAATCTGGCAGTGATATGAGGGGAAAAAAAAGTATGATAACCATTAAAACAGAACTTTATATATGTAAAGAGTTCAAAAAGAAAAAAGAAGCTCAATTTCCTAAAAACACAAGCCGAACGCGCATTCGGCTCTCATTCCATGACCAGTTACTTCTAAAATAAAATATTCACTCCAGCTTTACATTCTCATCCACCACAATTAAGAACTTCATGACTGTGGCCATGCTTTCATGATAAAGCTTCTTCTCAGTCACCCAGCAGTATAACTCAATTTGGACCAAGCACGAGTGGGTGCATGACTGTTCTGCTGAATTAGAAAGGGCACACCAATATGGAGTTTGAGCTAACTTATACAAGTAGACATGAGTAATACGGATAGGCACAAAGCCTACTAGTGCATAATCAGCAAGTCAAAAAATTTGAAACAAGTTTAAACCAACAGGGTGATCTTAAGAAACCAGAGGGTTTCCTCTAGTGCTAGGAGCCTGAATTCATCACAGAGCATAACGTCAAAGCTCAACCTGTGAAATACCGTCCAAGCGTTTACTGTTTGCTTTAAGCAGGTAGAAGGGTCAGTTATTTCTCTGGAGATCATAAATGAAATGTTTTTTAATGTGTTCTGACATGAAAGTTCTTGCCATTGCTCTCAGTTACTTAATCTTTTTTATACTTGACACCTGTCACATTTAGGACTAGGACAGTCAAACAGTCCAACTATAAAACTCAAGAGGACCAATTCACTCATATTTAAGAGATTTCACAATAGCTGATGAAGTTGCTTACCCAACAAAATCGTTCTTTAAATCCCATACTCACCAGACCTGCTGAATGAGGCTGTGAATGCATGGACCTCATGGATGACATACTGGTTTGGTGCATGTATCCATATCCTTGGGACTGGCTTTGCTGATAGGCCCCAGGGAGAACAGGGGCTGTGTGTTAAAGACATAAAGACACATTAATTAAGTTTTTTAAAAAGTCCTTATCTGGCATTTTGTAGAAACTGTATATTATTTGCATTGTAAATAACAATTCCTCAGTAGGAAACAGTTCAGAATGATTTCCATATACAACACAAGGCTTTTCGTAGGTTGAATTACACATAAATGTAGCCAAAGCTATACCAATATATCCACAAACACTATCAAGGTTAGTTCGAAGGAAAAACTTAACATACCTTAATAAGTCTCACCATAAAGAGGTGTACAAAAGCTTGAGACACCACAAACTCAATTTTGATACTGGCATAGATGATACACTAAATAACATGTGCCATAAACAACTTTTTGAGGAAAGATTGATGAAAAAAGCTATATATTAATACAGTTTTGAAATGTTTCAGTAGAAGTTCTCTGCAATTAATTCTTAACTCATTGCAAACTAACTCTTATTTATCTGGCTATGAACAAAGAGGACTGTGATTCACAGGAAGAGACAGAAATGTGAAAAAGTGAGCCCACAGCTGGGTTTCTTAGTTTATACTGATTCCATCAACATTCTTAGCCAAACACAGAGAGATCAATGGTTGCTTAAATATTTCTAAGTCCACCTTTTTCAGTATCTTCCTCTTACCACACAATTCTTCGATCTCTTTGACACATATTTTATTCATATTATTTTAACAATTCTGTATGTTAATCATTAATATGTTGACTTTTATTGTACCAAGAGCTGCTGAAAGAGTTAATACAACCAACAAGGACTCACTACTTCTATTGCTTACTAAGAAAGCATTCACAGACCTTCCATATCTGCTCAAACACCTTACTTCAGCAACAGACCGTAATAGAATGTGTTAAAAACATGGTTGATCAAAAATCTGTGAGAAATAAGCACAGCATAAATGACTACTCACTATTTTCCTAGCAAGCCCAATAAGCATTTTTAAATCAAAATTAAGAGACTGAAGTGCTTTTCATAATCTAAAGATTAAAAGTTTAGTCACTGCATATTTGCCCGTCTTTAACTCTGAGAATAAAGATTTCTGGTTTGTATGGAGGTTAATAGCCTATCTCCGCTGTTGCTTACCAGACTTTTACTAGTTCAACTGGAAATTCATTTAGCTGCACTGAAAAGAAAATGCATTTTTGTTGACACTTCATGAAGTGGTTCTTTTAGCTGGTATTCTACCTAACTCCTCTGACAAAAGCCATCTTTCGCTTACAGGAGATGGAGCCCATGACTCAAAAATCTTCAAATATGGAGTGATTGAGCAGTCCGATACTTTCTGAGATACATGTCTTGGGCTTGCTACTTCTCTGCTTCTGGAGCAGCCATCACACACAGATTCAAAAAGGAGTAAAGCTAATGTAGGATTTAATGAGTTTCACAATGTATGAAAGGACCCAGGACTTGTAAAATGTAAAAAAACATGGGAGAAGCAGGAAACCACCATTAAAAAATATATATAATTAAAAGAGGTATTCATATTTGCAGTAATAATACTCTGTCCTTCTCTTCTTCTTGAGTGATCAGGACAATAAACGAGTGTGAAGAAGTATCACCGAGAAATTGTTTGCTGAACTATTTCTGAAAGAAAAGTCAACCTTGTGCTTTCAGCAAGGTGTTTTACCTATCCTACTTCCCCGGCTAACAAAATCATTGAATTGAACAAAGGTTTTTCTTAAAATACCCATTTAGTTTTAGTTAGCATATTCAAATGCACTAAGTATGTAATTACAATTTGGGATGTTACTTTTTGCTCTACTATACTTGTAAAGATAAGTAATGCTGTATATTCAACTAGGGTTTTTCTGATTTAGAAAACATGTTTCAAACTACTGTAATGAATAGATTGCTTTGTTAAGTGAGTGAAATTAAAGTGATACACAGTCAGATGCAACACTGGAACATGATGAATAATGGATGTTTTAGAAGTGCCAAGTTCATTCTAATGACATACAAGTACAAAGACATTTTAAGGCAGTTTAATCATCAGGGAATTGCTGCTCGTTAACATGTTCACAGGATTATCATGCATTATGTGAATAGTCCTAAGTAGTTCATCAAATAATTTATGTTTCAGTGTTGTTACAAGCTACTTCTACATGACCAGATGTAGCCCTTCATGAGAAAATAGAGAAAAACATAATTTAATCAAAGGTTCTGCGATCGAGCCAGAATGAATATATTTTGCCTAATTCGCCACCAGCATAAACGTGGGTCAGTTCACAGAAGCCAACGGAGTCTCATCTCCTCATACCCGCAGTAAATCCGTTATGTGGGTTGGAAACTGAGCACAGTTTGAACTTTTTGACTTAATAGGAAGTAGTATCTTGAGCCGACATTGGCCGCTGATAAGTCAGCCCCCTGCCCACTCTGCAGCAACAAAGGGCTGGTAGCTTTTCCCTGGTACCTGGAAGGAGCAGAGCCCCTGAGAGTCCCTTTCTTCTTCCTAGGAGAAGCGAAGAAGCTGCTAGAAACTTTTTACACTTGATTCCTTCTCCCCAAAACAGATCTTTCTCAGTTCCTACCAATCATCCCTTATCAGCGTAAGGCAGCGAGCCTGCTGATGGTCAGCTTCATTATAGCCTCCAAATCAACAGGCATAGTTTGAGAAGGACAACCCATGTTGCCTGCCTCTGCGCCTCTGTCAGCAGCAGGTCTGAGATGTGCTTTACTCTTTTGCAATCAGTTTCTCGCAAGCTGAGAGAATTCTGTCAAACTGTCTCAGTGAACCTGTTTACTAATTTACCCGCAACGATGGAAAACGTAAGCCCATGGAAATAAAGCATTTCTTCCAAAGCTGAAGAAAATTTGGGAAGTGTTAGAAGCATTAGAAAAAGATTCTATACAAAGAAAAAGAAGGCATTTCTAGGATTAGCTTTGCTAATGATCTTCTAGTCCTTTAATTAGGCATTATATATATATGAGCATATATACCAGCACATATCAGCGCTGAAGACACTTGACTGAATAATTCGACCCTTTTTTTCCATTAAAAGAATACCATAGTAGGGGTGCAAAAAACAATCAACAGTTTTCAACAATTTTTTACAAAAAATACTTAAGAAACCTCCAGATGGTTCTATATTTGGAAGATAATTTAAGAATCACATAAATAAGCAGATTAGTGAGAGACAACAGAGTTGACCTGTGTTTCTGGTGATACACAGATAATTCAAGGTGAGATTAAATGATGCAGAGAAAGAGTTTGACTTTTCTTCATCATCATCACCGATAGTTAACTGCAATCTTTTGGCTCAGTATAAACCTCTATAACATCACTGACTGCAGCAGCAGCAAAAGCAATGGTTTTAGTTAACCTAAGGGAACAATAAAACACAGTGGTGGAACATGAAATTCATTTAGCTGAAGCCAGATTTATTGGTGAGGGAGCTGAGGGCTGACCATTGCTCCCAGAAGTACAGGTGGATGTTTTTTCTTGTTGCATTAAGACTTTACCAGATGCATTCTGATGTATCAAAACTTACTTTTTTTCTTGTTCCACTTACCAAGCAAGCCAGATGTTCATTTTAAATTATCTACTTGAAGAAATTTATCATATATCTCTTACTATATCTTTATAGGCCTCCCCAGAGGAAAGAGAGAGAAAACTAAATGAACATGATAAAAAGCAAACAGAGAGGAAGCCTCCAAGAGAAAGAAGAAGCTGGAAGAATGATAGTGATAGATGAACTTGCTGCAGCAGACAATAGGGTCTGCAGAATGTGTACCAATCAGGGCATGCTTTGAGAAGGTCCGGGAATGAAAAAGGTCAGACCATGGAAACAGGAAAGGAATAATTAAGAGAGCATTGTATAACTACAAGGTTAAAATAAGTTTATGCTGAAAAGTCACGTAAAGGGTAGGTTCCAAGATATATTTTATCAAAACCATACTTAAACTCCCTTTCATTCTTTTGTACAGTAGAACCTCAACAATCCATGGTAAAACAATGTATCCCCAACTGCTAATTACTGTGCTTTTGCCAGGTACTGCAATACATGCCATCTACTGGACTAGATGTAAAATAAAAATCACTTCATTTACTCTTACAGACATCATGCAGTGTTAAGCACTTATTTCACTTCATATTTTGATGCCATCTCAATCCATGGTTTCACTACTAAGACTTCAGAGAACTCACAAAGAATATTACAATATTTTGTAATAATAGCAAGAGAGAGCAGGAAGTAAAAAGAAAGATGATGATTATTATATGCTTAATTCTAATGTCTGTAAGACACTAGAAATCAAGCTGAAGATTTTCTGAGGAGCACAAAAAGTTACATAGAGGCGGAATACAGCATCACTATATGTCTTTACGTTAACAAGGTTATGACTAGCTCCCCTGAAATAGATGAAGCTGCTTATGGGAATCATGTTGCTCCACATATATTGAATCCTTCCCCAGTTTTGCCTTGCTGCTGCTGCATTTTCCTCAGGTTGCAACATCAAAAAGGCCTCATGGCTTTACTTTCGAAGGCCTCTCCCATAGCTTTCAGTTCCTTCTTTCTGTTGCCCTTCCCTTAGAAACTACTCAGCTATGTCCCATGCAGCAGAAGACACTGTCAAAGCAGTGATGCAATCACACATGGGGAAGCGTAGCTCTAGAGTGAACTTCTGGGGTACCCCGGTACACCCCATGTGTTGTTCCTGTGGCTGGGTCACTGCCTGAACTGCACAATGCCCTTGACCACTTCCCAGTCCACGTTACCAGAATACATAGCTAAGGAAATACAGCCTCAGGGTAGAACTGTTATTGCTGTGTTGAAGCTGGTGGATAATAACAACAGATACCTTTTTAAAGCCTTCTCCAGAAGATGTAACTTTGGTCACAAACTCTGGCTCGGTACTTTATTTTTTGATTTCTATCACTTTCCCCAGATGTTGGCTGCTGCTCCCCATCATTAAAATATTTAAAGCAATTTGGGTTGGAAGAGACCTCTAGAATATAGTCTATCCCCCATTTAAAATCAAGGCCAAATTTGCAGTTAGGTTGGGTTTCTTCAGGCCTCATCCTGTCAATTTTGACTTTGGGATGGAGCTTTCACTATGCTTCTTTGGGCAACCACAAACCCTATAATTCCTCCTGTTTATTTCCCATACTGTGTATATTCCTGTACAAGCTCTTGAGATGAGCTCAGCCCAGCACTGCATTAACCGTACAAGCACCTTGAGAAAGAGTTTTAAGGAGAGATTTGAAGAAGGTTAACATATTAATTCTGCAGAAATTCACATCCTGCCCAAGCATGAACAGCAGGATAAACGGGATATAATTGTTGTCAGCCAAGAATTTAATGAGCATTTTAAAGAAGGCGCATATCACAGGCTGATCAGAAACAAGAATCTTGATACTTTGGCAGCAAGTAAGGTAGGATAGATATGATGAAGATAGGATGTGAAAGACATAAAAAGAGAGGAAAAGCAACTTGACTGCTATGACAGATGAGCTTTTAGCAGGCTTTTAAAGATGATGTGCTAAACATCATTCTCTGCTAAAGTTAAGAGTGTTGGAAAAACTCAGCAGGAGTCATGAGGTGATATGTCTCAAAGAGGCATATCCTCTGGCAGTCCATCTCTGATTCCCACTGTATATCTGAGGCTGATGCTCCATGAGCTGGCTGAGGCAATCTAACACTCCTGCCACCCTTTCCCCTCCTCTCAGCTGGGCTGGTTTTCTGCTGGCGTGGTGAGCTGAGTCAGCTCAGCAAGGGATCAGGCCAGCAACAGATGCGGTGCAAGGAAGGAGGCAAGACTAGGTACCCAAGGCCACACACAGCACAAGGCAGCAAACTGGTAGATCAGCTCAGCTGTCCCAATCTGTGACCCCCCAAGCACCTTGATTCTGTGCAAGCTCCCTCTGAGTTCAAACCACAAAAGAGCCTATCACAAATACTTCCCTCCAGATGTCCCATCATCCACCTCCAAACAATGCATCCCACGTAATGCAGAATGCTCTTGTGTGCTAGGCATGGGGCATGCTAGGCTCAACTACTTGTATCCTAGGTCTCCACAGAATTTGAAAAAAGTCATAGTGGAAGTTTAGAAAAGATTAACCCCAGTGCAGCCAACGAGCTGTTACTAAAAACAGATATCAGAGAACTTGAAGACTTTAATAAGTGTGCAAGGACTGCCCAGAGAGAGAGATGGTAAAGAGGCTGAGATGAGGTACAGAGCTCTGCAGCATCCCCATGGTACAGAGCAAGGGGATAGTCTCTAAAGGACATGATAAAAAAGCAGACACAGGAGTACAGAGAACGAACAGAAGAGTACAGATATGTTACATACAGATAACATGAGGAAAGCCTCAGTAATAATTTTCCAGTGCAGGACTGATTGCCAAGAATGCTCCTGTCCCAAATTGGGATCAAAAGAAAAACAAAAATCTCAAAGATTCATTCAAAAAGAAATTTTAAAAATCAGGTAAAGAAACAATTTTATGCCAATCATTTCAAAAGCTCTAGGTATAATTTTTATAATTGTCAATGTTTATTATAATTTGTGACTCTTCAAAATTAAACATATTACAACATAAAGCAGGATTCTTTGTTTCAAAAATGTCAAGCTATAACCTTAACAGTCTCAAAACTGAATAAAATGGAGTGTTTGGCATTAAGACATTAATCACAAGTGATCCATTCCTATAAAGAAGTTTGGCATTAAACTGCTATCTTCTGATGAAAAATATTGAAAAATTCCCAGCCATCTCTAAAGTTAAATTGCTCAGCATTAACTTTCCAAATAAGCTAGAAAATGGGAACACATACTCTAAACTGATGATAACTCTTATCTATCATAGAGTTTTATTATTTTCTAGTCAGAACAAGTAGCACAGCACAGTCAAATTTACTGGGAATAGGTCAGACTGCATAAGCATATAAAAAGCACTAACCTGAAGACTGCAGATGGTGAGACCTGATACAGAACAGTGCTGTTTTTAGAACAGTAGAAAACAACATGGTAAGGCATCTTGGCATTTTTTCTTGTAACAGTAACTTTCCCTTCATTTCTTTTCTTTCTCTGTTTTTTCTCTTTTTCTTGCCCTTTACTCGTCAGTTAGGCTGCTTTCGCGGCTGTCTGAGCTACCAGGCTTGTTGCTCTCAGTGGTGCTGTCAGAAGCAGCAGTGTGTCTGCATACTGTCCACTACAGGAGTCAGTATTAGTTAGTAAATTGGAATATCAAACCCAGATATAATTAGGTTGTTGAAATAACAACCTGAAAGTATGGCCTAATTCACACAGGGTGCTAATAAATATCTGCCATGCTCACTGACCTCATTAGAATTGAAGCTCTGAACTACTTGGAGTCAGAGGCAAATTCAGAACATTACAAGCTTAGAAAGTTTCCATAACCTAAATTATAAAGATACAAGAAATAAACCATGCACTTTTCAAATACTTGGGAAAAAAATGGGGGAGGAGGATCAACAAAATAATTAACCATGTTTAAAATAACTAACATAAATTATTTACGATGAAAAAAATCAAAATATCTCCACTCTCAAGACTACATACTGACATACTACAATGGATAAAATAGAATGTTTTAAACTAAATTTCATTAGTGTCATGATTAGACTGAGACTGTTTTAAGCACCATTATTTTATAACCCGATTTTATCAGCTAGCAATAACTAAGCCTAACTGTATGTATCCACCGTGTAAGATGAAGTAGATTATTATGGGAAATGCAGAATCATACAATTATAACTCTTAAAAGCAGTATAAGAAATTAAAATTTGATTTTGCATGAAACTGCAACAGAAGATCACACATAGCAAGAAATTTTGAAAGGAATGACAAAAAGAATGTCTAATGTGCTCATGCCACATGGAATCCTGTATTTTATTCATAATTTGTTTTCCTTTCAGGGGGAAACTATCTCATAGTTCAGTTACTCCTGAGAGAAAATATACTTACAAAAAAATCACCAGTTCCAAAATTCCTGATTTGTATGAACAGCCAATATCATTAATACTGGTCTTTGTTGTATAAGTCCATCATACATCCAATAGCAGATGTAGTGGGAATTTGGGAAGTACTAGCTAGTCCAGTGGAAGAACAGTTGGCAAAGGATCTCTCTAGTACGTTGTGGTCTATATGTCTGGTCGTTCAGGCCTTCTCCTTAATTTTTTATACTTTAAAGAACAGTGTATCAGTCAATTCCATCATATTCTTTTTCAGGACAATCTATTTCTTGAGGTACACTCTGGCCTTTCTGAGGGGTCTAAGACTCTGTACTGCAAAAAGCCATGCTCTCATGGACATGTTTTCCTTTAAGTAAAAGTAGTATGGCTTTCATTCCCCTTCAGAGGAACTGCACAAAAAGGCTACATCCAGAGAAAGCGCAGGCTAGCACAGTCTCTAGAAGCCATGTCTGCAAGCAGGTATTAAATGTCATAGTCTAGAGAAAAATGAAAGGAACCCAGGAAGTCCCGTTTTCTACTGTTGACATTAAAAGAAAGAGGACAGTCAACTGAACATCCACCTTCTTCATCTAAAGACAGTAACACAGGGAATATTTTTGCCAGGAAGTGTTTGTGGATACTCCTTAGAACATAATTTCTACTGAGAAATGGGGGTCGAGGATACTGAGTCACAGCTCAAAAGCCTTTGTGATCGTTAACACATTATCATCACTGTAAAGAATCACAGGGTTTTAAATTATTACATACATGCAATCTTGTGCTCTGCCAACAGGAGAGGAGAAGCCGCCAGATCGCAAAGAACCCATAGAGTTCTTGCCTGTAACTGTGTCTGACTGTGGAGCAGAGAGGTGGTGAGTGGCAGCCTCACAGCCTGCAAAGAGCACAAGACTATCCTGTCCTGGCAGAGCAGACAATTTTGATGAATAGAAAATGCCATCAGCTTCCCCAGGCTGCCTCTGGAATGGCCATGTGGGACTGTATGACGAAAGACACTCAGAAGAACTCAGAAGATAAATGTAATTGAATAGCAGCCTCTTAAAGCAAAAGCTTTCCCACAGAGAAGCTAAGGGTATCTGTTATAAAATAGGGTGGTGAAGGATCTCCCAGGAAAATCAACTAGTAAAATGTTTCAAAAGCCTTTTAAATAGAGGAAGAGGCTGTTTGTAGTAATCATTCACACTGATATGTTTTTGTGGGTTTTGCTAAAAAAACAGGGCAAAATGGAAGTAAACATAACACAAAATTACAACTTAGAATGAATGACAAAATTATTGTCTCCATGCAACTTCTATGAGCAGTTGTTTTGGGCATTTTAAAAACTATGAATTCTGTATCTGACATTTGGAATTTTATGAGCAGTTACAACACCCTACTTCACTTTCAATTTAATTCACTTAAAATACAAATCATTTGTCCCCCTTCCAGATCCCACTGACCAGTTCTCACTACAGCACTGTAAAAATAAAGCTACTTCAACTATTTGGCTTCTAGCCCTAAAACTGGAGTTCTATTTGTCCCCAGATCTGAATCCTAAAATGTTGGTTTAGGGTTAATATGATGAACACAGAATATTCTAAACCAGTTAAATGTAGTGCAACAGACAAAAAGTTATGTTTCAAATATTCAACCAGAAAATCTTTTCTAGATGTTGAATTCACTCATTTTCCTCACTAAAGCCGATTTAATACATTAAACACTCTATTGCAACCTAAGGGCAAAAGAATTACTAACTGGGACTAGAGGAGAAAGGATTGTATATCTGGAGCACAGTTTATACAGATGCTGTGGAGGTGGGGAGCTGCTTAGCTGGTTGTTTTTGCTTTGCAGACCCATAGATCTATCTAGATTGTGAAAATTATTCTGTATAATAAACATAATATTCTATTCTATTTTTCTATAGTTTCTAAAAGACAAGGTCTTCAACTCATCTCTGCAACCTCTCATTCATGTATTTCCACATATATGTTCTACATTATATTATGTCTTAGGGGTTGTTCTATCCGTTCAAATATAAAAGGACTACCCCCTTTCATTTATAACAGAAGCCACTACGAATATTATTTCAGAATTAGTCTTCAATGGTAGCCATAAAGTCCAAAGAGTTTAGCTTATGTATCTATGAACAGCTGGTATATCATAATATTTGTACATATCCCCATTTCCCGTACTGGAGTTGTAACTGGCACATCAGCAAATCACAGGGCACCCTGCTCTGGAGTTCTAAATATGAATTGCAGTCAGGATTCTGTGTCACTGACAAATAAATCTTATTGCCAGCTGAGTTTTTTGCCTGACATTCCACCTAAGCTGCAGCATGTCTCAGCTGAGAAAACAGAGTACAATATGGCTTTCCTTTCCTCACACACAGCACCACATTCTTTTATTTATAAAGGCACAAAATGTCTGGAAGCCAGCCTGAGGCATCCTTGGTCCTCATGGGGCCATGGTGTACCACAGGAAGCTGCAATTCCCTCTTAAATTGTGAATAGGCAGGTTTTTGCTCTAGGCTTCCTCACAAATGGAAAGAGTTAGTAAAATGAAGGTTATGTTAACACGTTACATTACCCACACGCCTTCAATTACAATTTGAACTCACATTTATTGAGCATCAACTGTTGCCCATTAAAGAGAGAAGCCTGCAAGTTCTCACGGAAGCTGTGCTTTGATTTCTGTTCAACTATTTATTTGCATAGTGGGTATAGCCAATCAGCAATGCTAGGAGGGTAGCTTCAACTAGGATCAAGTACGTGACTGCACATAATTTTATTAATGATATATATTGTCTGCTGGATATAAAATCCTCTGAAGTGTATCAAAAGCTGCTCTAGGGGGCCACACTGAAAAACTGAAACAACTCCTTGCCAAGGGAGCCATTAACACTTCCAACTGTTGAGTCACTTGGAAATTTCCTTTCCACTTTCTGCTCACTAACTGTTTAAAGGAAAAGGGAAGATCAAACTCAGACAGCTGGCAGGGCAAACAGAAGGATCCCCTGAACTGCTGCCACGCTACAGAAATTGAAAATGGGATCTCTTCTGGATTCTCCTCCACCTGGATGTGTGATGAATTGCCTTTCGATGCTGGCAGATGTCCAGGGTGCGGGAGAGAAATATGGGAATCAAAGACAGGCAGAGGGAATCCAAGCAAAAATATTTTGGAAGTGTGAAATGTAAAGCTCTCCTTGGAACATTAACTCATCCTCAGTGAACACACACTGAACAAAAATGTGCTTTCAGATGAATTGTGATTTATATCTTAATGTATTACAACTAACGTGGGATATTTAGGTTTGTTCACAGAGCCCTAAATCAAACCTTAATCAAAACACCTCACTTGGAGTGCTACATGAAGTTTCAAGGTTTACATTAAAAAATAAGGTTTTACAGATAGTTCATAGCTCTTTGTCATGGAAAAGAATGAAATCTAATTTTCTGGACTAATTTCTCTCGTATTCTGCATTAACAAAGCACTCAGCAGAGGACACTAAAAGTCCAATGGGATCACATTTATGCACTGTCTTGAGCCTTATTGAATCTCCCATTGACATTCAGGATTCCTCTACTTACATGGCTTAAAGGACTGAAATGGATTATTCAGAGGAGACCAAATTATATATTAAGCAGTCAGAAATCTTCTTTTCACAGAAACTTACATAGATTAGCACACATGTAGGGAACACACCCAACCTGTTTCTAACTGAAATCTGAACCCTCACAACTAACCTTGCATTTAATTTTTCTTTTCACCTCAAATCTAAAGCTGAAAAGGTATCACCTTTATAACACCAGGAAAACTCCCACTGTTTTCAAAAACTCCTCTAACTGCAATGTCATTTTTAATCAGAAAAAAAAAAAAAACAGTGTCCTGCGAACATTAGAGTCACTGCAAAACAGGAGGCAGAAGCTGAAAAAGCAAAACACACCTCCTTCAAATGAAAGATGCAGTTTTCAGAAGGTAGAGAGCTCTGTCTTGCTGCATGAACAAGCACTGTCCTTTTAGGGTACAACATGGTTACAGCAAACCTTTACAAAGGAAACTATATTGTTTCAGCAAAAAACTATTTGGGAATGGAAGACGAGGATTCACTGATTCTGAAGGAGTGTAAGCTCTCTAACAACAAAAACTGTTCATGTTAAATAATTTGTGGCATCAGATAGGTACCAAATATATGCATGCACTTGTGTCCATGTTACATACACAGAGAAGTATTCAGCCAAGTTCAAAAATATCACAAGAGGTTTATGGGTGAGGTATTTATTATTTGACTGCAAGCACCTGTACCACATTATACACTTAAGAAGAGAAAATCATCTGATTACCAAGATGGAAAAGCACAGTTTTACCATGACAACCTGTTGAGTGGAAGACGACTACTTTTTCCCACATACTAGCCTTCAGGTTGCCAAACCTGCTGGGGGCTTCCATGTAAAAGAAGCAAAACCAAAGCACCATCTAGTCCAAAATGAAGAGTCAGAAACAGATGTAAGAGTCTGGTGGATAAAAGAAGTGTGGATGTGACCCTCACCAAGAGGGAGTACACAGATCGTTGTTTTGATGTGTTCAGCCTTCTGCAGCAGTGCAGCCTGCTGATACACTTGAAAGGGGACAAGAAACCCACAAAAGCCTATAGTTCTTCCTGTGAAATCTACAGTTCCTCTCCCTCCAAATGCCATGTTTGATTGCCAGACTCCAGGGAACAACATTACGGAAAGAGAGTTCAGCTACCTAGCATAAAAGAATCATTCTTCCTTGGCTGCCAGAGAAGAAAATGTAACTGCTGTGTCATTCTGCTTGACCTCCTTAAAATGACAGAGCTCAGCAACTGAATATGAATACAAAGAAGGGTGAAGGATTTCTGCCCTGTATTCCTTCCAGCTGCACCTGGAGATGGAAGACAGATCTCTGTATTACAATATAAAGAGTGCTCAGGTATTATTCCCTCTTCTTTTCTTTGACTTGTCTTTTACCAATGGTGATTTTTCTCATCCTCAAAACCAGAGGGTTTTTTATAAAAAATTATGGGAAGGACAGAGCAAGGAAGGGAACCAAATCCTGTCTCCTTTCCTCCTCTTCTTCCGTCTATTGGCACAAGAGTATTACAATTGTCCCAACACGAGTAGACTCCTTGGCCCATGTACCAGGGAGCATCTGTGTAATCCCAGTGTGTGAAATGAAGAGGTTTTTTCTCCATTTCATCTGACTAGTTTGTCTTCTGACCAGACTAACCAGGAGCAGAAGCAGCAGCACATGTCTTTGTTCTAGGATTTTCTGTGATAGGTATGGGTAGGTGTCAAAGCCTCAGGCAAACCCCACAAATAAACGTTTTACATACAGTGCCACAGATCTTGGTATGTGCTAGGGGGAGAGAATGAGACATCCCTGAAATCAATATTTAAAACGTCTGTGTCATGCTGAGGAACAAAAGCCCTCTCCACGAGCTGGTACACAGTTCAAGGTTGTTGCCAGTGGTGCACATGAAGTCTACATTCCCTCTTTGCAGAGCTGTGTTCCCACTGCAGTTCAAACAATAGTTCTTCTAATGGCCTACAACATGGTCCTGCCTTAGTGAGGAAAGCAGAAAGAAAACCCCTGGAGTTTGGAAAAAGGGAGCGGAGCAGGCTCAGCTACTCTGGAGCATTTCTTCTTCAGAAGGTTCATATCACGCAAGGAGGACACGCCACCAGGGAGAGAGATGAAAGGACTTACTGTTTCTCATTGACTTAACTTCCACTCCAAGCTATATAAAGACTTCAAAACTTTAAGCATCCATATCCCACAGGAAAATACTGCAGTACTTTGTGTCCTGCAGTCTTCATAGAGTTCGGAGTCAAATTGCCAGCATGCCAATTTGCCGTATTTATTTTTCAAAGCTTGTTTGCACTAATCTTTTCAGAATATGACCAATTGTTATGTATTATCAATGAAGTATCTAATATGAATTTTCAGTTTTCTCAGCAACCTACAGATTACTTTTAAGGTTGATAACAAAAATTAAGAGACTATCAAGTAGAATTTCATGGTTTGTTGAAATTTGTGTAATTGGATTGCCAGTGTGAGTAAAAAAAGGTAGCTTCTCAGGCAAAGGCAAAGTAAGAGACCTGATACTCACCTCTGACTTTTCTCCATCTACAGACTATACACAATTTAAAGTAAGAATAAAGCAACACTTTAATCACACAAAAATTCCAAATATATGGTAAGGAAAAATGTCAATATGCTGATGCACACCAATTAAACAAGAAATTAAGAGGAAATAGAAGAATAAAAAAGGGCAAGGTCAAAAGCAAAAGGGGAGAAAGCCAACTTACAAAGTTTTAACTAAAAAGAAAAAAAAAAGTGTATCAGGCACCAAAAAAGTTACATTCATCTACTGCAAAATGTTCATTAAGATCATTTTAAAGTAGAAACCTTCAGACTGAAAGCAAAACTTGGTAATATTAAATCCTACTGATTTAAACCAAAGAAAAACAGGAGAGCACTAAACAGAAAGCCCCACAGAGATGCAATACATTGAAAGATAATTAAAGTAAAAACTGAGAGAAGGAAGACTATTATAAAGTAAAATAAAAACATTCTGCATTTGAAACAGGATTGAAGGAAAGCAGCATAAAAGGACCTCAACAGCTAAAACAAAAGGAAGAACCCTAAGGAAAACACTTTCACTGAGGTATAGCGAAAACAAAATGTGCACACAAATAGTTGCATAATAAAAGACAGAGAGAGAGAATGAATAAAGAACAGTGAAAGGAGAATAACAGTGATGCTCCCTACTGCAGATAGGCCTTCTAACTCCAAACACACAAAGAGGTATTCTTCACCTCAAAATGAGCCAAAGACAGATGCAAAGCAGAAGTGACAAAACCGGCAGCCCTAGTAGCAGTGCCACGGCTCATGTGCTATCATCTGGCCAGTCATCAGGATGCTTTGTTCCAGTAGTACAGAAATGCGTAAGCTGCTCCCCTACACCATCATGGCAAAGCCTGGCATTTGTTCCAGTAGTAGCTGAGACCCTGTAGACACTAGGGTCAACTCCCTTAAGGACAAATTTCTGCACTCTCAAAGACTTAATTCTTTTGATATTTTAATCCTAAATGAGAATTTCCTCTGGTTGTAGTATTTTGTTTCTTTGCTTCCTACAAACAATGAGCCTGAAGAAAAATATTACTTAACCCTAAATTTTTACTTGCAGTCTTCACTTCATCTTGCCACTCTTTGCCTACACCTGCACACACACAGCTTTGAGCAACAGCTTGGTTTCTGTGATTGGCACTGGATCATACACCACAAATTCTGTTCCGTATCTTACATCATACCACACATTAACACTCTAGTGTTAGAAAGTCCTTTCCCTGCCTCAGTCCCCAGAGATGGAATAACTGAGAAGAATATATATAGAAACTGTCCTAAAATAACAAGGTTTAAAAAAAGTCTCCAATATTGTGAACTTGTGCTACTTTCAAGCATTTTTTACTCTTGCCTTTGGGGGAATGGAGCTAAGCAAAACAGTCTTGAGCTGTGACAATGTGAGCTAAATGCCATTTTCACTTACTGAAGAAAATTACTACCAAAATGCAGTAGATTAATTTCATATGGAGACCTTAAAGTAGGATATCTTTATAAAAATACATTTTTTAGCACAAATTCTGAGAAACATGGCAGAGACTGTGAATACAAGAAGTCCAATTAGGTGATACCTGTGTTCCTTTCTGTCACCAGCCACCAAAAACCCCATAATTATACAAAAACAGGAGTTACATGTAAAAGCAATTCATCTCCTTCATGGGGTAGATGGTTGAAACACAAATACAACTGTCCAAAATAATGCAAGACTGGGATAGGTGTTGAGCCACATGAATCAGATCATCCTCTCCTGGTGCCTGAATGCAAACTTACTCATGTGACCTTCCTCATAAGGCAGAAAGGGGAGCAAGAGAGTGAGTGTGAAAAGAACTGGGAGAAAAACAGTGTGTAAGACTGCACAGAAAATCAGGACTGAGAGAAAAGACTTTACAAAGAAACTCCAAAAAAAACAGTTGAAAAATTTGTCTGACACAATGCTGTCTAGAAAGACCTTAATTTAAAGCAAAGAAACTGTCTCTTGTTGCTTTTTCTACAGCGTTCTGTGAAGAAGGAACTGCCTGGTTTGTCTTTTTACACAAAAATAAATCTGACATCCATATACCTCAAACTCTCTTTCTGATGAAAATAATCTGAAAAATCTTCCAAAAAATTAACAAATAGCTCCGTGTCCGAGAAGTTGCAACACCAGTATTAAAAGCAGCATTGAAAGAGAGAAATCATTAGCTTTTGTTCCCCTTTAGCCAAGCTGAAAATAACTACTTGAAAAACAGCTGAGAATTTTGCAAGAACTAATGTGGCACCTGTTTCTGGGAAGTGCTTCAGAGTGGCTTCCAGGTAAAAAGGAAATCTTTGTTAGGGCCGTAATTAATTACAAAGCATTTAGGTAGACTGAGAAGCTCTAGTGCAACACTTTCCATCCAGTATGGCAAAAAAAAAATATGATAATATGAAGTAATAAAGTCAACCTTGAAAAACATCAACAGAGAGAAGCTGAAAAGAAGACAGATAAAGCTGAAAAGTAATTTCAAAGAGTATCAAAATGAAAATTCATCACCTGCATCAGGCTTCCTGGAAAGCATTAACAATTGTTTCCTATCCAGTTTTACCTGCAGTAGTCTAAATGGGAGAACAGGGAATTTCCTGAACTTAAATCATGCAAAAATCTACTGATTTTGTAGGGAAAGTTCTGTGGGAGGCACACTTGGCTCAGGTCAACCTCATCATCTAAAATAATGGTCAGGGAATCAAATAGAAGAAGTAATTCTAGTGAACAACATTAGTAGCCATCCTCCGATGTTGCTACTGAAATTCCCCAAAGACAAGAGAGAGAGTTATTTAGAACTGAATAAGCCTTTAACATCTGATATGAAGACGGGGACCCAGCTAAGGGCTGGGAGAGGTGGTTAAGGAACAATTCCATCAGCAGTGCCAGCGGAAGACTTGAATGGTGGGTCAAATATCAGCAAAGGTATCTAGAATAAATTAGCAATTGCACATGTAGAAATAACTGAAGGATGATGAGACAAGGCCAAAGACACTTAGAGGCTGTAAAATTGGTCAAAGATCTCCAACTGCCTTTCCGGTTGGCATACCATCAGCTTGAACAATTGCCAGTGAGAAACACTGCTAGATCTAAAAGTACAAACTCCATGAGAAACAGACATGAATTTTCAGCAAAATGGATTTGGTCCTCATTTACTGTGGTAAGCCGTAAGAGATACTGTATAACAGTAAAGGGCAAACTCACCTTGTGGCTATGTGCTAAACGACATTTTGGATGGGATGCTGCCACAAAAAAGGTTGGTATTTTTAACCAAAGATACTATCTTTTGCTGGTTTTTTTCTGAGTGCATTCACAGAAACGACATTTTCTTGTAAATCGTTAGGATTATGTCAAATTACTTTGCTCTGGCATTTATTTCTCCCCTGCAATGGGAACTGTCTGCAAGTGCTCAAACCCTGGCTAGCCAGCTGGGTCAAAAGTGGAAACAATATCTTGCTAAAATATGTTGGTCTTGGCAAAGATCTATTCAACACATCACCACAACAATAGATTTAAATAGAGACACAAAAAGCAAGCTTGCTAGTGCCAAAACAACCGGGAAAATAAAGCCCATTTCCTATTCTCAATATGGCAAGTAATAAAAAATATCTGTTAACAATCGAAGCAAGCTGACAAAGCAATGTTAAAATGGCTTGGAATAGAGCCAAAAAAGATCAGAACAGATATAGAGAGACAATATGCACTGGACTGTGAAGTCCACTTTGCATCATCAGAGGAAGAGACATAAAAACCAGCATGATGTACATAATTGTTCTCATCTATGAAAAGAGTTGGGAATATAGTTAAATTATCAAATAAAGATGGACAGACATGATAAAAGGGATTACAGTTCTGTCAAAGACGTGTGTTTCTTTCATTGTTCAGAGTTAGTTCTTCAGGCTAAACACTTTCTTCCTTAGCCATTCCTAATCAGAGCTGCGTGTATGTATTTACATGGCACCCAACACGACAGACTCCCTAAACACTATCCACTATAATGATATATTACTGTGGTGAGTGGGAGAACATAGGTGCAATCTACGAATAAGATGCCTTAAAATCTAAAAGCATGGGTAATTCAAGGATGCCAGGCAACTAAATGGCAGCAATATCTTTAACACCTTCTTAAAAAAAAAAAAAAAAGTAACCCTTTGGATAACCTTTTCAATGCACCTTCTTTAGAAACCGAGAAGTAGAAATCACTATTTTTTAAGAATATATATTTAGAATGCAATATTTCTGAATATTTACAATTCACCAGTCAAGTCTAGTTCACACTGTAATGCCACTAGGATTGCTAGACACTTATTCATCATTTTCATAAATTCTGTTCTAATCTATGGCATCAAACAGATGGAAGATATGGTTTTGTACCTGGGAATGCAGGTTCGTCAATGTTATTCTGTATGTTAATCCATGTTAAACAATATCAGACTATATAAGTTTCCCAGCTGAATATTAGCCCTGGTTCCCAAACTGCCCGGACTATAAGAAAACTTTCATATGTGAGAAAGTTGACAGTTGATACACTTTTATTTTCAGAATGGAAACAGAGAACCACAAGCACTTGCATAGTTTAATACAAGAAGTAGTATGTCAGTCACTAAAATACTATTCTATGCTTGATTTTTCCACCAAAAAGCACAAGGTAAATTTATTTTTTTCAGTTCTGAGTTGTATTTTTTCAGTTACATTGTGTGTTTCGAGAGAAAAAAAAAAAAAAACAGATTCACGTGTGTTTTGCAAAAACACATCTCTTAAGCACTAAGTGAGTGGGAGTTAGTAGGGCCTTCAGACCGACAGCATTACCAAAATGGGGGAAGAGAATACAGAATAAAGCAATATGGCATGCAAGAAACTGTGCAGTCTTGAGATTTTGCTTTGCTTTCTTAATCAATCAGGCAATAGCTTACAGAGTTTCTAACGAGTTGTGAGTATACAAGGACACAGAGTTAATACAGGCCTGTGAGGTCTCACCACACTGCAATAGTGTCATTAGTGAAAAAGGTGGGAATAAGGGGTACCTCCTTCATCAGATGGCCTTGTTATCTCACTGGAGTAAGAAAAGGTAGGGTTCGTGTCAGAGCCATCTGACTTATAATCTCCCAAACTGGTAGAATGTAAATACTGCTTACTGTAACGGCTTGCTCTTTCTACAAAGGTAGAAAGAAAGAATATCACAGTAAATAGATGACAGAAGTGCAAACACAAGCAGCAACAAAAACCCCAACGCTGTTAACATTGAAATTCTTACACTGACGGCATTTAAGTGAATTGTTCACAATTTTGTATCCATTTTGAACACCACTAATTCAAACGGTTGCTTCAAAATCAGATACAACTAAGCTTGTCCTCTGCTTTAAAAGAATAGCAGAGATGGAAGGTGGCATTCAGATACTGGGAAAAAAGGGATGAAGGCGAAGCATATGAAAATTTCCAGTGGAAAATCAAAATGTTCCTTTATCTCAGCTTGCATACAAGTTCATGTGGAAATACTGCTGTATGATATTCAAAAGGATAATTAAAGTTTCACTATTAGACAAAAGAAAATACAAATGCTAAATTAAACAATCAAAATAAACACTTCTAGGGGGAAAAAAAAAATCCAAGTTTTTGGGTTTGTACTTGTAGACCCAAAACATTGCTGCCTATTATTACATTACTTTCTCTCCTTTTCTCACTTAAATTATGAACACCTTGGAGCTGCAAACAATACCACAAGGCATAATATCATGTGCCATGTATGCAAAATGTGCATAGAAAAGAAATAATTTTCATAAATAGGCCACCATCTATACCTCTGACATTTTAGTAAGGTCTAACTATTTGAAAATTCTTCTTAGAGTGAGGACAAAGTAGGTCAATGGTTTTTAAGTGACTACTTGTAAGTGGTATGAATAACTGTTGTTTAGGATAAGATTTATTTCACTATATCTTATCAGCACATGTGATTACAGCTGAAGTTCCCATAAAACACTGCTTCTAAAATACTACAGGGGCTTTTATATATATATATACACACACACATATATATATGAAAACATACTTATAAAACATATGGCTGGCACATTGACCTGAAAATTTATTGTATCAACTTAGTTTCATAAACATAAAAAGCTGAATTGGGGAAAAATCAGGATATAAGCAATACCAGAAAGCATACGCAGACTCCTAGACTGTATATTGTCCTCCAGAGGATCAATGTCGAAGATGGAGCCAGGATCTGTGCGCCAAACTTTAAGATCTTTTCCCAAACCACAGAAATTATAAAGACAGACAAACAACAAAGGAAGTAAAAGCATGAAAGGTATGAGTTTTAAAAATAAACAACCAATTTCCTTCATCTAGAAATTAACCAAAAGATCTAGATATTCACCTGAAAGGACCAGAAGGCATTAATTCCCTGCTTAAAAGAACTTAGTGCATTCATTTTAAGTATTGACATTATTGTTAGGAAGCTTTTTATCCCAATTTTTGTTTTCCTTTTCTAAAAATGACCATAGTATTTTCTGAAGTCTAAATAAATGGAAACAAGTTACGTATCACATACCAGAGTTCTTTTCCACTAGAAGAACCAAAATCATCAGAGCTACAAAATTGTTTCCCTGGTCCACCAACAGCTTCCCTACTCCACAGAGATGCTGCAGTATATATTCCTAAAGCTGACAGTTGGCAGTACACATCTCTACAGCTGACAGAGGCGCTACAGGTCCTCCTTTGCATACAGTAGAGATCAATCCAGCCTGATAAGCAGAATCAAGGCAGAGTTCATCTTGTCCAGAATAAATCTCTACAAATTGCTCAATTCATATAAACTCCAAAATATCCATCTTTCTTAACAGATACAAAAAATGGACTAGGGTGACAAATTCAGTTGTAGAAATCTACATTGTAGACATCTACAGTTGGGTAAAATGAAGCCCACTCTTGATCTTAACTAGCAATTGCCTTTGTCTTCCAAATATCTAAGTTTCCTGGGACACAGACTTACTGTTGATCCACTACCCCGCTATGGAAAAGCATTTTTGGAATTCAATGTATGGATTCAATAACAGTAGTACTTGCAAGATCTTAAGCATTAACTCATACAAGTAAGTTATTAATATCTCTTGAATTCACATGTCTGAACTGGATATTGAAAAAAAAAAGTGTCCGTAAGACACAACAAATTTCATATCCAAATTTAAGTTATAATCACAGCAGAAAAGTGAATACAGATTCAACTGTTTTTAATAAACTTGTAACAAATAATTACAGTATTGTACAAGTTAAGCAGAGGCTTATAACAACTGCAGAAACAGCTACAGTGTAAATTCTTGATCTACTCCCATCAATCTCATATATACAATTCATATCTGCTATGTCTAAAAATACAATAATCATTTAATCTCTCCGAACCAGTTTAAAATAAAACCTTGATGTAAAGTACAACCAGTTAAAGCACAAATCTACCAGATCACACTTTTTTACTAGTGCAGACCTGTCTGCAAGATTTACTCCATGCATTGGAAGTGGGAAAAATAATCGTCTTCCCAACTTTGCCCTTTTGCTGGTTTGAGTGGTAGCAAGCTAAATAATGGGTTGGCAGGTAAAGTAGGACTGTGGGGACCTCAAATATGTCATGTTTCAAATGATTAATAGCCAAGAGGCAATGAAAAGAACAGACAGAGCTAATAAAGTAAATCCCACAGCTTTAGAATACATTCAATGTGTGTACATTATGTGTTATCTACTGCAACTCCCAGAAGGTAAGGAATAGTGCTAACTCCCTCTTGACAAGATGAATAAAAGCCAACGCAAAATCTTTTGATAAACTACGTGTTAGCCCTAACAGTGATCAATTACACAACTACATAAAGCACTGACAGGTATGAGAGGGGTGGGGGAAACTGGTGAATGCCCAACTTTTCCTGTTTGATCATGCCTTAGGAAGTAAAAACATAATAAGTACGGCTTCATGGCAGCACCAGTGCAGTAGCCATTGATTTGCATCGATTTTATTCATCTCTGTAATCTGAAATAACATACACAGAATCAGAATCTTGGCAATTTATAGCACCAATGAATTTTAACTTCCTGGTAACTTTTGCCAATTTAAAATACCCTTATACTCATGTGAGAATCATGGAGCTTCTTTAGTCACAAATCCAAAGCTCAGTTAGATTAATTTATCTTGATGGATTTAAAACGGCTTTAGCATGGTTAATACTAGTGCCTATTTTCCAAAGCACAGGCATTAATTTTAGCAATCAGGCATTTGAAAAAGTTGTTACAGCTTCACTGATAATACTTTAAAAACCAACCAGATGGACTCTTAACACAGAGGTACTTTTCCCAACTGGCTAAACAATTATCAGATAGGAAAAAACTCAAGAGAGTCATAGTTGTTTTTTTCAGTCTGCAATTGTTTTTTCTAGCTGCCAAGGACATTGCGTGAGCAGGGAGCTCACTGCTTTAAACAAGCAGATATTACAATTGCAACTCACTCTGACAAAGCATTAGCTGAAATATCACCGGATATCAGGCTCACAGGTTTGTCGTGGCCTCTTTCCTCTAAACAGTTGCACTATTTCTGCTGTTTGGTAGGCATGGGGAGGTTAAGAATTCTTGAGTGCTTTGATACTGGAGTATTTTAAGGTGATAAACAGTACTACTATTTCAGTTACTTAGAGCTCAAGAATTTATCTCAGGGGTGTTCTTAGCTCTAATTGGTTTGTGCTAGCAAGTCTTCAGCTATTGAACACAGGATCGCACACGTGATTCTTGCATGGGTTACAGCACACATGCAGTGCAGTAGAGAGCAGGAGGTTTGAAGTGAGCACTAAACAGCATATTGCAAACCATATTAAACCACAATTTTGAAGGAGATTTTCTCTCTCTCTTTGGCTGCACCACCTCTAGCTATGGAAGTGAGTTCAAGTGCTTGGGACTCTACAGACAAGGATTTTCTGAACAAGTTGTTGCCCTAGATCCAGAATGTGCCACTCTGAGACTTGCATGATCTTAAAAGCATCAGTACCTTCCCCAGGCAGAGCTCTCTAAAAGCTCACTTTTGAGAAATCACTTCTGACATAAGGCTGTAGCTATAGACATATAAAAGGAAAGAAATACAATTCTTTATGTGGTGGAGACTTGTCTGGAGACTTTAAGAAAAAGACTGAAGGAGCATCTTCCAGGAATGATACAGATATAGTTGACCTTGCTTTAGGCAAGAGGATGAAGTATATGACCCACCGAGTAGTCCGTTTGACCTGCAATTTCTCTGATTATTGAGAGCTAGACTTACTTGCTATTATTACTATGTATGAAGGACATTAGAGTACTATCTCAACATGTTTTTCCATATGTAGGGGTCTACACTGTTGTAAAGCACAGAAAAACAGAAAAAGGACACACTAAAAGGAAAAGAAAGAAGAAAAAAATAAAAATATCAGGTTACCATTTCCTTTGCCGTAGCAGACTTGCTAACTTTTAAGAGATTTCAAATATCCATTTTGATTTTGAACTAGTGTTTATTATGAATACTCCAAATGATAACTTAATGCAATACTCTGTCCCTACATGCAGAACCAATCTGTGTTCTACCACCTGAATACCTGGTCTTATCTTGGACCATCTTTTCGAACATCATTTCTATTACACTGGTGTTTGGCTTACCAGAGATCTAATGAATTATGGATGAAATACAGCTTGCAATATTTTGAAAGCTGTGTGAAATTCTAAAACAAGAGTTAAATGGAGCACATGCAGCTCTGGAAAAGCTGCTGAGCAACAAAAGGTGAAATCTCAAACTGGTCTGCAGCATTTAAACATTAAAATATCGGAGAATCGCAGCTTTAATGACCTCTCTTCTGTGCAAAACAAAGACTATTGCAGATATGCCGGCCTCTCCTGAAGACTCAAAATTCAAACTTAATAGCAATGACTATCCATTTAAAAAAAAAAAAAAATTACAGAGCAATTGACAATATATCTCCCATTCATTCCCATTATTACTTCACTAGAAGCTGGCATTGAACCAGTAGTTCAACACAAGTTTCATGCTGAGAAAATTGTGAAAAGGAAATCTGGGAGTTTTCCTGGTTATAATGGAGAACACAAGCAGAGGCTTTAATCTTCCCTGCAGTGTTTTCAATAGCAACAGTATTTAACAACTTACCAACAATTATTCCAGGTCTTCTATCCATTTCAACGATATGTGGATGCACACCTTTATATGCTGCATCACTCACAATCTGGGTGTTTCTCCGCACACGCTCTGTTACAGGATCATCTACCACTGGGGTGAAGCCTCGGCCCTTTGTCTTTTCAAAATCTTCATGGTATTTTACCTAGGAAAACAAGAATTACATTTTCCCCTAAGCTGCAATTGACAGCAAATGGTTATTCTATGCAGGAATGCATACGTTTGCTTTATGAAGCACTTATATTCTTTGAGGTTTGCACCATAACAGAACCGTTCCACACATGAGATAGGCCGGATGGCTGGCCAAGTCTTTTCTGTATCTCTAACTTGATTTCCTGATATTTTGTTAGGCATTAATAGCAAGCGGCAAAACATCATCGTACAGTCACACAGGACAGGAAAAGCCCTCAGGAGGTCATCTGGTCCATTCTCTTCTTCTCTAAGATACGATAGCTCTCTACTGATGTAGACAACTGCATCTGTCGGTAAAAACTGTTCCAGCAGTAATAGTTCTAAAGAACTCAAGTATTTTCATTCACTGAGAATTTTGAATATACACAACAGTTTCATATAAAAGACACTCTTTTGCTCTTTTGTTTTATCATATGCCATCTGGCTTTAAACTTATGTTTTTAGAACGAATTACAGTTATTCTAGAGCAGCCTGCTTTCAAAAAAAAAATTAAAAGCATTAAGGTAGAAAGTGTTATATAACCAAGTGTTGGAACAAAACCAGTATTAGTAAGAGTTATAAAGGTAGTAACCCTGATTATGCATATTTACTTTTTTAATTGTCTTAATCATCAAAGAATTAAATTGACAAACATTCTCACACAAGCAAATGCACACAAAACAACTCATTCCAAGAACAAAAGTCACGCAGAAACCAGGAACGTGCACAGGCACAAGGTGAAGTGTGTCACCTAATCCAGTCAAACTGTGTGATGCTCAAATGAGGTCTGTACTTTTTTAAAGAAAAAACCAAAACAAACAAAAGAACAAACATTTAACTGTTAGAAAATTGTTTATTAGTATTTTGAAAATGTTCATTACAGTCATATGCAGTTAGCAAACACTCCCTCAACAGGCATAAGACTTCCGTAGTTGAGCAGAGAGTTTCATTAGTTACCTGTATTAATGGAAGCCAAAATCCAGTGGAAGCCAAGTGCCATTCCTTAGTATATTCTAGTTATAGGAAGAAAGTACCCTACCATTGAGATGTTGTTTTGTGTTTCTTTGACATGCCTTAGCTCAGGTGTGTCTAGAAGCATACTACGTCTACCTTTCATCTGTCTCTGATCACTGCTGTACTTGACCTGCAAAACAGCAACAACAGCACACATGAAGCTTTTGTTGACAGTAGAAAGGATGGTGAGAATCACACCATGCACTGGTATCCTTTCCAAATCACAATGCCCAATGTTTGTCTTGTTTCTTTCTTTACGCTCATTTTCTAGAAGCTTATTTCAGAGGCAGGATACAGGTGAGCTAGTATATTGGTAAGGCCAAAGTGCATGTTTATTCCATCAATCACTTACACCAAAAAAATTGTATTTACCCAAAAGCTGAAACTCTTGACCGTTTAAGCGACATAAATGAAATAATTCATTTATCAACTGAAAAATAATTAATACCCAAACACAACTGTGACTTGGACATTTTTAAAACATATTTGTATGGCTGACGATAAGCTACCATCTGATTACCCAGACAGACCCGGCTTCTGTCCTCAGTCTGCTTCCAGGCTTGGATTAGCTGAGAACCCCTGGGTACCCAGGGAATTCAAGTCTTGCAAGCAGCTTAGTCCTTTGGTAGCATTCTTACTCCTGTTCAGCAGCTAGTCTTTGCTAGCAGCACAAAAGCAACATGTCTGGGACGAATCCGAATACCCTGTTTTCAAAGAGAATATTTGGGCCCTGTGTTTTGTGCATCAGTAGTACAGAACCTCCTATGTCACATTTTTTCTAATTAGTTTCTTTTGTGGTATTTTACAGACTTGTGAAGATGCAAGGTCAATTATCTGTTTTAAAAAAAAAAGGGGGGGGGAAGGGAGGGGCAAAGAAAACCCCATACGCAAAACTGTAAAACAGTAGAAGTAGTTGGTCCTACTTGTTGGTTCTGCAGGGAGTACTCTTACAGTTTGTTCCGGGTAGTTTAATTCTTCTACTAACGGACTATATTAGTTCCTACATTGCATTGTAACCTGTGCACTGAGTGTTAGTTAATATTTTAGATTTACCTACATTACATGTTCACACTTAAAGCATTATCTCTCAAATCAGTTGTGCAAATCTATTTCAAGGTGCATTTGTGATGACAGAAACCAAGTATTGAAATTGTCTAAACCTTAAAATTACATATCAGCTAAGCACAACATACCTACAAAAATATGAGTTTTGGTGTCTATGTTTCATAGGTAAGTTTGAAGTAGTGTACAGAGAAATAGAATTATATAGTACTGCATATTTTTTAAACTCTTCTTTATTAAACAATAAGTTTTCTTAGCAAATATATTCAGCTACACATGCTATACATAGGGCGTTTTCTGGACAGAATAACTGCAGCCAACATAATTTGGTTTTCATCTACTGCTTATTAACATAGAGGAGTATTTGAGAAACAAAGTGAAGGAGTCACTTGGAAAAAAAAGTTTAATTCTCAGAAGTTTAAAAAAAATTATTTAAAGTCTAGAATTTTGTGAAGTTTCCCTCTTATTTTTAACTATGCACCTCAAAACTAATTGACTTATGCATGAACATTTTAAGAACATACTTAAGACATATGTAGTTACAAGGTCAGATTCTGTTCCTTTGTCCGTGGACAAATCCTCTGACAAACCCAACCTACTTTGCTTTTCAATCCTACACTCAGTTCTAAAGTGTTCGCTACTATAAATTCTCTTCTGCCACCTTGAAACAGTCAGTTTGCATGAAACCTATTCTATTTACCACCTGCAGGGGCTTTGTCACTGATTTTGTTTCAGTACTGAGGACACAGACTGTAATGTAACGAGCCTGGTCCTTTAATTCACCATGCTGTTTTGACTTCTTCTTTATCCTTATTTGAACTGTCTGCTGCTTCTTACACAACTACAGCGGCAATTAAAAAAAAAAAAAAAAGTAAGTATTATCATAAAAGCCAAGAAAATTACAGTATTTTACTCCTTAGTGTTTAGTAATAGGATCTATTTAGGACTAGTCAGCTCTAAGACAGGTGGCATGTCACAGAGTGGAATGGAATACTCCTATATGCCTCCATGCTTTGAATAATAAAAAAAACAAAAAACAAACAACTTGCACTAAAGTTAAATTCTCATTTTGTTTGTTCTTTACTGTAATTTACTCCTGCAATCTGGCAACTAAAACGTGGTAACAAGAGACAATGATTCTTGAAAGAATGGCTAACCTCTACTGACTCCCTTCTTGAAAAATACTGGCCCCAACCACTTACTTTTTTTACAAGAATCATCTGCAAGTCTGAATATTTTTGTTGCCAATACGTGCAGCGCATGTACTCAAAGGATAAAAAAAAAAAAAAGAAAAATCCATTCAGTGGATTCATTTGACACATCAAATCCAAATGGAAAAGCATACCCTTGTTATATTCCTACAGTGACTGAAAATCTAAAGGACAGAAAGATTCAAACAACTTGCCGAGCTGATATTGTCTTGATTCTTCTTGACTCTCTCTATCTCAGGAGTGACACTCATAGCAGTAGCTTTGCCAGGTTGCTCTCTGTAGTGAACCTATTATTTAACAGAATAAAATCGTACATACTATTTCATCTAAAGCAGTATCATATTGTTTTACATTAAGATGTATGATTTAAAAGGTCATCCACGAAACAACTGAAAAGCTAAAATGCATTTGAAATTTATTAAAGCTTATAAAACTTGATTTTTGAAGCATAACCTTGAATTCTTTCTGCATAGTCTTCTTATTAATGCATTTGTGTGGATATATACACACATATGCACACAACATCTTGACATTTACTACATTGGTCCTTGGCTGTATAGAGAAATATCTTCTATTTGGAATGGGGTAAGCCACAAATAATGCAGTACAGTCAAGCAGAGCACGTGAAAAACTGAATTTCAGCAATGCCCACTGTAAATGTGTATCTATCCAGACACACAGATTCCATAAGAATACCATCCACGTTCTAACTTTTATATTCTATATATTCAAAGGTGATTAAACACAATGGGTGAAATACATCAGGCAACTGCCAATCGAATAAAACTGCCCAAATTTCACCATTTTTTAATTTAAAAAATTTAAAAAATTTAATTAAAAAAATTAATTTAAAAAATAATTTAAATTTAAAAAGTTTAATTTAAAAAATTTAAAAATTGTAAATATACACTCTCGCTTTTTAACAAAACACACTTGTATCAATGACACATTAACCAAACGTACTCTCAAGGCAGGATCAGTATGTAAAGCGGATAAAGGATAGGATGTGGCGTTGACAGACCAATTGGTCTAATGTTATCCCTGGCCCCAAATGTTGGGAAGTCAGATATGGTAAACATTTAGTAAATAATTAGAGATTCTTACATGATTTATGCCAATCCATATAGTTTCATGTAAAATAAATGGTTCCGTACAAACCTTTTCCTTTTTTTTTTTTTAATAAGCTCCTAGTTTTGTGTGATAAGGATAACTGTGCTGATATATTACACACATAATTCTGCAGTGCGCTGCGGCCATAATGTACGTATTGTTCAAGCAATTGTTTTCCCACACAACACAGTTTTGGTCTGTCGGCATCAACATATTCCAATTGCAAAATTAATGTCTTATAAAAACGATGGTAAGCTATCAAATGGATTAAACTTGCAAACTGACATTTGTAAAGGCAAAATTATTTTTTAAGGTTTGGTGTTTCTAGAAAGGTCTGTAGCTAATGAATCTTCACCCAAAGCTACTAGACAGGTCTGTAGCTAAAGAATCTTCACCCAAAGCTACTCCAGTGACCTGAAAGAGAATTTAAATTTTGCATAACACAAAAATTGGTGAAAGGTAAGCAATGATGTGAGTAGAACAACTACAGAGACTGGCTTGAATCATTTGGGAAAACAGGTTTGTTTGAGCAGCGTGCATTTTAGGAGAGCTAGATTTATCAACATAAATCCAGGAATAGATAGCATACACTTAAGTCAGAGGGGCAGTATTCTTGAAAATCGTAACTTAATTAATTTGGGGAATGTGGCAGAAAACACCCCAACGAAACACTGTAGCTATTTGCAGCCCCATGAAATGTGGCTGATGATGGAAGTTCCCAGTGAGGAGAAGGGCTGGTCTCTCTCAGACTCATTAACAGGCTACAACTTCAACAATGCAGGAAGGCACCAGCATCCTCCAAAAGTCCTTGCCTTCTTCCCAGCACTCCTGCAAACAGCAAGACTTTCTAGTGGTTATGTCTTCCATTAAATACTAAACTCTGGTAGGAAGATTACTGAGGAGCCAGAAAGAGACAAGTAAAAGAGCTGGAGTTTGACTACAAGACTACAAGTATAGCCAATTTTTTACAAAGCAAAGAAAAAAAAAAAAAAAAAAGTGTCAAGATTTCCTGCAAATATCCAAGACAGAGAACAACATTTTGAAAGATCACAGACATTTCTTTAATCAAATATGTGGTGCTTCACATGCCATTTCCCAAACCAAGCAATGGCTTTTCACAATTGCTTCCTAAAACAGGGGTTTCAAGTAATTCCATTACTGAGCACACACCCAAGTAAAGAAAAGGCACAGCTTCTGGAGTACAAATCTTTCTACTCATCCTCTGCACCCAAAAATTATACAAAGGATTAAATAAGAGTAACTTCCCATGCTAACATTCTCTTGATTCCTCTTGACTCTTTCCATCTCAGGGGTGACACTCACAGGTGTAGCTTTGCAGAGCTGTTCTTTGTACTGAACCTAGCAAACAGGGCAGAAGATATTACACAGAGACTTTCAGGTAACAGAAATACAACAGTGGATTAGACGTCATTAAAGAGCACACTGCAATTGGATGGAAAACACCATTGCTTAAAAAACACCCACATCTTTCCACACAACACTTAGTACTCACCCTCTGGCAGTTCTTCTATTTCAGATACAGACAATTGATACTTTCAACAGGATTGCTTCACTTTCATTGATGTTAATTAAAGTGCAAAGCTAAGCAGTTATCATTTTACCATTAATTGATTAAATTAGTCTTTGTGGACAAACAGGAACTAGCACAAACACCACAGACATATTCACTGAGGCACAAACACATTTAATACATCAGAGAGAAGAGTGCAAGCAATGAAAATGGGGCACACATTGCTAATATACTTCTGGTTTTCCTTAACTCTCCTTAGTTCGGGAGGATCAGAAATAGTTGTTGCATGCTGAATTTCTTCCTTGTATTTAATCTGCGCAATAAATATTACAAAATATTAGCAATTTAAAGAAGATACAGACAAGCACCAAACCACAACAAACATTTTGTAATCTCTCTTTTACACATACTGCAGAGCTAGCCCAGATCTATCAGCACTATTGACCTGAAAAGGAAGAGTTATATTTAATTTCTGAAACAGGCTGCTATGGTCTCCAATGCATCTTGTTTAATACCATGCAGGGGAGAGTGCATATAACAAGCCTAGTATCCTAAAACTCTTACAGTGGAATTATGCGTCACATAGGATTGTGGTTATCTTCATGACAGTTGAGATGATGCATGTACTACTTGGAGATCTGCATAGCTCTGACAATGACTTGGTCTTGCTATTATCTTCGTAGAGTCTACCAGTTCATTTCAGAAATGAAACATTTCACAGATGTGTTCTTAAGAGAGTGGATGACTTCAAAGTATCATTTGAGTTCTCTAAAAACATATACAGACACATCAGGAACAATGCAGGTGTCTGGATGGATGATGCCTTTGAAGACACTATCAGATATTTACTGTTGCTTTTACCACATTTAATCTCTTCTAAACAGCAGTGTGTTTGGATATGGTAGGCTCCATAATTTGGAAGATACACAGAAGTGGAATTCTTTCAATTATACACCATATGTACCAAAACTAGAATTCAACTTAATGAGAAAAATTGTAAGATTAAGTGGATGTGGTACTAAAAAGAAAGGCATCATATTTTCCGGGTTTCCATATGCTGTCAAAAAGGGTCACTGTGGACAAATCTGTGTACTGTCTTTGTCTTACTGCCTGTTGCTAAATACCTGTCCAGTATGTAGCACATTCAGCTTCAAATCTCTTATACCACCATAAAATAAACGATACTTTTAGACCATGCCATCCTTTACAGTGATACGGCATGCTTTCTTTTTCTTTACAATGGTAATAAAATGGCAAAATTCACAAAAACATTCAAAATCGTGTGTGCCGTGATACACAACAGTTGGAAACATTTTTCATCAGCAAGACTCAAGGAAGGAAAAGCACTTTAAGAATAAGGGAACAGCATAATGAATCATTTTGTACAGTTTTATATTAACATGGCATACAAAACTTCTACTAAATACATTTTAAGGCTGCAAAATCAAGGATTCAAATAATCAAAAGATGACATTATTAACTTAAAAGTAACCTTAGTTCTGCCCCTTGTACAAGTAGGCTCCATAACCAGCTTTTAATGTATTTTATACTACTTCATTCTTTTCCTTTTTAAGTGCTTTATAATCTTATCTACTACCAAAAGCTGCTTTTCTCAAGAGAATTCTGCCTCATTCATTACACATAATCAGTGACCCTCACTTAGTGAGTAGTTTGCATGTGGACCATAACTGATGGTTGGTTTTTTTCTCTTTTAACTGCTCTAAGGTGCTGCTTTGATGACAGAATTACTGATTTCTTCAGGAATGTTTCTATGTTTCTCCTTCCTAAAGCATCGGAGTTTTTCAGACACATTAATTCCCTAATTTTGCTGTGAAATGAGGAAAAAGGGAATTGTGACAAGGAAAAGTACTATTTTTACTAGAGAGCACAGACAAGTAACAGCTAATCTGGCTACATAATTTTAAAAAACATGGGCTTATACAGCACCTGCATTCAAATGAGAATTCCCATTGAACGTTTTCAAAACAGAAAACCGGAGCAGGTCTGCCTCCATGGCAAAGTATAAAATCAGAGACTTTGGCAATGGATCATCAGGTCCAGACACAGGAACTTGAATTCAGGTTCTTGCTTTTGAGTATTAACTTAGTGACCTTAATAATACTCCCTAAATATACCTGTCGGGGATGCAATTTCTCATGATTTAAAAAACTACATGTCGTCTTGTGCCTTCATCTTAAGCCTGATGTGGTTTGTTCAGATTGACTGCTCAAACCTATGAGAACAATTGTAGTTTGTTACCTCCATGGACACCATCATTAAAGAAAGGGAAAATATTTGACCAAGGGTACCTCAGGTACCTGCTGACAGCAAGGAAGTGATTAGTCTAAACGACCTTGGGTTCTGTTTCAGCTTTTATGGATGGAAGCACCTATGCACAGGACCACTCTGCTTGTCTTTCCCCACATATGGCCTGTCCACTTTGACCAAGCCCTTCTACGCTTTCAGTTCCTCACCCCGGCCTCTTTTTTCCCAAATACACTGTACCAAATGTCACTTAGTAGATAATTTTCATCTCTCTGCTCCACGACATGGTACTTCTGAGGAGTGCCAACTTTTTTAACACAGACAAAACAACTTGTTTTTCTCTAAGCTCATACTTGGAAGCTGCTTTGGCTGAAACTTATAAATAAATAAATAAAACTAAACCAGCCGAAAGCACAGACCAGGAATGGAAAATTTCAGTCCAGACAGTTTAGGACTGGCAGAAGTACTAAACCACTGGAAAAAAGGGTCTTTTAATAGAGACTATTAGGTAAGCTTAAGAATTGGCAATGCTACTAGTACTTAAAATGCTTCAAAATATCCATTGCTTGAGTTTTAATCAGACCCCAGTTTTGTGGTGTTGAGTGACATATCACAGGGGTTTCCTCATTGATTTCACACAAACAAAAACACAATTACAATCTTCCCCCAAAAGCGTTCTTCCCAGTCCAGTGTCCAGCCCTGCTTGTCCCTCAGTAAAAACAAGTTTTTTTAAAAATCCTTAGTTATTTGTAGCTTCTTGGTTCAGATTCAGTTACAGTCCATGTGTCTGATGTCTGCTTTCAGAGTTCTGTGAGATCTTGACTCCAGCTATTTAGGAGGCTGCTTCTTCCAAACCAATAATCACAACAGGTGAGATGAGCTCAACCCCCTTGGCTGTCACCACCTTGTTTTTTAGGATTTGAAAACAGACCGTTCTGATATTTGTCTCCAATATATGTCATCTGGAAGAACCTGATCACTTTCAGAATGTGATGCAATGGACTTTTTTGCACATTTTGGTTGTGCAGTGAGTGTTATTTTGGTTTGGTGTTCTCTGTGGTTTTGTGTTGCAGATGTGCTTCACATTCCCTAGTTTCATTTAGCTCAGCAAATAGTTTTAAAGCTGTCCTAAGTCCTTCTGGCTAAATTCAAAGATATGTGTAAAATGTTTAAATCTAATGGAGTCAAAATTGGTGTAATTTACCCTTCCTTTGGGACTCCTGTAAATTACACAATATAATTTCTCTCTTACTGCACAATACATTTCCCTCTTACTGACATATAATTTAAAACTTTCTTGCACACTGCCTTTAAATTTGGCATTCCACACTTCTAATAAATATTATACAGGACTTAAGTAATGTCAGGTACACTACACGTAATAAAATATCTTTTCTAAAATATTAACTCTACACACAGTCTTAAATCATACTACTAAACCACTAATGCATTTTGTGTTTCATTTGATGTGCTTTTATTCAAGTGTGTTTACTAGCATACTGATCCACCTTTCATTTTTCCCTCTTCACCACTGTTAAGGATTTCTAAAACAGCGAGAGCACTGTACACTGTTTTTCCATTTCACTTTGAAAGGTATTGAGAAAAAGCATTAGAGTAAGGTTACTCCTAAGAAGCCGCTCTGTGTGTGTGTGTGTCACTACACTCAAATGTCTTTGGTAACTGGAAATCAAATAGGTAACAGGAGTTTAGGTTTTTGTTTCTAGAACACCAGTACAAATCTGGCTAAAAAAAATTCCAAAAACATAATTGCACNCAACAATAAAAAGCCCCTCCCAACTCAAATCAAGAAAGCCTACAGAAAACCTACGGCTTCACAACCAGAAACGCTATTTCAGGATTTAGGACACATAATAGCTTGCACTGAACCTTCAAATTGTACTGCGACTCAAAATGACAAGATGAAAAGGGATGGATGGAGCAGAGAAAAATTCTAAGGAAAATATGAGGTTTTCAAATCTTAATGGAAATTCCCTATCTGACCTTACTTTGGTGGGAAATGCCATATTTAACACTACTTGGTAAACAAGGAAATTCTAGTCGAATAGGTGTCCAGAGTAACTGATTTGGATTTCAACTAATATTTAAACACAATCTAGTGTCGTGTCTATGCACTACTTTCAAACTTTATTTTTAAAAAGCATCTAATCATCAGAAAAGTCACATCACAAACATGAAAAATGCCCCAGAGGACTCTGCACCAAAAATTCCAAACAAGTCAGCTAGAAGTGTTTTCTTGCTTGGCAGTCACTTTTCCACTTGTTTGCAGTTTTTGCCATGTATTTATCAGAAGAGCATGTTCTACTTGTAGAAAGCTCTGGTTTTGATACTTATTTTTAATTGCCCATTAAAGTGATAAAACACATTGGGCACCCATAGATAAACTATATCAATTCAGAACCATCCTCATCAGATCCACAGATCAACTTGCTATCAGCATGTAAAGAGGCACAAACCCTCTACCTTTTCACATAGCTCGAGTCTGGACATAATTTTCCTCTTCTTGGTACCAACCCTGATGTAATACATGTGGACTCTACAGGAACTTTATAGATTTTCTTTTTTGCGGTATGATATTTTTCTAAACTGCAAATTACAACTGGTGTTCAGTCTGTCTTATTAGGAAGTACATTTTGTGTTTCTCACTCTTGAAAGAGTTAAATTTTTAATTAGAAGTTAAATTTAGTTATTTTTTTCCTATTTTTCATGATGCTTCCATTTGAAACTCTACCTTTGGACATACAAGAGCAACAGTAGAGTGGAGCTCTAACTCTTAGAATGGATGTCTATATCCAAAATCCAGTGAAGTAGTATTTGAATGAGATGTGTGATATGAAAATGTAGAATTTTTAGTGAACAACATGGAAAAAAAAATTGGCCACCGTTACATAAGAATAATTAATGTTAATAACACTTACCGAACTAATATTCTGTTGATTTTTCTTTACTCTTTCAATCTCTGGAGTCTCTTTTACAGCTGTGCCAGCTCCTACTTCCTTCTTATAAAACACCTCCATTTCCCCAAAAGAAAGAGCAATTACGAGACTGTTAGCAATGCGAGTACAAGTTCTTATAAAAGGGCTGGGCAATATTCCAAGTTCCAAATTGGTCTGACCATAAATCTTGCTAAGAAAGCAAATACTTTAATTTTCCATAAATCAGACCAATTATCAATAATAACATTCTGCTTGTTTTCAGCTGTAACCCAGATAATCTATTATCATCCTTTAGACCGACCTCAAACATTTTTAAGTATTTGCAATGATAGTTTTAACTCCAGAAATAATATTAAAATTTAGACCATATTCTATAAACATTTATGTATGCAACTTAATGCTTGAGTAATCTCACTCATTGCAATGTATTTGAACGTGCATGTACATGCAAGATTTGAATGGGGTTTTTTAATCTTCAAATCTTAAAATCATAGAATGGTTTAGGTTGGAAGGGACCTTAAAGATCATCAAGTTCCAACCCCCCTGCCATGGGCAGGGACACCTCCCACTAGACCAGGTTGCTCAAAGCCCCATCCAACCTGGCCTTGGACACTTCCAGGGATGGAGCCTCCACAGCTCCCCTGGCCAACCTGTTCCAGTGCCTCATTACCATCATGGTGAAATTTTTTTCCTGATATCTAATCTAAATCTCTCCTCTTCCAGCTTGAACCCATTACTGCTTGTCCTATCACTAAACGCCTTCATAAAAAGTTCCTCTCCAGAATTCTCCAGAATACTGAGAAGTAAAGAGATATTATTATTATTTTTAATTTAGCAAACTAGAAACTTGACATATTCATGACAAAATAACCAGAACAGGCAGAGCTACAATCCAAGTCACACAATTTTTTTATTTCTGGGTTCAAGCCAGAAAGCTGAGGACTACATCTACAAACAAACTCACTTCCGAAAGACACACATGCTGCGTATATAATTCTCCTCTCTGTTTCAATTGTTTCAGTGAAGGATAAAACACAAAGCGTATCAGTAGAATCAATCAGTCAAAGTTACTGAAAGAGACATGAAATAACTGCTCCACAAATTCCAAATGTGGCTATAATTGAAATAACCATGGAACACCAGTTCATCCTGCAAAACTCATGAAGAAGTTTTATTTGACTTTCAGTATTTGGTGACACAGCTGTTGCCATTCCAGTAAGTATTTCCAGGCTGCTAGTGTAAAAACAAGTCTGATCATGGAGCTTGTAAAATAAATCTTTATCATTCAAGTATTTCTGCCTTTCTTAAACCAAGATTTATTTAACCTTTTTTTTCCCCCATCAATTAACCTTAAACAGTAAAACATCATTCTTGATGCATTTCTCCTACTTCCTTGAAGTCCTCGGTAACCTAAGGTGACCAGTACTGCCAAACATTCTAGAGGACAGTGAATTATTTATGTCCATAACTCATTTTTTAAATATTAAAAAAACCTTTACCAATTTAGAATTTTGTTTCAACACATCAGAACAGAGACAGTTTATGAGTGAGATCTTGAAAATTCTTCTGCACCAACATGTCAGGACAAGGTAGAAAGATTTACACAGTGGACTGAACTAAAATATACTTTTCTCCTCTACCAAGGAGGGAGTGGTAAAAAATGCTGGAGTTAGGAATTTTTCTATGAAAGAGATGACTATGCAGTAAATATTCTATTGTAAATCATCTGCCAAAAGCAGCACTGATCTTATCTGCAGAGCTAGCCACTTTTTTTGTTCCTTAAGGCAGGAAAATACTTGAGATTAAATCCGAAAATCAGAAGCCTATTAGGGGTCATTAATTTTTTTCTATTGGGGCTGCTCCCAGCTATATCTTAACTTGGTAAAATGTAACTTACCTTTATAATCTAAATTGCACAGAATGCTGAAAGATTAAAACGTAGAGAAAGAAAAAAAAAGATCATTCAATCACAGCTATAAACTGCTTTCCTACATTCGGAGGATCCAGTTCAGAAACAGAAAAAGGATGAACACAAATAAATAAAGCAAGTACAAATCACCTCAAAGAAAAAATATTTTTATTTCATATTATCTACTACACTAGCAAAGGGGATAATTTCAGCCTTGGCACTGAAAGCTCAGACTGGCCTACAGGTCTGCAAGGGGTTCAGATGCATCAGAAGCCTGTCAAGGCTTAATTAAGCAGTGGAAGGTTATTATGTGCCTGGTATCTAACTGCTCACGAGTCCATACTGCCAGACCCGCTGACCTATTTGAGGACTCAATCAAAAGCTATCAAAGACTGAAGCAGGGAGGAAAGCAGATCAGTAGATGCTAGCTTGGATCCCCCTCTGTCACAGGAAGTTTCGGCACAGCATGTTAGGACGCTGGTGACATGAGATATGGCGCTAATCGCCGTCACACCGTGCAGCAGAGCACCATTTGAAACCAAGAGGCAACCGATTGCAAGAAAGAAAATTGGGGCCAGTGGGCCTGTCAACAGCTCCTGTTAGAAAGATGTAGCTTTCAGCTGCTTGCCTCTGAAGGAAGAAACAGAGCAGGTAATGGCTGGAAGACATTCCAGGAGAGAGTGCTGCCTACAGCAGTAGCAGAGACGTTTCTTCTCTCCTCTCCCAGCAGGCTCTGACTCCCCTAGTGAGGCCGCAGTGATTTGGGATAGCTGCAGGTAAACACCTCTGAGAGAAACTAATTGACCTTGCACTCACGTGGAGTTGGAGAAGCTGAGAATATCTCTAAGCAAAAGAACCACATCTGTGTTGGATAATACTGAAATATTTAAGTCACTTATATTCCTTTCTCTCGTATCATTGGCTTCCTTAGCGTTACTTAGTCTGCCACAAAAAACAGACACTAGCTGGATAGCCTTTTGTTCCAGAGGCTATGTTTACTCCTCTTCTCTTTGTCATATTACAAGCAAAGCTAGAATTACAAACAGCAGAATTAATGGGCCCCAAAAAGGAAATGGAATTGAATGCATCACAAACTGGGCAATTTTAGAAATTTAAGTTCATAGTTTATATTTAGGGATAAACTGAGACTTAAATCTAGCATAAAATTTAAAAAAATATATCCAGTATAACATAAGATCATTAGACATATATATTTATGAAACCTGATCTCTTCTAATTTTATACCCGAATCTTGATGTTCTGTATGTATGATAGGAAACAGATGAAAAATCTTATATGCACAGTAAAAAGCCTTAGATTATTATAATTTTTTTGTCCTTTTAAATAAAGTATTTCCTGGGGCTTGATGGAAAAAGAAAAAAAAATCTTCATTTAAAAATAACTGTGACTTGGCAAGGTAGTTTAAGTGGTTTAGCAATTCAAAACACCAGTGTCACACCTAGAAAAGCTGGGGGTTTTTTTTACTGAAAGAAATGAGTGATACAGACCTTGCCAGGAAAATTATGCAAATGGTTCAAAGGACATTTACTCACAAATTCCCTATTTCATGCAGTGGCACAAGAGAGCCTATTTAAACTGAAAAATATCTGAGAAGTTGCAAGCAAAGAGAGAAGCTTTGATTACTCACTGAACTAATGTTTTTCTGAGTACTTTTTACCCTCTCCATCTCTGGAGTGTCTGCGACAGCAGAATAGTTACAGAGCATCTTCTCTGCTTCATCTTTGTACATTTTCTGAAAAATAAATTTAAAATATCTATTTCCTGCTTTCTTGGGCTCTGAATATCCAAACTGCAACAAAAGATGCTTATTCTTGATAAGCCTCAACATCCTTGCACAGTATTTATTTCAAACTCTCTTCTCCATGATATTGTTATCATTGTCTGTGTGGGACACTTGACACTGTGTCTCACACTGAAAATATATAATAGATATACAATATATTCTTATATATATTATATATTTTCCCTTCACTGTCAGAAAATATATAGAGACTTCTCATTAGGTAATGTAAACAGACCTGAAGTAGATGTAAAAAAATTAAAACCAATTTACATGGCATGACAGGCCTAAATATAAATAAGAATCAGGCAGTAAGATTTTTTTTTTACTACATGTGACTTAATTTAATATGGATATGAAAGCCTCTACAGAGCTAGAGAAGAAGTATTTTGAGCAATGTATGTCAAGCATTCATTGTTACACAGCACTAAAACATTCCCCCTTTGAACTATGCCTACCTGGCTTGCTATTTCTGAAGCCCTTTTGACCCGTTGTATTTCAGGAGTATATGGGCCAACTTGCATCCCTTTTCCTATAATTTCAGTCTCCAGATCCTTTTTGTATCCTTTCTGAAGAAAAAAAGAAGGAAAAAACCCCATAACTAATTCTACAATTATTTGTACCTGCTCTCTTCAAAGCTATTCTGATAGCACCCATCAGACTTTAAAATAAGTTCTTCAACTTCTTTAATTTAATTTTTTAATTGTACACTGCTTATTCCTTTTAGCCCAAGTATGTTTGAGATTTTATGTTTTTAACATCTTACTGTGTTAAGTGAGTCATTCTGTACTCACCTGGCTTACAATTTCAGAAGCTTTTTTGGCTCGTTGTATATCAGGGGTATCCATGCCCACTCCCATTCCCTTCCCTTTAATTTCATTCTCCAGGTCTTTCCTGTATTCTTTCTGAAATGTATAGCATTGGAAATACTCACATGTCTGACAGCCAAATTCTTAAATTGTTCCTACTTTCATCTGTGATTCCACTGAACAGCATTCTTAAAATACCAAATAACTTTTGATTCAACAGCATTAGTTTTCTAAGATCTACAAAACGCCTATGCTGTAGCTGCTGATCAGTTAAAAAATTCTTTTATCAGACTGCTTACAAATCTGACGTATCCTTTCACATCTACTGTCTTTGCAGCTTTGGCAGCCACAGTCACAGACACATGTAGACAAGACTTTCTCCCTCAGCTGTGGTCTGCAAGACTGGGGTCATACGGTTTTAGCATCTCTCTAACTCTGTTTATCATTTGGCCTTGACTAAACGAGCAGCTATTTAGACCTAAAAGCAGTAAGGCCTGCAGCTACTGACCACGGGCCAGGCCAGGCGTGGTTCATGAGGAACAAGCACCACCTGCAAAAGATGATGGAAAGGTCAAATTTCTGGGAAGTCTTAACTTTCCCCTGTACGCTGATGATGCAACTTTTAGACTCGGATTAGGTATTTGGTGAAAATTTGTGCTACTGCTACCACCTAGACTGGTCACCACCTGGAATTCTCAATGACAATAATTAGTTGCATTCTGCTTCCACCAGGTATGGTACTGACCGTGCTTGCAATTTCAGAAGCTTTCTTGGCTCGTCTTATCTCAGGAGTATCCGGACCAACTTGCATACCCTTTCCTTTAATTTCAGTTTCCAGGTCTTTCTTGTATTGTTTCTGTGAAGGTAAAACTTCATACATTATATTCAGAGCAGCCAGAGAGTTACAGGTAGATTTTTGCACGAGAGATCCAATTTAAGATTTAGAGTTAATCCAAAATCTTAGCTTAAGAGTCACAGCTCTCAAGAGTCCTGGCAAGTTTTTGTCAGGAAAACACATAACAAACAACAGGAGGAAAACTTGAGAGGATATTCAATGAATGTACAAAATTCCACCACTGAATTTTTGTAAAGGGGAAGTTTAGCTCTGCAGAACATAGTGTAATAAGCTGGTGCCAGCCTAATTGAAACACATTTTACTTTTAAGAAAATATTTTATTTATGACAAGACTACATGTTAGAAATTTAATACCATACAGAATTGTTTCCAGTGAACTTTCAGAGCAGGAAGTTGTAATTTATTCATTTAATAGGTCTTTCCTGAACCACAGCCATTAGGCAAGTGGCAGTACTCATCCATGATTGCTGCTTTTTCCCCACACCATAAATTATAAATAACCAATAACCAGGAAATAAAATGAATATTATCTTCAGCTTATCCATGCAAGGACATATTTTTTGTTCATCAGCACATGATATTAAAATGTGATACTGAAATATTGTACACAATAGTTGTAATTTTTTTAATAAAAAATTAAAAGATTCTCAGGCAGTACTATTTCTAGTAGCAATCATTCTTTTATATTATAGTTTATTTCTGCCTGTAGAAAACAGGTTTGGGTTTTTTCCAAAATAAATACATATAATTAAAATATTTCCTTCTTACTTTTCCTGTTTATTAACTACTTTTTAGGTTGTACATTAGTTAGGAGAAAAACCTTCTAGTCAGTGCAATGACCACTTCTAGCATAAAGTTACAAGAACAAGAGCAAAAAGATTTTCAGTCTTCCATCTCCGTTTCACTCTCATGTGGAAATAAATCTGATAAAACAACTCTCTACTTCCCAAACCACAATTTTTTGCAAAAAGTATAAGTTAATCTGTGACAATACATCATCTTTCTCCTCCTCTCTTCTAAAGGTGGAACAGCAGATGTTTCCTCCTAGCTTCCTACTGTGTAAAACACCAAGGAAAAGACCACCCTGGGAGTTGCAGCTATATATTCCTGCACTTGTATACCATATCAGGTTGGCCCTATGCATGGCATTCCCTCTGATTTTTATGGTTATGTATGTATATGTGTGCAAATAAATGTATCTATACATATTAAATGAATATAAACCACATAAATATATTTTTTATATATATTGCTCTGAACAAATGACTCGTCGAAGGTGTGAAGCAGAGCATGAGCTTTGCCTTCCTTTTTCCATCCCCACAACCTCCAGCCCCACTGCTGCTTCCCAGGCAGCCTGTGCAAGCTCATCCACAGGAGCTGCAGCCGTGCCAGCTTTGGAAGTTGCAGCCCTGCTGAGCACACAGGCTTGCCGAGCACATGAGCTCCTCAGGATGGTCTTCAAGAGACAATATGCAGATCAAGGAGTCTTCCACTACCAATCCCAGCCCTTCACAATGGGAGCAGATGTGCTTCCACGTAACCTCCAGAGCAACTTAGACCAACACATATAATACCAAAGTTTGGTTCTAAAAACACACTCTGGAAGAAGCTTCCACCTGTCTGTTTGCATTAGATGAACCGCAAGCTCAAGAGAATCAATTTCTTCAGGAGCAACTCTACTTTTGGAAAAAGTTTTTCACAAGTAGAATACTTTGTTTGGATAAAGGATCTTCCCAAGATGCCTGGCAGTTAGTACCAATATTTATTTGCAGATAGCAGGTACATGATTCCAAAGAACTCAAAAGTATTTCATTGACTTTTCTTTACAAGTCAATTAACAATCAACTCTTTTTCCATTACAGTATTAATTAGATTAGCCGAACAAGTAAATAGATGGAAAAATGAACCCAATTTTAAATGCTGTATCCCACGGACCCCACTAACAATTTCCATTGACCTTTTAATTGCCTGAAAATCTGAAATATTTGCCATAAGTTGGGTTTTTTCCCAGAGTTTTTCTATATTCTTAAAGCAAAACAGAAATACCCTTAGTTTCAATACATATTTCATTGTAGATTATGTTTTAAAAGAAAAAGAATATTTTCAGTGGAGTATAACATAAAAAATGAACTTTCTGTGACATCAATAACCTTGACTAGCATAACATACCTCATTTAGTATCTGAGCTGCATTTTTCACTCTAATCAAATCTGGGGTATCTTCAAATACTGTCATTCCTTTTCCTTTCATCCCTTCTTCCAAATCTTTTCTATACTCTTTCTAAGGATTTAAAAAGAGAGAGAGATTTCTCGAGTTAATATTGTGTGCAAGATCTTGAAAAGAAATGCCACTTATTAAATGTCTGAAGGGTCTCTTTGAAATGGCTATGAAATATGAATTAGTTGAAGTACAGGTTTCAGAGATAAAATAGAATTAGAAATTACGAAATCAAAAGGTACGATGTTGAAAAAGTGAAAAGGTTTTAATGTAGTCATGTATTTTCCTGTTGTGCTCTTGAAAAACCGTCCTCTGCTAGCACATTGTTTAGGGGCCTCAGCTGCCTCTCTACAGACGTAACTGCAGCAGCATTTGCTTTTACAGACTAATACAGGCTGTGCTGCAGTTTTTACCTCTGCTCCACTAAATACTAGGACCTGTTAAAATGACTGCTTGATAAATTATAACGTAGAAGCAATATTCCTACCATATCCCTTCTGCGCCCTTCAGACAGTGCACTGTTACAATCTATCAGCATTTTGCAACTGCAGCCTCCACGGTACTCAAATGTGCAGTATAAAATTAAAAGCACGCTAGAACCTGCCCATGGACATTCGGTTCTTTTAATAACTCCAGGTTCTCCTTCTTGGTTCATGCAGTATTTATTAGTATTTATTAGTTTATTATGAACCTCCATGCAGAAATACTGAGCTAGATCCTTGACTATGAAGAAATATATCATTTTGCTGAATCTTGAAAGACAATAATTAATTTGACCTATGTAATCTCTGGGTTTGGAATCTGCTATTTGAATGTGGTTATAAAATAATCTGAAATTCATAGTTATGCATTAAAATACCATTCCCATTTTCTCATATTCTTCCCCTCTGGCTTACAAGCATGGTTTACTAGTTAAGTAATGAGTCATAAAATTTGAGAAGGTAAGAGTTAGGTAGGGAACATCTTAATGCATGTAGGACTATGGAGGGAAGTAACATCAGAATTTTCAAACATGAACGTTTACAGCACTCCTGCAACTATGCATGCACTGACCACTTCTGTGGACATTCAGCAAGATTAATTCAATGAAATGCAAGCATTTGCATTTTTCCCTAGTCAGTAGGCATACATGAGACATGTACACACAGAATGGTACTGCGCAAATTAGACCTAGCTTGAGACTTGTCTATCTGAGAGCAAAACTTATCATAATAAATTCTTTATTAGAGGGTAAATAATAAAGAAATACCTGAAAATAAAATCTTTTCTTTAACCATATGAAATCTAGCATAGAATGGGATAAGTTGTTTAAAGACCAAGGAAAGGAACAAGGTTCAAGGGGTTTTAATTCTAGCACCCTCAATCTGTTCATCAAGGCCACAGCAAAAATATCAATTCTTAATACAATAAATATAAGCAACATGCTCTTGGCTCCCAAAAATCAAATGGAGGATATCTAGCAGCTCTGATACATCTAACTATGAATTTTGTTGATACATTTACTTCTAAATCTGATCAAATAGTAAGCTTAATCTATAGAACCAACCAATACTCAAAACCTAACGTGAAAGGAGTCTGGAATAGCAATATGAAAATATTAAAGATAGAAGGATTCTCAGTTAAGGAAAAAAAGTGACTTCATTTATATGCCACATACAACTGGAGAACATTGGACAAACCTGAAAGAAACAGTAAGCATACAAAAATTTGCACCTTTTAACAAAATTTGCTTAAAGCAAGATTATGTAATATCACAGCGATATTCTAGAAGTTTGCTTTTCCTTATTTTCATCCATAACATGTATGATAGATAATTATTTCAATTCAATTAGTTTAAAGTGACTACACACAGCTCGAGGCATCTATACAACCACAACAGACTATCATAAACCTGAAAGAATTACTCAAAAGGAAAAACTGCCATCTGGACACCAACAGAAATCCTCCTCTCCACCCCTTCATCTATCAGGACAGAAAAATCCAGGCCCTCTCCAAAATTCTATCAAACAGATGTCTTTTGCAGCATGCCTGGAAGGTCACCAAATTTGGGCTATTTGAGCCCAGGGGATGAACAAATTCCAAAACTGAGGCCCTCAGAGGGAATGTCCTGCCAACGATCTATTTTCAACAGAGTCATCTGATTTGTTCATTTAACTCTGTTTCTCTGGTTCAGTTGTGCTGAGCTTTATCATTTCCTTATGTTCATAAGGAAATTTCAAAAAGTATCGATCCTTACTATAGGACTATTCAGAATATAAAATGACATGCCGTGATTTTTACTCATGAAGTCACTTTTGTATTTAGCTCCCAAGTTAACTGTAAGTTGTTCAGCACTCTAGCTTGTGGTGATGCTGCTTATTACTCAGCTACAACTTAACAACAACAAAAAAAAACCAAAAAATCCTCTACCTCTTTCAGAAGGTTAGTGACTTCTTTCATATGCAAGAACTCTGGAGTCTTGTCTAAATCCATTGAGGGTCTTCCCTTGATCTCTTCTTCAAAATCTTTGCGATACATTTTCTATTGAAGCAAAACCAACAATTAGTGGTATGTGCATGTGCATTTCCAAGCATATTTCAGAAAGAACACTGTAAATAGACCCAGAAATAAGCCATGCTATAAATTAGTTATCATATTAATAAGCTATTTCGTGACTCTTTTCATTATCTAGGTTATCTACACAAGACACACAGAATTCAGACAAAAATACATATGTATAATATTTCCAAAGAGACTGTTTAGCCTGATCTATGAAAGAAACAATTTAACTTACTTAACAGAGAAAAGAGAGGACAAATGGCACACAAGGTAATGGTTTTAAACACATAAAAGTTTCTACCAAGAGGATGAAAGCACCTGTTTTCCATGACACACAGCAAAAACAATGGAATCAAACTGCAGCAAGGGAGACACAGAGAAACAACTCTCTCTCAGGATGGATGGTGAAGCACTGGACTAGGTTGTCTGGGAGGTCACGAAACCTCCACCATTGGAAGTTTTTAAGAAGAAGTTAGAAAAATATGGCCTGACAGGATAGCCAGTGCTGTTCTGGAGCCCAGAAACAGTCCTTTTCCCCTTGCCAAGATTCACAGGCTGAAAAGGCAGCAGCACGTTTCAGTTAAGGCATGAGGTCTGACTGGGCTTTGCAGCTTCACTTGCTCTCACCCAAGAACTCTCCCTCATTAAAGACAGGATTAAAGCCAAAAAGTAAAAAAGTTAGTAATCTCTGATCTAAATAACCCCTTGAACTTCTTCTCAATTAAATGATGCTACACACAATTTCTGTCTAGTGTTAGCACCAAGGGCCTTTTGAGGAAAAAAAAAAAAATTGAAGGAAGAACTGAGCTAGAGAATAGCAAAGAGTACTCAGTACTAATTCTACCATATCCTCAATTTATAAAACCTTTAGAATCAGCTTCATCCATTTTCTTAACCTGAATAGAAGATGTCTGTTAGCTTCCCTGTTGATGTAAATTTTGCTAGTTCAAGCACATAGTTTTACTAACCTCACTTTGCATCTTTTGAGCCTCCTTTGAAACTTGATACATTGGTGTATCCACAAACTCCAGCATTGATCTGCCTTTAGATTTTTCATAATTCTCTTTGTACTTAACCTAAGAAAATGAAAAAAACCGCTGTTAACAGCTGAGAGAATGTGAGGTCTGATTGCTTGCTATGGCAATAGAAAAATCCTGTCTCGGCCATACTGCTTAGACGTTTTGACTTGGAAGACTCCTCCCAAATTTAACCTGTGGAGAAATAGGGCAGCTAGACAAGGACATATTTTCTGGAGTCATTTATTCCTTTGCTTCAAAATGTCAGACTTTGAAATGGTGAACTTTGAAGACAGCAGGAGTGAGGAGCATCAGTCACAATCCTTAAACTAATTGCATGATTTTGGCTGAATGACCTATGTCTGAACAGTTGGCAGCTTTTCAATAGGCTCCCCTGTGACATTGCCATTAAACAATACATTTACTGTAACAACAACAAAATCTGTTTCACAGCCAGGCCCCACAGGTCTCTCCTTCAGGCTCCAGAGCACCATTCTGAAACACACCTTTGTACCTGTGGGAAGGAAAACTACTGCCTCAGTGGAGTCTGGTCTTGCACCACCGTTCGCCTCACAGCTGCAAAATCACAGGGTTGAGACACCAACATACAACTTTTTGCCAACTCACAAAGCAAATACACTTTTTCTGGAAATCTGGAGAAGCGTTCTGAACTCATCCATTCCCACTCTTTTGATGGAGCTGGGCAAACACATTATTTAGGTCAATCAACCAGCCTGTGACACAGTGGAATATTCTACACGAGCCATGAAGAAAAGCAAATAGCTACAAATCAAGGTATGGTATTCAGAATGAGTAATATTTTAATTTATTTGCCTCTTCAAAACAAGCAATGTCTGAATTTGAGAAAAGTGTTTATCTCTTTCCCTGCCAGGCCTCTGCACTAGGTTGAGGTCCTGCAAAAACACTCTCCTCCCTCCTCCCGGGGTGCTTCTGAGTGAAGATGCACTCTACAACAGTGTAATTTGGCATGCAGTTTTGTGCCTGATTTAATCACTGTTAGAATGCTGCATGTTTCTCTTCGCAGGATGTATTTATGATTGTGTGTACCTGACTTTGAAGCACTGCATTTTCTTTGTGATGGATTTGTTCAGCTGTATCTGGGGTGAAATGATAGAAGCCCTTGCTTTGCTTAAATGATTTCTTATACTGGAACAAAAAATATCCAAGAATGTTTTCACAAACAAAATCCAGAAGGTTTTGCAATTTAAATACCATTTCAAATAACTCTGGGAGAAACAGCATAAAAGAAACTATATTTTAGGCCTCCCAACTCAGGAGTTCTACTGCTAAATTTGAATTTAAAAATTGTGACGAAATGATAAAAGGATATGGTAATAACTTTTGTAAGTTTCTAAAGAAAATGCTTGTCCTGATCATCCAAATGTCAAATAACCATTATTGTTTGAAGTGCAAAGGAACATATATGATGGTCTGGGTTTGCCTCCTAGTGGAAATAATTATAAATGTCACACAACAAAATCACTTCTGTAGTTGCAATGAAAATAGATACCATCTACAGATATGGACTTCATACTTTTACTCCCTCCCTCAACAAATGGCAAAAAATTTTAAAAAAATAATTCTATAAAATTTAATTATGTAAATCACACAACCTCTTACTACACTAGACTACAGGCACCAGATTCTGTCTCTTAAGTCCTATTTATTCACCCTGTTCAATAAGATGAAACACATCTAAGTTACATTTTTTTAGCCTGTAATTCATTAGTATCTCAAAGTCTCTACATTAGGAACAGATTTAAAATGTGCAAAACAATAAACTTGCTGTTGTACGTATATCAAAGTTTTAAATTTTATGTCTACATAGTTCATGCCAAAGGGAATTACATGTATACCATATGAGGGGAAAGTTCCACCTTGTGAGCTCTCTTCCTCATCAAAATAAAGAAAATAGGATGAGTTCAATCTGTCAGAATCAGTCTATTTGTGTCCAAACATGCCCATCAAGCTTTCTTCCTAACTGCTGGAATTTATTCCCATGGAAGCTGATTTGTATAACAGCTTTGCATTGGTATTGTCATATATGTGCTTCATAGAGTTGCACACACTTCTACACTCCAGGTCAATCAGCAAACCAGTTCAATCAACAGTATTAGTTATGAGTTTAATTAACCATACAAGTTACAATGTATCACACTGGGGCAGGCATAGTTATGTTATGCAAAAGATAAAGAGAAGTATAAAGTTCAAGGGAGAAAGTTATACTACAGGGAAACAGCTAAAGTGGTAATCAGCTCTATGTTTCAGAGGAAAAAAAAAACATATTACGCAATCAGTCTTTGGTAACCAGTTAACGGCACAGTCTGGAAGTCTGTTTCATACAGTGGAAACGGACTTCAAGAAAGGTTTGGTACAAGCTGTGGAAGGACAACGAGGAGAACCCAAAGAAGGTATGGGAAAAGCACCGAAAAAGGCAGGAGAGAAAGCCATGTTAAAATCAAAGAGATGGCATGGGAAGGTCTAATCTGAGAGGGATTTTGAAAACGGGATTTCTATAGAAGACAAATAGGTAGTGGAGACCTTAGGGATTGACAAAACATTCTTCTTCCTGCTCACAGCAAGAAAAACTATCCACCAGCATCTGGACAATGAAAAAATCAGAGACTTAGTATTTATGGAGTCCTCAGAAAAGGGCATAGACAATATGAATCAACCCTTCCTGGGCAACAGAAATAAATAAATTTTGCAAGAAGTGTGCTGTCTTAAGGAAAAGTCCAGGTTTCTATCTCATTAGAGATAAGATGACAAATTGCTGAAGTTCATTCTGAGGGTGTTCATTTAATCAGAAAAAAAAAAAAAAAAACAATGCCAATCTTGCCATACACTGAAGGAAACTAGAATTAGGTAGGCCAAAATGGACATGAAGAATGCAGGAAGTGAAAACTACCAACTCATTTATAACCCATACAAAAGGAGATAGTAAGTGTTAATTTCACATATCAGAATAAGACAAATAAAAAGCAAGCTTCAAGTCACCAAAGAATTCACCGCCTCTACTCTGCTCTGGTGAGACCCCACCTGGAGAACTGTGTCCAGCTCTGTGACCCCCGACATAAGAAGGACTTTGACCTGTTGGAGCAGGTCCAGAGGAGGGACACAAAGATGGTCAGAGGGTTGGAGCACCTCTCCTATGAGGACAGGCTGAGAGAGTTGGGGTTGTTCAGCCTGGAGAAGGCCCTGGGGAGACCTCATACCAGCCTTTCAGTATTTAAAAGGGGACTACAGGAAAGATGAGGAGGAATTCTTTAGAACTAGATGATCTTTAAGGTCCCTTCCAACCCAAACCACTCTATGAAAGGGCAACACAAAAGTCAAGTACAGACAGGAAGGCTGGATTATTTTGATTATTTTATACACAAGCTGCCATAAGCAGGCACTGACTCAGAAGATGACCCAGTATGCTCTTAGTAATTAGGGCTAATGCTTCGTGTGTGAAGTGCTCGCCTCCTGCCAAGTGTGAGCAATCTTGCTTCCCCAAAACACCCACTCACGCCTTCCCACAGTGGTTCTGCAGGCTGTGGTTTCTGGAGTAAAGACGACAAATATAGCTAACCAGCCTACAAGCGCAGTGCATGTAGCATAGGTGCCCTTGGACTGGGAGAGAAGCTTCAGCATTGCACAGAAGCCAGGGGTTTCCTAGGTCTTCCTCCTCATCACTGTCAGACCACCAGCCCCATCAAGGGGCACATCTTGTTATGTGGCAGAATGGAATATGTGCCTATTACCAGATCCGGCGTAGGAAGCCTCAGACATTGATGGCAAAAAAGGCTTAGACAGAGAAGCTTTAAGGGAAGCTAGCACTTGAGTGGCTGTTGATGGCAGAAGTCCAAATATTAGACTAGCATAATGTTCACTTTTGTACAGAGACTTGCAAATGAAAGCAATAAATTCTTAGACAAAACGAGATTTGCAAGGAAAGAAGTACCTTATATCAACCAAGGAAAAAACAGACAAGGTTTCAGATATATAAGAAGACATGCTCAAGTACCAGAAGTCTGTGTGATTCTTATCCAGTATATTAGTTGTTCTAATAACTGAAATATCTCTCACTAAAAGCCCTTTTTTCTTCACTACATCGCCCAACTACCATGGTTACAACACTACAGTCTACAACATGAGACAATGAAGCAAGTACCAAAAATCTATGTATTCCAAAGTGACTATACATACTACATTCCTTACTACATATATTTTTCAGATCATTCTTATAAACGCAACTTACATCGCTATGCGTTTTGCTGATATTTAAAGCATGGTTTAAATACAGCAAGTTTGGTAGATCAGAGGCTGGATCATGTAGGCTTTCCAAATCTTTCTTGTAATTCACCTGGAAAGAGAATTCAGGTCATGTAAATAAAGATTAACAAAAATTAACAGCTTCATATTACAGTGTGGCCGTCCAGAAACAGAAAGAAATGGTTTGCCTGAACAATCTCTACCAGCCACTAGATGGCTGTCATTTACTATTATTTGGAGGAAAAGGAAAAATCAATAAAGGACTCATTCTACTGAGCAAATATTTGGGTACTACTCAAACTTTTCCTTAGAAAGGACACTTACAATAAAATCACACTTTGTATGACTTTTCAGACTAGAAAGGAATTATTAGTGTTTCTTTTTCACTTCCCCCCCCCCCCCCAGAAAACATAAATCAAGAGTATCTTCTTCAATACTTGAGTTTACTCATTTTAAATACTGTTGATTCTTACCCTTTTTCTCTGGATTCAGGAATTACACTAATTGCCCAAGTAAAAAAGTTGTATATAAAACAGTTAAAGGGAAGTGTTCCTGGATACTTTATATGCTAACGATTGCTTTCAGCAAAGATAAGCAGTACAATCACATAAGGCAAAAGATAATCACTTCATGAAGTGGCAGAAGATGACTTCCTATCAGGCATGTAGTAAGATTTTCCGTATTTCTGATAGGTGGATGCTCACCTTTACAGGAAGAACACTAACCACCTTGGATGACAAATCTTTTAAACCAATACCTTTAGTCACCTCCACGCATGTATCATGGTCTTCACTGATACAGGCAGCCTTCAAACCAACAATACTCAATTTGCATATATCTTATAATAATAATTACTTCAAGGAAATTTTTAGCAAACACTTAGATTTTGGAAACAATTACATATTCTGCTGGACCCTTCCCAGAGCTGGCCTCTCTTGTTCCCATTGGGTGGTGCTCCACACTTTGGAAACGCTGGACTACAGAATGAAGGCTGGTCTATTGGCTATCTGGCATCTTGACCTCAAAGAAGACCTCACATTTTTAGCACTAGACACACTGTTAAATAGATCATCCCAACAGCATTATCAGTTGATATAGATGTTTTCTGCAATCTGGCTCCAGCAGCAGGCATCCATTGCTGAATGTGGTAACTGCTGTACTTGGCAATATTATTCAGAAGATCAACCAGCAGAATGAAGTTTAAAAGATAGACGTCCAAATCTCAGCTGGTCACGCAGCATCCTTCTATATCCACTGGAGAGGGGCCAGCACTTTGCTCCTCTAAAGACAGGCATCTACAACTGGTCAGAAGAATTGCTCTCCATAACTGTGTATTTCTTTCCCAAATATGAAGTGCAAGGCAATCGTCTCAGAGTAAGCAGCCACACCTTTTGACACACAAAGTTAAGTGAGATGAATCTCTTCTAAAATGGTTATGAAAAACTCTGCAGGCCCTTGGAGAAGGGCTTTGTTAGAAGCAGAGAAAGAAATGGATAACATGCTGTACCTGCTATACAGACATATCACGTAGCAGAGACTGCTGCTCAGAGTAATTCATAAGATGGAAAAAGAAATTCTGCTTGAGAGCAAATGTTAGGTTTTTCAGGATGTAAATGCATGTAAAATACAAAGGAAATTCACTTACATCACTCGCCAAGGTGGATGCAATCTGTGCTTGCTTGAAGGAAGCACTGTGAAGAGGATTGTATTGGTGGCTCTTCACTTCCTTATTGAACTGCTCTTTGTATTTCACCTTCCACCAGAACAAACAAATCTAATATTAACATGTAGCACTTAAAGAAGGCACAGAGAATTCAGACTACAAAGGAGCTTATTAAAGGCAATTGCCTTCTCCATAAATCTTTAAACAATGAAGATGTTTAAAGAAGGTCAGTTTAGCCACACCTATGACTGTCTTGTGCTGGTTTCAAAGTAACTTTTATGTATCTGAATTTTACTAAAATAAAAAATTAACATTAAGATTGTCACAAGTGATTACTGGTGCTGAAGGATTTATAAAAAGCAAACAGAAACAAAACCATATGACTCACCTGAGTAATCAAATAAACCAGAACTGTTTGACTAGCAATAATAATCTATTCCCTGAGAATCATTCAATTCGTAATTAATATAAAAGTGTGTTTTTAACAAAAAAAAAAATTATAAGATGAATAAACTGTAAAACTTGTACATTTTTCAGCCACTTGAAAGTGGGAAGTCAGAATCAACTTTCCTACTCAGTCATCTTCCCCCCTCCAGGTCCATGTGTCACTCGCGCTGTGCTAGGCTGTCACCAGAGCCCCCAAATCTATTTTTAATTCTGCCAGAAATTTCCCAAGAGACCCCCAGGAATCTGTCTGTAGTACAGTCCCCTTCTTGGGGACAATGCCCACCTCATTACAGTGTTAGAAAGCATAATTAAATGACTGTCTGCCACCACTTACACTCTCTTTTCTTCTTGTTCAAAAGAGGAAATGAGCAACACATAAATGTTGAGGCAATGGCATTAAAAGTAAATAAATCACAAAAATTCCATAAAAACATGCTGAAGAACTGAATTCAGAATCTGAAAAAATGAAATTGAACAAATAGTAAATCTCCCTGCTTTTCCCCCCTTGCTGTGCATGATCATCAAACATCTGGAGACTGCACACATGCCTTGCTTCTTTCCAACAGCTGGGCATAATGGAGGAGAATAAAGTTCAGTCTGAATTATGCTGCTGTCATGAATGTTAGTCAGACACCTGATATCTGAGCCTATGCAGCATCCATTGTAATTTACCACGCTCTGCATTAAATAAATACACGGCTTTTTCCTTACTCCTTTTTTCTCTATTCCCACATGAATGTCTGATAAAGTGGTTAAACCACCTCAAACAATCTCCTTTAAAAATTATTTTTTTCTCAGCTTTAGTTGTGGGAAGAATTTTCTTTTTCCTTTTTAGTTTTTCCTTGCCTCAAAAGGCTCTCAACGTGATTTAGCTTACGCAGCCTCTTTATGTTTAGCCATTATGCCTAATATTTCATTAATCAGGATAACAAGAAACCAAAACTAAGCCACCCAAACAGAAACCAACCTGATATGTTCAAGAATTACATTATCATTCCAACACTTACATTAATTTTTCAAAAGCAGGACATTCTAAAACATTGCCACTTTTAAAGAAAAACTTTATCTGAACACATGATGAACTTCATAATCTTTCACACTAACTCTAGGAAAGAATATCTATTGTCTTCTGGTAGATTCATCTGGTTCATATTGTTTGATATTTGCCTTGGCTTTGGATCAAGTGCAAAAGCATATATCTGAATACAAAGACACTGCCTTTGTCAAAGGCAAATACACATTCTGCACGAGCAGTGAAGGAATAAATCCTTTTCTGTTTTAAAAGATGTATCCAAAACTTGCCTTCTAATAAAAATGAGACAGTGCTGGAATATGTGATTTAAAAAGCCTCCAATACCAGCGATCAAGTCGGCACGGTGAGCAAAATTGTCTTTTACTCCTTGGGCATTAACTCACATCATCACGACATCGTGCACAAGAGTTTAAGTACCCAGCTACTGCAGGCTGTGTGCTGCCCAGCCAGCAAGCGGCCTCAGACTGCGCGTGCGGACCGAACGCACAACCTAGTCCCTGATAGTCTTGTGAAGTGTGAAAACATCAGTGCCAAAAGGACCTCTCCTCACAACTGGCTTGCCATCTTCCAGCTGCAGCTGTTTTGTGCCATTTTTTAAGTTTTTTTTTTAGCAAAACATTTCAATCTAGAGATTCCAGTAATAAGTCCTCATTAGCATCACTTCAGATCACATCACTGCTACTGCAGGATAAAGGGGGAGACAGTGAACCTTCACAGGGGATGTGCAGGAGGGTCCCAAATTTAAGGAGACCAGCAAGATTGCCGAGCAATCCAGCTGTAAATATTCCCGTTGCAGTGAAGGGATGTCTCAGTACCTCTAGGCCTTGCAGCCTCATCTGGCTGCTCTGCTTATTGCCTTCACTCTCCTCCCCAGCCCCACCACACATGTCGCTCTGGGGCAAAATGGAGGCGGCACAATAATATCAGATGACCCAGGCGGTATCTCAAGAGCACTTCCAGCAGTAATTTAACTCTGACTTGTCATAGGGGATTCATCTCATTGAAAGCTACACACGCATTCATTTTCTCTTTTATCGGTGTTTTCCTGTTTCCTTCACCCTTTTGAAAGAAAGCGTGGGGTGGGAGAGGGAGAAGCGAGAAGCACAAGCCCGTGGATGAGTCACTGCAAAGTAATGCACATGATATTTATCCTTCTTTTCGAGAGGAGAAAGTTATGGATGCAGCTTAAAGGCGGAAAACACACCTGGGAGAAAGAGTTCTGATTGAAAACAAGGAAGAAAAATACTTCATCAGTGTTTTCTAAAACATCTGATGGGGGGAGTTCTTAGCAATGCTATAACATGATGGAGGAGCAAACAAAAAGTGGGAGTAGAAATGACAGTTGTTAGTGGAAGCTTATCTACAAATTTCATCATGAACCAAAAGCTTTACTTTAATGAGGGTTTAAAAGGATGGCTACTTATTTACCATCTTAATTAAAGCCTTAAGTTTGTTTATTTTTTTAGAGAGTATGTAGTGGGGGTTAATTTAAAAGAAATGCGTGTAGGCTGATCTCTAATTGTTGCTGAAGAAAGAGCAGACTTCACAGGCTTTTAACACAACAACATCCCTGAAAAACCAAACTGGAATTAAATAAGGCCTGGATAAACAAACTTCTCATCGGCCTTGCACAAAACCTATAAAAGTCAGAATTGCAGCTGGACAGAGCAGTGTCTTTTGAAGCTTTGCAGCAACATTCCTAAATCAAATCTGTAGTTCAAAGCTGTTCACACAGGGAGTGTTCAGTTTCAGAAGTGGATGACATCACCCACTGTTCAGATTTACAAAGAAACTACAAAAATTGAATCATTCAACCACTGGGATCCCAGGATGAAGCAGACACTTGCAGCTAAAGCATTTCCTCATGACCATATGAAAACATATTAAAAAAAATGAAAAACTTGTCAGAGCACACAGACGTTGAAGGAAACATAACATAAACAAAGAGCTAAATTAAAATGTTGGTTGCTAAAAGCATTAGCATAGTTTAAAGCAAAGAAAGACGGAGAAAATCCTAGTCTTTCTGTGTTGTTACTGATAATCTCAGAGAAGGTACTTTTTGAAACACATTCTACCTCTAAAAAATTTTATCCCTGAAACAATAAGCACCAGATCCAGCATAAAATATGAATATCCAAAATTATTCATCTGAAAACCTATTATTGAACACCACAAGGCGAATATTTTCATATCAGCAGCTCTTTGAAAAAGCTGGTAAAATGCATTAGAAGACATTAAGAAGATCTAAACAAGAGCTTGTTTTTACAAAAAACACAAAAAATAACCTAAAAGATACAATGTACATTCACCAAATTGACAAGCTTCATGTTTTCACAAGGGCTAACACAGTTTCTGTTTTAAATTTGGTTTAAAATCAACAGAAAGGGGTTACCACGTGCTGTGGGTAAATACACTAGTCCTGGGAGCTATTATTTTTGCTGCTGCTGTTGTCAAACGCTTTGTTAAATTAAAAAAAATAATAATAAAAAGGAAAAAAGAAGAGAGAGAGAAAACACTGATTTTGTAGAGCCTTGAGTGCCAGTCAAACATTAACACTATTTTCTTCACTTTGTTTGCCTTCCTGCTTGCCTTGATTGCTTTCTCCCTTCGTTACACCCACACTGCCTGACCTCTTCTTGCTCCTGTTCTCTATACTCCCTAAATTACCTACCCATATGCACCACATTAAAACATGTTATCATCTTCGCTTCCCATTACATCCATCAGAATTGTCAACTTTGCAAATTTACTGTGAGGGTCAAATAACTAATATTTCTCTGCATGTCACAGCTTATAGATTCATGCTATTAGGGAGATTATCAACTTTCAGCACAAAAAGTTTATAATTCTCCCATTTGCTGAGAAACAAATGGAAACCCTAAAAGCCAGAAAGTCTGGAGACAATAAAGAGATCATTAACTTTAACATTTTTTAAATCTTGTAATTGTTACAAGCCCGCCTCACGATCCTTGCCTGAATAGGACTGACATGACTGACCCACATTTAGGGGCTCTTCCTCTCCTAGAGCACAGGTGCACTCCCCATCCTGCCCCACCGCCCTGCTCTTTGGACACCGAGGTCATCTTTATTTTTCCGTGCCCTTGATTTACGATCAGCGTGTCCAAGTGTTATGATGATTCAAATAATATATAAAATACATTAGACAACTCGTCGTGGCCGCTGCCTTTCCTTCGGAGAAGGTGGGGAATTGCTGAGCGCACCTCCCCACCGCTGAAAGCGCTGGCAGCGGGGTGTCACTGCCTCCCTTTCTAAAAGAACATGGACCACCACACACGCTGCAAGCAGTCACAGCAGCATAGACTAAGGAGAGGACAAGAAAAGAAAGGATGCTAAAACCTGGATCTAGACCCAGTGGCTGCAGAGTTTGGACCACCATGGTTTAGAAAGGATCTCCTTCACAAATAAGCTGTAAGCAAGCTACATTTTGTCAACCGTTCCTCCCTTCCTGCCACATCTTCTGCACTAACTGGGCTCTCTAAAGATGTAAAAATTTCACACCAAATGCTCTCTTCTGCAGAAAGATCTCAACTGGAATTGCTGCCATCCCAGTCCCTGGCAGTGAAGAGACTCTATTATAAAGCTTTTGCAGATGCAGCATGCATTGTCCAAGAGGAAAAGCATATCTAATAAAAATGAGATAAAAAGGGCATTGATGAAGCCCATGATGCAGCTGGCCCAGCACCAGCCCGCAGGACCCCATGATCCAGCTGGTGTTTTTTGATTGTTGCGATTGTTGGCCACAACCTCAAGGGTACCAGGCTTAGTGAGATGGAGAAGGCTATTGGAAAGGGATCCGCTGTGGTCCCATTTGCAATGACAGGCAGCTGCAAGCCCACCAGATTCTGAAATAGGCTGCTATGAAAGGAGTGTGTAGACCCCCGCTGAGTAGAAATACTAAATTTAGATATGAACCTTTTCAAAAAACACTAAAGATGTTTGCTAAATGAGAGACAGCTCTCTTTCCTACAAGTGACAGCAGCATGGCACTAGCTCTTCCTAGAAAGCACAGGCTGACTTCCAAGCCTGCACAATGCTAAACACAGAAGACTTGCCCATCAGCAGAGGAATGAGCACACATGATCCATCAAAAAACGGAAGAAAAAAATCTATTTGGAAAACACAAACTAATTTTAATTCTGAACACATCATTAACAAAGCAATAAAAACCATCTATTTTCTTCTTTTTCCCTTTGTGCAGTCTTAATGCTTCAAAGTTAATGATGGTTCAGTGCGAAACAGGAACTCATGTAGCAGATATCTAAGGACATTTGGTGACAGCAGAAGGAGGTCAAACTCTTGCAAGCAGCCACTGCACTGTTTTGCAGCTTGTTCTTTATGACATATTATTCTCATTTTATCCTAGTTGTCGGGAAGATGTTTACTACTAGCAAAATCACAAGTATTTGTTACACAACACTCATTTTCAAACTGTTCTAGTGTATACACTACTACCCTTGGGGTTTTTTTCTAGTTCTGGTGAGACAGACACAGCCTTCTCCAATCAAAGGGTGTTATCCTCCTCCTGCAGGAGGGCAGAATTTGTTCTTCGGTTTACAAAAGCTCTAAGTGTAGCCTGACAGGATTACTAGCAGGGATTATGCAAGGCACTGTTAAAGAACTACTCCAGAAAAAAGAAAAAAAGAAAAAAAAAGGGAAAAAACGAACAGGTCAGCAGTCAAAAATCCCTTCTCACAATGTGAAGCTGATCTGTAGTAGAGTCTTATGAGTAGATCTCATGAGTAGAAAACTTGTAAGAGGAAAAAAGGGAATATTTTTGTCTTCAACTTTCTCTTCAGTCATAGACTAAAGAAATCCCTCAGTTTTTCTTCTTTTAAGGTTAATATATAACAGAAAGTAGTACATAAAAGGTTCCGTTTCAGGGGATGGGAAGGCAGGTGGTTTGCATGTCAGGCCGAATTCAGATCCCATTACTCACATTAGCAAGCAGTTACACAAAAGAGCCCAGTTACTTCGGTGGGATTAATCACAGAGTAAGGTTCCACTCAAACTGAATGATTAGGAAAATTTGCCTTTAGATTACATACAGTTAATATTTTAGAAATCCTAGATAATCTGTATAAATATACACCAACTCCACAAAAGACGAGTTGTAACAAAGTTCATTGTATTTTTGCATAAAAATATATATTGTTTCCTTAGAATCTTAAATTTACTAGCCATTGCAATACCATATGAAAAGAGTTGAAGAACATAATCATCATGCAATTAGAGACAATCATCTAAAAATCTTAATATTTTCTTCCATTACTAGGAATGAGATATCTGAATGAAGTCATTGTAAAAAGACAGAGAATCTTACTTGGCTTAACAGTTTTGAAACTCCTTTAGCATGTTCAAAATCTGGTCTTCCAAGTACAGCAGGCTTCTTATTCATTTCTCCCCTTCCTTTCCTGTACACAGCCTTAAAAAAAAATGAATATGAATCACTATTAAATTTTTTGCTTTTGTTTTATCAAGGCACATGCAGGCATTAAACTGAGTGGAAAAAGTCTCACTCTGATCTATATTGACACTACTTTCAGAGCTCTTCTAATCATATCCAAAAAAAGCGCTTCCCAGGCTTCAGCTCCTTAACAACATAATATTTATTTATTGTAAAACACAATGCACAGCATTCACAAAATTCAACTTTAACCAAATGCATAGCTTGAGCCTGAGAAATATTGTTCTCCCAATCAAGGCAGAATGAGTTACAGTGGCTCAGCACTTCTTACAACAGGGTCTGCAGTTTACACAAGATTATTTGTAGCAGCTGAAACTAGTCTTGAAACAAAACTAGGCTGAGGGGCAGCTTTTCTGAAATTTAAGGTCAAATTCCACTCTCAGTTTTACCACTGCAATCTTGCTGGATGTCAGTGAGGTTGCATTGGTGTAACAGAGTGGAATTAGTCCCGCAGGGCTGGTGTTACGTGATCTTTCCAGCTGAACTGCCTCCCATGCAAATTGCTGCAATTTTTTTCCACAATGCATTAGGAATCAGCACAGATGAATCGACAATAGGTGCTTTGCGATACCCACAAAATTACCCATTGCCTAAAATAGGCTTCTTGCATTACTCAGGCACTGCGAATCAGCAAGAACACATCATAACAACAGACTGAGAGAAATAAAAGTCCCAAAGTCACTCTAAATCAAAGGAGGCTTGAACAGCAATTAGAAGATTTGAATGTTGAATGTAAGACTCAGTAGAAGGTCTTGGTTTTCAGAAAATCTTGAATATTCAAAAGGTGAATCTCAGGTCTCTTAAAACTATCCCTCCATAGGTGCCTAGTCAGTCTCGCATGAAACTATTAGCAATTACTTAAAATCTTGGCTCAGGGCTCTTAATCTGTATGTTGTTTGAGTTGTCTACTATAAAACATTAAACTGCATCACACATTGCTGCTTCTCAAACTGCTCCTTGACCTATCCATTAGCAGATGTCACGGTGGGAGGGAAAAGAATTTGAGAGGGGAGTTTGGGGAGGAGAGCCCGCATGAAAGAGGCGGCGTGTTTGTACAGCTCTCAGAAGGACAGCGGGGAATTGCACTTCCCTGTCACTGATGTCCAGGATGGGAGGAAGAAGAGTCCTGGGATGTGAGCATCTCTTTTATTGAGGTGAAAAAAGGCTTGGTGTGTCTTCTGAAGTGCAGTATAGCATTTATTTTGAGAATGAATGAATGCTGAAACATATAACATAAATAAAGCCGAAAGAAAACCAATTTTAGTAAGCTTGATGCTCTCTTTTAATCAATGACTAATAATTGCAAAGGTCATACTGTCAACATCAAAATAGAAGAACCCCCTAACTTTGTAACATAACAGGCAAGGGTTTTGGATTTGTTGGGTTTTGGTTTTGTTAATCAAACCTCCATATCAGATTTGGGATTGCAGGTTTTCTGCTCAGGACATTTGAGAATTTCAGCAGCATTCTAAACAAGCTGACTGAAACTGGAATACATAACATGTCTAAAAAATACAAATAGAGTAACAGGAGAACATACATCACTTATTATCTTCGTTATCTCAGTTGCTATCTTTATGTCTGGCCTATTCAGCACTTCAGTGTATCTATGAGTATCTTGCACATCCTTCTTATAGGATACCTGTCAAACAAAAAACAGTTTTGTTTAAAACAAACAAACAAAAATGTTTTAAGTTTATAAATAATCTTTGAATGACCTATCAACTCAGCCATCAAATTCAATAGAACTCTGCCTAATTTATTCCAACACAGTCCTGCTTGACAAGGATTATTTACTAAGACCCGCAGACAGGTTAACAGGATAAGGAAGAAATTCAGAAGCATAAAATACAATATTAAGATGAAAAATAGTTTTGCTTAGAAGTGTAGAAGAAAATGAAAGCACTGCAAAGACCCAAATATTAGAGTTTATCATTACATTTCAGAGGATTTCCAAGACTACAGCATTTTTTCTATGCTGTACCTTTTTTTAATATAAACTCCCCCCTATATAATACTGAGCACCACAGCCTAGCACATTACAGCTACACTGAACAGAAACTGTAATTCTACCATGGTGAACGTCTCCCTCAGTAACAGGCAGCCATGTAGCCGGTATGTAATTCAATGACACAACTCTGCCCTGGCATTCCCCACAACTCCACTTATCTCCTTTACACAATCCTGGGAACAAGAAGGCTGGGTGTTCCAGCCTGTGGAGTACAAGACTGAATCTTTCTGTTTGTGCAAAAGCCACTACTATAATGAATGAGCTCAGAAAACTTTGGCCAGAAGGCTAAACCACAGGCAGGAGAGTCCAAACATTCTCCATTTAGCAAAGCAATCACAGAAACACCATAGACCTCAGGGACGTTACAAAGCTCCAAGACCACAAGTCATCCTTCTTTTCCCTCTCCAGGGTCTGTAGACTTTTTCCTCTCCTTTGCTGTAGCACATGTGCCAATCTAAGCCAATTTCCAAGAGCTGTCTTACTGAATTATTCTGAATGATTAAGAAAATCCTCCCCGGTATTCAAAAGTGTCTGAGAAACAGAAGTTTTGGGCAAAACTTAGAAAACATGAAATAAATTCTACAGGAAATAGAAAGGATCAGAATAATTCCTGCTTTACTGGACAGCCTTTTAGATTTTCTTCTGTTGTTTAACAAAGTTAACCAGCCTCTCAAGATTGTATTTCACCATCAAGAAAGTCCTCAGCTTGAAGCTTCACTTACAACCTCCACACCTAGCTCCTATTTCCAATGTAACATTTTACTTTGGGTACAATGCAACAAACTCATAAACTGGAGCACCCAACGACAAATCTAATTTGTACAAATGTTACTGTAAAAAAAAAAAAAAGAAAAAAAAAATCTTACTTTTTGGCAAATATTTTACAGGCAACAGGAAAGTAATTTTGCGCCCATATGGCTTCAGCTAAGTAGACAAGCTAAATAGGCTTCAGTGTTGGCCGCTTGCCCACAAATAGATCTTACAATTTTTAACCTACAATGAGTGACATATAAGTGTAATTACTGCTAAAATAAATAAATAAATAGGTTGGTGAATACAGCCCAAAGTATCACCTACCGAGAAGATAGAAACTGTTTCTTACAGTTTGTTAAAACCACTGGAAGTTTTGTTTTGGTTAGGTTTAGATTTCCTCTATTTTTTTAACAAACTAGATGTACAGACAAGCATTTGCAATTCAGGGCTTTACATGAATTTAGTTAATTATATGCTGTTCATCCTAATGACCACATGAGGTGAGGTGAAAACCACAAAGGCAGCAGAAACAGGTTTCTGAATAGCACCCTATCATCCATGTAAATTGCAAATTAAAGGCCAGCATATGTGCTCAAAATAGAAATTAGGAATAGAGTGAATTTAACAACAGAGAATCAAGAATAGTGGTGATAAAGTTGAGGAAATGTGGTCACTTATTGCTCCCAAATGACATGATCATATAGTACATGAAATAATGGATTGTGGTTAATTTCAGGGAGAAAGGG